>CM062812.1:281229556-281699867 GCA_031772625.1 Pinus tabuliformis
GCAAACCCAAATCAACGCTCATCAAGCATTTGGATAGATAGGTCTAAAGAATATGGTACCCCTTCAGATCCTTGGTCGCAAGTGCATGTCACCGACGAAGGAATTATCCAATCAATGGTAATTGAAGGAGCACCATGGAATGATTCCCACCATCGTTCCCTTCTTCGGGATTGTGGAGAAGATACTCAAGATGACCTTTATCATCCTTCAGTCTTTGATTTCCTATCAAATACTGTAAACACGATGGATTCCAAGCAAAACTTGTCCAATATTGAAGAGACTATCGCCATAAATATCTCGACCAAAACAGATGTTGTAGAGAATATTTATGTTGGCAAATGTTGTTCTCCTTCATAACTAGAAATATATAACGCTCTTTTTCGCGAATTCAGAGATGTCTTTGCTTGGTCATACAGTGAAATGCCAGGCATTGACTCGAGTATCGTTGAACACGAAATTAAGATGTATCCAGATGTCAAACCAGTACGACAACGGCTAAGGCAGGTGCACCCTAAGAAAGCCGCTGCCATTAAGGCAGAAGTTGAAAAACTTCTCCATGCTGGTTTCATCTACCCGGTTCCTCTAACCGATTGGGTATCGAATATTGTCCCTGTTATGAAAAAACAAGGAACAATTAGAATGTGCGTCGATTATAGGGATGTAAATCAGGCTTGTCCAAAAGACAACTACCCTACACCCTTCATTGACCAGATAATTGATTGATGCGCCGGATGCGAAATCTTTTCATTCATGGATGGATTCTTCGGGTATAATCAAATAAATATCTGCCCACAGGACCAGTCAAAGACTGCATTTATTTGTCCGTGGGGCACGTTCGCATATCAGAAATTACCCTTTGGTTTGAAGAACGCAGGGGCGACGTTTCAGAGGGCAATGAATTATGCCTTCCATGACATCAAAAACATCGTTCAACCATACCTCGACGACCTTCCGGCTCATTCGCGAAAGCGGACTGATCACCCGCAGCATTTAAGAGAGATATTTCTACGTTGCCGACACTACAAGATACGACTCAATCCAAACAAATGTGTATTTTGCGTCAGTTTTGGTCGTTTACTTGGCTTTGTAGTCTCAAAGGACGGGATTCGTCTCGACCCATGTAAGGTCCAGGCAATCGTAAATTTGCCTCCACCTTTGAATTTGCTTCAGATTCAGAAACTCCAAGGGAAAGCAAACTTTCTGAGGAGATTCATTCCAAATTACGCCGAACTTGCTAAAGGTTATACACGTCTTTTGAAAAAGGAAGTGCCCTTTGTCTGGGATCAGGTTGTGCAAGCTTCCTTTGATGCTTTAAAAGAATCACTAATGAAAGCATCATTAATGTACGCTGCTGATTATCAAAAGGATTTTAACCTGTATCTGGCTGCAGCGGATACAACCATCGCAATGGTTTTAGTTCAAGAAGTCGATGGAATTGAACATCCTATATATTATTTAAGTACAAACTTAAATGATACAGAAAGCAAATATTCTTACGTTGAAAAGCTAGCACTTGCAGCTGTTCAAGCTATACAAAGATTTCGACACTATGTCCTCTTTCGGAAAACTACCATTCTGTCATATTGCAACCCCATGACTTATATATTGTCGTGACAGTTGCTGGGGGGCAAATATTCAAAATGGATAGTAATCCTACAAGAGTTTGATCTGGAATTTGTAAAATCCAAGTCGAAGAAAGCTCTAGTTTTTGCAAAATTATTGTGCGATCTCCCATCGTCGTCCAACGATGAAACATCCGAAGAAACAATCGTGGATGAAAGTTTGTTTCTGATATCTTCAAGCAATGAGTGGTATGGGGATATAATAATTTATCTCCAAACCCAAAAATACAGGCCAAACACCTCCCACTCCGAACAAAAACGTATTCGATACCAAGCAAAAGACTACATGATCGTCGGTGATACACTTTACCATCGTGGTATCGATACAGTTCTGAGAAGGTGCCTCACCCATGAGGAGGCCGAAAAAGTCCTGAATGATTGTCATTCAGGCGTGTGTGGGGGGCATCAATCTGGATATGGTACAGCACAAAAAATCTTATGAGCAGGATACTTCTGGCCAACAATGTTCAAAGATTGCATAACCGCAGTCAGAAGTTGCCATGCTTGTCAAATTTTCGATAGCAAAACCAGAAGACCACCCGCACCTCTGCAGCCAATAGTGGTTGTTGGGCCATTCGCCAAATGGGGCATCGATTTCATGACATGTAACCCCACCTCGACCGGGGGGCATGGGTATATCATAGTCGCAGTTGACTATTTTACCAAATGGGCCGAGGCGATGCCTACATTAGATAATACTGGTGAAACAACTGCCCTCTTCTTTTTCAATCATGTAGTCACCAGATTCGGCGTACCACAGGCTATAGTCACAGATCATGGATCGCATTTTCGCAATCACATGATGGTCAAATTAGCTACCAAACTAGGGTTGTCTCACGACAGCTCTACTCCATATTATCCGCAAGCCAACGAACAAATTGAAGCAATCAACAAGGTCCTAAAGCACATGCTGCAAAGGATGATTGGAGTTCACAAAAGAAGATGGCACCTAATCCTGTACTCAGCTTTGTGGGCTTACCGAACATCGGTAAGGAATGCAACCAGGTTCACACCTTTCCAACTGGTATATGGCCTGGAAGCAGTCTTACCAATCCAGTGTGAAATCTCGTCTCTCAAGCTCGCAATTGATCTCCTCCCCGGAACTTAAGAAGAAGAAGCTCGTTTCTTGGAATTAATCCAATTGGATGAAACCCATCGTGATGCCGCTTTGGCTAATGAAGCCCATAAGAAATGAGTCAAGGCACAGTTCGAAAAAAATGTCAAACCCCGTGTCTTCTCAGAAGGTGACTTGGTCTTGCTTTACGACCAAGAATCCGATAAATTGGGAGCAGGTAAATTTAAGTCTTTATGGATGGGCCCCTATATTGTTAAACGAGTTTTAACAAAAGGAGCCTACGAGTTAATGGATTATGACGGAATTCCACTGGCGCAACCTCGTAATGGGTTGTACCTCAAGCGTTACTATGCGTAATGGTAACCTGTATGCTTTTGTTATGTTTTTGTTTTCGCTAAAGTGTTTATTTTGGTCAAGTAATCCACTTTTTACATTTGTTGCAGATGTCAAACCTATTGGAGTCATGTGTTGGATATGCTGATGGAGCGAGTCGTAGTTCACAGAACCTATCTTCCGCAACCTGGGCTATTTTTAATCCAAGCGGCGAGTTAGTAAGTTTCAGAGGGGTATGTATTGGTCGATCCACAAATAACATCGCTGAATATAGCGCGTTGATAGAACTTCTCTCTGATGCCATCACACATGGTATACGCTGACTAATTGTCAGGCTAGACTCACAGCTCGTAATACTACAACTCAATGGTATATATTCCGTCCGAAACCCAGCTATTTATCGCATGTTCCTAAGGGTTAAGATTTTGGAAAGACAATTTGATTTTATTCAATATCAACACATTTCCAGAAACTTAAACACATTAACTGACTCATTAGCAAATTATGTGTTAGATAGACATTTGCAACATTTATAAAAAGAAACATATCATCAATGTTTGCATTTGGATCATGTAACTTAACCAAAATAAAACTCCGAAAATAAAAAATATATATATAATTGTTTATGGTTTACACATAATGTTCTGTAACCAAGACAAAATCGGTCAAGTGACCCAAAAACTCAAAATGCTAGGGGGCACCCTAGTCTAATGATGCTCGTGATAGCAAGTCACAGCCTGTGCGATCATGCGTAAGAGACGAGTCCATCGTCTTGGCACACCAGTAGTATGCCGCTGTAGCCTCAAAGGTAGCTCGTCGGTCCTCACATCTGGAATACCAAGAGTGAGGCCCTCAACCTGCTCCTGTAACGCTGTGAGAGTCTCGGCCACATCAAGGTCACGAAGGATAGCCCTTCCGACAGCCTCTCCTGCTGGGGCGGCAGCTGGAACTCTCAGGCGAACTACTGGACGAACAGGACCAACATCTGCATGTACACATGAGTTTGATTAAAGTCTTGATAGAATAAAGCACAAGAACATTATAAATGAAAAACGATAAACAAGAATATGGTCAAAGATTTTACCAATGGCGCCCCACTGTTTGCCATCCGACAGTACTAAATCGGGATCACCCCGGAAGTCCATGCCAGCATATGGATACTCGGAATAAACCATCTCCTGACGATCAAACCACCTGAAGAAGGTATCAGAAAATGAAATCTGAGAGTGACTAGCATGCCTAGACATATGGTCAACCCATCTCTGCATACGTGGTTTAGTAGGTGAAGGTAAATCGAGTGCAATATACTGCGGCTGCATCAGTGGTATCTTCTCTAAGGCAAAGGCGGTCAAAATAGAACCATACCCAAATTTCTTCAACCCCCCGCTCTTTATCTTAGTCAACTGTTCTTTCATCACAAGAAGTATTGCGTCGCACCAGTTGAACACCTTCGGTTGGAGGCATTCCAAGGCATACTGCATATAAGATCGGTTGGCTACATGAAGAGCCGCACCACCGGCCATCCTACCAAAAGTAAACAGAATAGTCCTGAGGGACCTGTCAGTGACATCACGAATGATGATCTTGCTGTCTTTACTCGGCTGAGATCCTTCTCTACAGTACCGGCGAACATAATCTCTCACAGAGTCGCCTCCTCGGGCCGAACCTGATAAAGAGATGGGGGCACCTCGCCTCGACAAGCCAGTCAAGAAATAGATGTCTACTACAGTCAAGGGGATAGATTTGCCCCTGATCTGGAAAACCTAGTTGGTAGGATCCCAAGCATCGAGCAAATACTGCAGTAAGTTGATCTGTTGTCTCATGCTAGAAATGTGGAAAAACTTCAGCAAGCCACAGTTCCGCAGTGCGTTTACTGTAACTGGATCATGTAGGGCAAGCATGTCCTCTTCTTCATGCTCACGTTCCCGCCATGTAATGGTCATCTTACTCCAAAGATCTCTGAAAAACAAACAAGAGAAGAGTTAGATCCTGATTTTGGTAAGAAACATGAAAAATTTCCATAAAAAATTGTGCACAGAATTCCTTCTCTACGCCCATCGCACCTACAGCAGTGCTCTGGGTGCATTGCATGTCAGATGCCCTTCAGACTAGCCAACATTCAATGCACCTTTCGATACACAGAGGGTGCGTTGAAGGCAGAACAAGTTTTTCAAACGCCAGGGGCTCAGAAAAACTAGGAATCAAGCTCAAAATGCAAAATGGAAACCATGAAATGAAAGAGCTCAGGTTTAGCTCCTACTTGGTCCAGACTGCACCGAGAATCGTCCACAGAATCTCCCGAAATCAGCTGATGAAAATCAAGGGGGGAAAGCACCTCCAAAGCTCCAACAAACCAAAGTTCAAATGAAATGGTAAAATGAGAGGTAAAAACACTTTTTCATTACTTTTTACGTAGTTCAAAGTAAAATATTAGTGTTCTAACTCGTTTTCAAGCATATATTGTTCATTTCTGACTAGTTTGATGAAGCAGTTGAAAATACAGTACAATCTTTGAAACAACAAAGCTATTTATGGTAAAATCAAAATGGGACCATTCAATTGAGTAGTTTTAGCACATAGTTCAAGCTCATTAAAAAATAAACATAGGACATGAGCAAATGTTTCCACCCGCGTTTAAGCTCGTTAAAAAATGAACTATTCCCCAGTAAATAACCATCGTGAATGTAGTACTTCAGCCATTAAAGCCTTGGTCGTGTTTGCATCGTCACCTCCACTTTTTCATTGGCCGATCATTCACCTCCATTTGATTGTTTATCCATTTTGAGGAACAACTGCGAAGAGTGATTTCACTAGCCATCCTTGTGACACTGCCGTGATTGGAAAATTCCAAACCTTACCTGGAATCAACTGCTACCCGTTTTATCACTCGTTCCTCAAAAGATGAGTCTCCTTTAAGATCTTTTCAACTGACTCGTAAAATATGAAAAGATTGCCGAGCCATTGGCCTCTCCAGCTCGTTAAAGGGACAAGAAGTGCTATCCCTCCTCTAGATTTTAATCTTTTTGGACCTGAGGGATTATTACACAAAAAGATCGAGCGCTTTTTTTGTTTGGCTCGTTAAAAGTATCGAAAATTCATCCCTTCTGTATTGTTTTATACTTTTTCAGACTTAAGGGATTAGATGACGAAAAAGGAATTTTGGAGTTACCTTTACGTTCCTTTTCAGACTCTCTAAAATTGAAAAGGACCGAGTTATCTTTGTCGTTAAACTCGTTAAAAAGATTAATAGCGACAAACTTGTCTATACACGAGAACAAGTTTCACTATCGCTAGGCTCGTTAAAACATAGCGATGGGTTTGACCGAAGGGCAAATTATAGAACAAGCATATGTTATCCTCCTCAAGCTTGACAAAAATAAAGAGGTACTGGTTAGCAATGACTGGGGAAAAATTGGGAAGAAAACTTAATGAAACTTTGTTGGTAGCAAGTCACTCTTAAACATGACACTTCCACTCCGTGTCCGAGTTGGGTTGGGTTGTTTCATTCACCGGTCACATCACCATGGTCACGCCATACCATACACATTTGGGGTTAATGCTACCAATCCATCACATCAGTGTCGCCGATATGTTCAAGAGAAGTCATTCAGTGAATTCACCGGTGTCTCACCAACTACCATACATTATACTCCATTCTTTCATGACCGCCACCCTGAACCTTATATCACCAGATCGTTTTCACCTCCATTAAAATCATTTGCTTCGTTCCGTGTCATTGATGTGGGATTCATTAAGGCCCTCCTGTGACGGATCACTTCTTGTCGACATCAGCTCATTATCCAAGAAGTTGATCTAGGAACACCCCATTCAGTACTTTGAAGCTTGCATGCCTCAATGGCAAGTTTCTCACTTCCGGCGACAGGTTTACATCAATGGCCTTCGAATGAAAGATTTTGCGTGGTGTTCGACGCCAAGTCCTTTATTCACACCACGTGAATTGTACTGCAGTACCTTGAGGGTCATTATCATTATCGGTGATTCCTCTCACGCTTGTTAACAATTTACATCATTGACTGGTAATCAAGCGATGTCTTTCCATGTTCGACTTCAGAACATTTCTCACATGGATCGACTTGTACTTTGAGTGAAGATCGGATGAGATTGAAGACCCCGGATCTAGTTTCATCCATCCGGGCTGCGATATATATTCAGGAAAATAAAGACATTAAATGTACATCATTGCTGCACAGATAATCATCCACTCAAAAGGATGATGGCTCTATCAGAATCATCAGTCTACACTCAGACGATTGTCTGTCCTATGTACATGAAAATGAATTTATAAAGTTGAGCATGGGAATGCTCGCCTCATCTAGATCATGAAAATAGTATGAAGATAATGTATTGTATTGTATCTTATTACAGGTGTCCTCCCAGCATTGAAAGAACTTCGGATCCTCATAATAAAGCATTTCACCCGACACCAAAAGATTAACGGCCTCATACTTTAGGGGGCAACTGTTATAGACATTTTTGGGCCCTACAACCCCAAGCATGAAATGTCCATAAACCAAGGGCTCCTAAGTCCCTAAAAGTGTTGTTCTAACCCCTAAAGGAACAAGGTCAACAGATTACAGCTTCTCCCAGAAGTTCTCCATGAGAAACTACTCAGAATTGGTCAAAACAGGATCATTGCAGCTGCTCCACTGGCTAAGTGCGTTGCATCTCACCCAACTGCACTGTGAGGGTGCGTTGCATTTCAAAATTCCCTTCTGTGGGGTGCGATGGGCGAGAAATGACAAATGGCAGTGTCATTCCGCGAGGTGGAGAGGCAATGGAAGCTTCCAGAATCTTCTCCTGTGACACTTGCCTCACTGAATTCGATCAAGGATGAGTAAGAGGCCATCAGTCTCTAAGTCGAAGCAAGAACTATCAGAGAGAAGACACTAATCAAATCACAAGCTGACTCATCCCCCTTACAGATATCTATATATGGATCCCTCATCCCAGAGATCCAGAGGCTTGAATTTTTCATATTGTAAGGAATTGCTGTTGGTTTCTAGAGACAAACATCAGATTGTTGGGTGATCTAAGCTTTGTTTGAGGTGAAGAGGGGCTTCTTTGCTGGGAGGTTGATGCTGGGTCAGAACAACTGGTTGTAACTCCTCCTGGCTCTTTTCTTATTTATCAATAAAAGCTATTTGAGTTTTCCTCAATGCTTTTGTATCATTGATGCTTGTTACATTTGTATGGTCAATTTACATCTGATCCTAGATTGTTTATGATTATAGATCCATGTCTTTGTGTAGTGCTATGCTTCTGTGATCTTACAGGTACTTTGTGAAGCTGGGCGTGCAAGGGAGCAGGTAGCTGAAGACTATCAAAGAAGAGAGGGATCGAATCGAAGGATTAGCGCAAGACAGAGGTTGGTCTTTCTGTTCCTCTCTATCTATAATTCATAAAGGAAAAACAAAAGTAGTTTTTCTCTGTTTGTTTCTAAGGCAGCTGTCACACCTTAGTGGGATAGAGCAGTTCTAAATAGACACTTTTCCCTGTAACACTAGTCTTCGATTTCCCTGGAAGAGGGCAATCTTTGTAGAGGTGATCAACTCTATGGCATCATCTACATCGAAAGGGGACCCCCTCGTAGTCAAGGATCTGTGTATGATTGTAATTCCTCCAACACAAGGTGACTTGCTCTTGCAACCCTCCTCTGATGTCTAAATGAACCAGGATCCATGCGTAGGCCATGACCCCAGTGGAGAGGTATGATCTATCATAATCTAAGAAGGTGCCTAGGGAGTTTCGAATTCTTCTGAAAATGTCCTTAGTCCAGAAATGGAGCGGCAGACTGGGGAGCCGAACCCAAATTGGCCCAGCCCCAAGCTGTTCTCTGTCTGGGTCAAAAAGCGGACTCCACCTCCTTAGCAATACCGAGGCCTGCTCAATATGCCAGAAGGAGGACAATACCCAATTTGTATGTTTTTCTCGCGCAAAATGCAGAGCAAACCATCCACGGACAAAGGTATGTACGAAAGGCAGATCAACTAGATGTTGGCCCCATATTTCCGTGACCCATTGCTTTAGTCTTGCCACAGTGTAATTCCGTCCCCTAACTCTACCCACCAGGACTGTCGCAGCCATGTCCATGGTATCTTTCCACTGGAAGTCCTCCTCCCAGTCAATGAAAACCTCTTGCGCCTTGGGTTTGACACACCTTAACCTCTTTCTAGGTCTTGGCTCTACGACTTCTGCGCACCCTTGAGTTTCTACGAAATTAGGGTTAGCAGGGTTAGGGTTAGGGTTTGGGGGAGTAAGGTTAGGGTCAGCAGGGAAGGAATCCGGGAGATGGGGGACGTTTGTGTAGCAGCTAGAGGGGGGAAATCAAAGCTGAGGTCGAGATAATGGGAGTTAGAAGAGGCAGAAACACTCCTTCGTGTGATTGTGAGGGGAAATGCAAGGTGACAGAGTGTTGGAGAGATGAGAGTCCGGAAGAACCAATTGCTGGATTAGGTCTAGTGTTCTGTTGATGCCTCGAAAATTGTTGCATCAACATTGGGGGATAACCACCCGGTCCGGACCTTAATACAACTCCTTTTCCATTTGGGATGGTGGCTCCAACTGGATATAATGGGACCGGTTTCCCAGTAATGAATAAAAAAGGGATGGATGAGTGACTGATTTTCTAATAAGTGATATTGAATGGACGACTTAATCTAAAAGCGAAAATACAAATGACTATTCTATCCCGGGAAGCTTCTATTCTTAAGTGCAACGTTTGATGATCTCTGTTCATCAATAGGCATATAGATGACTCTATTCAATAAACATAGACATTCATTCATATAATAATTGCTTTGTTCAAATAGTTGAACAAAGTGATTAATAAAACATTGTTACACTTATCTTTTTATATTACTGATACATGTATGATTAGAAGAAAAGCACGCTGTAAACACCCAATAGTGGAAAGTATAAAGAATGTTGTTAAAACACATGCATATAATCAATAATAGCAAGAATGATCAAATAACAATTCACATAAAAAGAATGAATTCAGACATAGATAGTAGTACCATATGAGCTGCAAATAATTCCCAACATCAATCGCAATTCAAATTCCTTCTTCCGACTCAGAAATACTTTTAAATAAAGGTAGTAGTGCACATCCACATAAAAGCTTCGTTATCAAAATTGGAATAATTGGCCCAGTCTTTATAAAAAATATATCTGAAGTACAGTAGTGCAACTTTAGGTTTAAGTCATATACAAAAACTTACGACCCTTTCTAAATACATGAAAGGGTCTATAAATACTTAATTAAACTAACTAACTACAAAATTAAAATGCTACTAGATTGGTACAACTTGATCTTGAATATCTTCCCCATAGCAATTTGGTAGTCGGCAACATGATTCATCACTCTGGTTGTTTGCCTTTCGACCTGAGTTGGCATATCGCTAGCATCGGTTCCACTTCTTGAGGGCGGCTGAGACGAGAATTGAGTTGAGTAGCATAGGTGGCATCGTGTATATCGGGAATGATACACTCTATTGCATCTGTTAGGCACTTGAGGGCGGCTCTCTGGCTGTATGGTTTTACTAGGAACAACCAATAGGTGTCCCAAGTTAAACTTTTAATACCTATGATCAATCTCCCATTCTTTTCCAGCTCTTGATAACATGATTTCTCCAATGTTTTGGTTGATAGTAATTTACCTGGTGTACACTGAGAGATCATATTAGATAAATAAAGAGTATCATTAATTAATTCAATCAAATTACTAGTGGATAATTTGCATCTAGAAACTGCTCTCTCTGCCTTCATCAATTGGGACTGCCACTCCATAAATAAAATTTCTTTATGGGATTCTAGGATTTTAGGCAAATTTGCTGCCTGTCCCTCATTAGTGTCCTGCCAATTAAGAAAATTTGTCAAGGTCTCATCGGCCTGCTCTAAGTCTTGTCTAGCATCGACTGATTTATCGATTATTGATGCTGTTATGTCACACAGGGGTTCAACTTGAGCAATTTTATGACATAATAATCTTATTTGTGTTATCAGTGCCTTATTAATCTGTAGTGCTTTTGCTCTGAAATCGGCAGGCTGCGGAAGACTCTTGAACTTCTCTATTTGACCTGATAATTGAGCAATTTGCTCATCTTTTGTCTTTACCATCTGTTCATTCATTGTTTTCAATTTTGCTAATGCCTCCGATAGTTCTTTCTGCTTTTGAATCACACTCGAATTGATCCTTTGTTTCTCTTCATGCAACTGCTTGTTCAATTGGTTATTTAACTGTTGCTGCGTGGACAATTGCTGTTCTAATTGTTCTGCTTTCTGCTATGCCTCCGATAGCTGTGCTTGTAACAAAGCGATTGCCTGGTCTTTTTTTTTTAACAAATTACTCACTTCCGATGCCTTGTCCATGGTGGCCGCCGAATAGGCTCTAGCATACTGGGACAATTTTGTTAGGTCATTAGAAGGATCAAAATACTCCTTCCAAACTACGTTGGCTGTCACTGTTTGTTCAGGGAATAAGGAAGGTTGATCAATCCTTATCCTTTTCCGCTGTCGCTTTATTACGGCCCTATGCTTTGGGCTGTAAAAGACATCTAATGGAGGTATATCCTCCACTTGCAAAATGATTTGATCCGAAGGATCTTTGGGAATTATTTCTATGTCTGTAGTAGGGGGTAGACCGCTGGTTCCTTTGCTTGGAACCTCTTTTGATGTTGTATCCTATGTATCAGCCGCTTTGGATGTATCGGCTTCTCTTGAGCTTTCTAGATTGCTTATGATTGAATCGAATTGCTGCCATTCCTGGAGCAACCTTGGGTCAATCTGGGTATCGACATTCACATCCTTGCTGCTCTGCTCCTGCTGCCTTTTTTGTTCCTCTTCACATATTCTCTCTTGTTCTTTCCTCTGCGCTTCCTCCTGTTCTTTTCTCTGGAGTTCCTCCTGCTCTCTTGTTTGGAATTCTCCAAAAATTTCTGATGTAGCAGGAGGTTCATTGGTAAGTCGCTGTTCAGGCTCACTTGACTATGTCATCAGGTCAGTGGCTAACAAATCTAGAGGGAGAGTTTGCAACCTCTTCTCTCTAAGTTTGTTAAATTCGACTAACCCGTCGTCGTGATATCTCATTTTAGCTAGCGCTTGAATCTGAAATAATGACTCGGCCCAGGAGAATAGGTCCTCAAACTCATCTTGTTGATGTTCAAATTTAGTGAGTTTTGCCTGTTCTAGTGCATTATAGACGACTTTGTTTGGATCAAATCATCTGTTAGGAAGAGTGGCGAGATTCAGTGTATTTATCTTTTTTGCTTCTTTCTCTGCATGCTTGTAATCATGTAGAGTGTAAACGCCACACCTTAGAGGAAAAGGAGGCCAGACTTGCTTCTTTTTATTCCTTAGAGTCTTTGTAACTCCTTCAGATGTAAGCTGATATGCTATTTCTTGAGCTAATAGTTTGTCGGGTATATACAACGGGAGGACGTGAGGCCTGGCATGACTGCCAAAAACTCTTACATATGTAAATTTTTCTTCTCCGAACCAAGTTCCTACAGCTGTCAAGTCAATCTGTGCTTGTGAGGAAATCTTAGAAGCAGGTTTGTCAAAAATTGCATAGTAAATGGGTAACATAAATCCATTGCAAACTTGATATAGGGGGTGTTTATAGTGGGCTTTCCACAACTTCTGGTGATAGATATGAATGGGCATGGGGTCCTGTGGAGTCCATCTCCACCCTAGCACAAGAAATTCGGAGTTAAAACAGAGAGTATCTAAGATGTAGGCACTAAAGTAAAATGGAGGAATGAACCTTTCAGTAACGCGGGATTTGTTTCTGAACTCAAGAATAGCTGTTGCTAACTTATCGGATAATATATCCCCTCAATCCATTATTTCTCTATTGCATGCTGCTTCCATTAAAGTTACCATCTCTATGGTGAAGTTTGAGGAATCATGCAACCCCCAAATCCTACACATCATCACTCCAGCAGAACAATAAGGAGAACACAAGGAATCGACATAGTACTTACCCGAGGACTCATGCTTGTGTTTCGCTGGGTTTTGTCTCCATTCCCGTATAGGTGCTGATTCAATCTCATTTTCATCTTTGAACTTCTCCAGAAATGCTTTGTTATACTTCTTCTCCGGTTTGGGCAAATGGTACATTTGTCTCAAATCATCGGGTTGAAATGAACCGAATACTCTCCCGTCGATAGTGCAAAATGTTCTATTTGTAATTGGAATTTCCTCAACTGCCCATCTTACCACATCTGTGTATGGAAGAATTTGCACTCGAGCCGCTATCCGGTGTAGGTAAGAATCGGCCAAATCCTTTAGGGTTGCCTCGGACTTTCGGGTCGAGTCTGCTGTAGCTTGTACTGATGTTTCCTGAGGCTCTTCAGCCTCAACCAAATTATAGATGCTCTGCCAAGTAGTATTACCAAGACAAAGACATGTGGTGTCTGAGATTAATCCTTTCTTGCTTGGTCGTGGATCGGCAGTGTGTTGTCCTGTTACTGCGGAAGCTGAAGCTGTTCCAGATTTCTTAGACTTCTTCCCCATTTGGCCTAAATTTGCTGCTTCGGAGGAGCTCTACATAGGAGATAAAATGAACGTATTGCGGAGAATAGGTGGCACAAACCAAATATGAAAGAGTTATATCAATCAATGAATAATGGAGGATTAACATAAGGTGGCCGCGGATACAATCTCTGAAGAGATTTTGGCATTACTGCTCCATTAATTGGACGTTTAAACCTGTCAATCATTTAAATGCTCATCATATCGTTTATTGGCAGAATAATTCATTTAAGTGTGGCTTTGATGTTTTGGCGGTTGGGCGTAAGTGAATCACTATCGAGAAGCGAAAGGCTTTTAATAATAATTAAACATAATATACCCAAGCCTTATCAATCCTTTTTGAAAGTCGCGCTTAGCTTTATCGCAATCGGGGATCGGAGGAATGCTTAAGTTGTTATATTGGTGTTATTATGGGATCCACGATCGCCGATAGCGATATCGCCAATTCACATCGGGAGTTTTTAGAAGAGGGCTTGTAGTTGCATGCGTGTTACATTCCCCAATCGTCGATAGCGATATTGTATCGGAGCAAAGAGAGGGGCCTTTTGTTATGATTTCTTACCTTCCCGATATCTGATAGTTATTCGCGCTTGTCGCATCGGGAAAAACCAATGGGTCTTTTGTTATGCATCCTTTGTTATTGCGATATGCGATCTTGTGATCGCTTTATCGCAATAATAAAGAATTATTCATTTTTTATTATAAGACCGATTATATATTGTCTCAAAAGGTTTTATAATGTTTTATTTCTTTTCAGACCTTTTGAGGAATGATAAGTTGATACCAATTTAATCTAAAAGGGACCCATTTCATATTATAGTTTTGAAAGTAAAATTTTATGAAATGAGGGGTTGTTGTATAGCACAAAATGTTCCTGGCTGCAAAATGTTGGGAGATCGGCGTCAGGGGAGGAACTTCAGAGGGAGGCCAAGAGGACGACACTTCAGGCAGATCGATGACTGCACTGGATGGACCCGAGAGTGGTAGAAGTGAAGCGATAGCCTCGGTTAAATCTCTACTGAAAGGGAAGAAAACCTCAGAGCTGGTGTGCCTTCCGAAAATGGATATACCTTAGAGGGGGTCCTCAGAGTAGTCTATTAGGTCAGTGTCCATTGTTTCCTAGGGGGTCACGCCAGCTACCACCATTTTCCAGAGTAACTGTCACAGGAGGGGACCAACAGCTGCGAAAATCCGATAAACGGTAGGGTTTCAGTCATGATCGCTGGGAGTAAGGTAGGCGCGCATTGAATGGGAGGAGTGTAACAGGGTGGAGTCAAGCGCCTGCTAGGAACTAGCCTAGTCTAGCAAAGGTGTGTACCAACTGTACTGTAGAGGCCTTACCCAGTGTTAGGTTGCAGTCGCGCCAGGGATCCCATCCACAGATCCATCTTTTTTTTTCTACCTCTATCCCTTGTTTCCTCCATTGGATCAGATTAAACTATTGAGCTAATTTTAATTGCTACCTATTGACAAACAATTTAAATCAAATCCAATCATGATTAAACTATACAACTGGATTAGATGAACTAGTGTGGCATTTAAACAATCTACACACAATTTTATTTGCAAAACTAAACTATACTAAGAATAGTGGCATTTGGATTTGCAACACTTTCAGAGTTTATTATTTTTTGCTTTTCTTTCTAACCTAACATTTTATTTTTTCCTCCATTTTTTAGGGCATCTATTCTATCATTTTATTTGATATGGACTCATTCATAAAATATCCCTAACATTTTTTATTTAATATTCTTTTTGTCCATATCCTAACTTAACATTTTTTGAAATATATTTTCATTTTTTGACTAATTGATACTAACTTACCAAAACCAAAAAATGCTACAACATCGGCTCCAATTGGGGACTTCTTTCTCCTGTAGAATGCAGAGAACCTGCAGATCCATGTGCCTTCTCCTTGGGCTATGGAGTATTTTCTATAAAAAATCACACTGACAGCTTGAAAAGTAAAATAAACCGGAGTTTTTACAATGATAGTAATGAAATCTACTTCAACTTCTCAGTACTGAATGTAATGTTTGAGAAACCTTCCATTAACAGGATAAGTGGAATATAGTCCCTCAATATTTTGTAGCACAAAAGTGTTGTTTCTCTTTGCTTCAACAATAGCTAAAGGTCCAAACCACAGGTTATCAAACTTGCCATGTTTTCCTTTATCTTCTCTTCTGGAGTCCCATCTTAGAACTAGATCACCTTCCTTGAAGTCCATTTCCCTGGCTCTTCTGTCAAACAAACTCTTCATCTTATTCTGATACTTTTTCAATTTATATTGAACTTCATCTCTGTTTTCATTTAGTTCAGTAATCTGATTTATCCTCCTTGAAAAATCATCAGGTTCGTCAGTTGAATCCTACAGGAATTTTAGAACAGGGAAGGCCAAATTGGTAGGGAAGATTGCATCTTTCCCATAGACTAGTTGAAAAGGAGACTTTCCTGTAGACCTCTTTGGAGTAATCATGTTTGCCCATACTTCATAAATTATATGAGAGTCCCAACTCCTTTTATGATCTGCTAAAGTCTTTTTGATCACCTTTACTAGACTTTTATTTGAGGATTCTGCAAGACCATTACCTTGAGGGTAATATGGAGTCGAATGATGTAACAAAATATGATATTTCTGGCAAAACTCAATCATTTTAACACTGGAAAATGTTGCTGCATTATTAGTAACAATTTGTGTTGGGAAACCAAACCTAGATAAGATATTTTCTTCAATGAATTTGATTACTACTGAATCAGTAGCATTTCTTACTGGAATTGCTTCCACCCATTTGGTAAAATAGTCTATTGCAGTGAGAATCCATATATGTTGATTGCTTGAAGTAGGATGAATCTCTCCAACAAAATCTAGTCCCCATTGGAGAAAAGGTGCTGAGACTATTGTTAGGATCAGTGGAAGAGATGCTAGTTTTTGCTTACCAGCAAACATCTGACAAGGGATACAACTTTTGAACTTTCCTCCTACCTGTAAGAACAATGTGGGCCAATAAAATCCTGCCCTCAATATCTTATATGTTGTTTCTCTCCAAGCATAATGTCCTCCACAAAATCCTATATGAAACTGATCAATAATTCCTTCAGTTTCTGATTCTGTCATACATAATAACAAGATATTTAGTGGGTCCTTCCGGTAAAGATTTGCATTTATGATATAGTATTTGACCGCCTTCAATTTGAGAGCTTTACACTGAATATTGGAAAATGATGATGGACATTCAAAATGGATCAAGAAATTTACAATATCCTGATACCAATTTGATAAGAGGAATTTTTCATCAATGTGTAAAGGGATGATATGATCTGAAGGTAAAGGTTCTTGTGGATTCTTTTCTTCAGGATGAAGGGAAGGTTCTTGTGGATTCTTTTCTTCAGGATGAAGGGAAGGTTCTTGTGGATTCTCCTCATTCAAATTTTGGGAAGGTTCTTGTGGATTCTCCCCTTCTGCAAGAACATAAGGTTCTTGTGGATTCTTCCCTTGTATTTCCAAAACAGAGTTGATGCCAAGCACTTTATAGTTTGATTCAGCTAGCAGCTTCGCTAATCCTTGGCCCTTGACTAGCTTTGTAGTTTTGACAGTTAGATCAAACTCCAGCATTTGAGTGATCCATCTACCTCTCTTCCCATTAGTGTTAGGTTGGGTTAAAACAATCTTCACAGCACTGTTAGGAACATAAGCAGTAATAGGTGAATGTAGGACATACATCCTGAATGATTTCAGGGCTTGTATAAGGGCATAGGCTTTCTTTTCAATTATGTCATACTTAAGCTTGACATCTCTCATAACCTTACTGAAAAAGGCTATAGGTTGGTCAAGGGAATCTTCATTCTTTTGTAGCAAAACAACAGCAAGGGTTGTTTTAGAGGCAAAGGAAAATATACTGAATGGCTTGGTATAATCACGACTAGCCAAGGTTGGAGCTTCAGAGATAGCTTTCTTGATTTGCTCAAATGCATACTTGGAAGAGATAGTCCATTTAACTTCATGATCCTTTCGGAGCATATCAGTTATGTCTTTCACAATTTCAACATAATTTGGGATGAACCTCCTTAAAAAATTAATCTTGCCTAGAAAAGCTTGGATTTCCTTCTTGTTTCTAGGTAATGACAATGTTTTTATTGCAGAAACATGTTTTGGATCAATCACCACTCCTTTTGAGATTATATGGCCTAGAAACTTTCCTTCTTTGATAGAAAAAAGATATTTTTTAGGATTTAGGGATATTCCAAATTTCCTGCACCTGTCAAAAACCTTCATCAAGTGCTTTAGATGTTTCTGATTAGAATTAGAAAAAACAGTTATGTCATCAAGTTAAATGACTACAAATTTGTTTACTTGTCCCACAAAAGCTATGTCCATAGCTCTTTGAAAAGTTGCTTCAGCATTGGACAAGCCAAAGGGCATTATAGAGTACATAAATGTACCCCAGGGTGTAGTAAACACTGTCTTCTCTTTGTTTGCTGGATCAACATTTATTTGATTGTAACCTGAAAAACCATCAAGCATGGAAAGTCCTTGTGCTCCTGAAACCATCTGAAGTAACTGATCCATTTTGGGCAAAGGATAGTTATCTTTTAATGATGCTTTGTTCAAATTTCTAAAGTCCACACAAAGTCTGATTTCTCCATTCTTCTTTCTAACAGGAACTAAATTAGCAACCCAATTAGAATATCTAAGAGGGAAAATAATCTGGGCATCTAGCATTTTCTTAATTTCCTTTTCTACAGTTGGTAGAAGTGTTGAATTAATCCTTCTAAGTTTCTGTTGACAAGGTTTTGCTTCTAGTTTTAAAGGAATATTATGTTGTATCAGTGAAGTATCATAAGTTTCTAGATCAACATAGTTCCATGCAAAAACATCCCTCTATTTTTCAAATAACTTAAGGTATTGAGCTTTAATTCTAGGATCTAAGGATGCACAGATTTTGAGGCTCCTAATGTCATCATTTGTTCCAATGTTTACCTCCTCTATGTCATCTTGTGGAGAGATTGATTGTGGGTTTTTGTGGACATCATTTTGATCAAACAATTTCTCTAAAGGAATGAGACCTTTGGGAATAAAATTGTTAAACAATTGAATGATATCATGATTGGCAATTTTTGAGTTGAAATCTAAATTATCTTTTTTTACTGAATTAAGCGTCGAAGCTTCTATTCAAATTGATAACAAAACCAAATTACAAAATGTACAAATGAGATGCGGGCCACATATAGCCTAGGAAACCGAGCCTAAGACCCACTAATCAGGCCCAGGGCCCAAAAAAACATGACGTCGAAACCACAAAATATAATTGAATGCCCAGACCGTTCGATCTGTCATCAGAGATCTAACGGTTAAGAACAATATTGGACCACTAACAAGCACACCCTTTAACTCTTGAATCGGACCTGATAAGCATTTAGAGACCATTCTATAAAAATTTCGGGTCCGTTTTGGCTGATAACCCTCGCGCATGTAGTCCGCCTGAAATCCACCAGATGCAAGTGAATCACACCAGTTCGAGTAACTTGCTAAATGTTTAACACTGCTTTCGAACCCAAAGCCTAATAAAGCTACTGTTAAAGTTGATTTTGGGTCCGTTTGGCTTGGTAACCACCTTGCTATTTGCCACACGGAATTGATAAGATTGCTGCTATTTCTCCTATCTGCTCGCACTTTAACCAAGCTCCCTGCATAGCCAATGAAAAGGCGATCTGTAGTATAATTCAAATTCATGTAAATACTTGTGCTGTCAATTGAAACCCGCCCGAGAACCTTGGGTTTGTAGAGTTCTGGGCACATATTCCGGCCTAAGGACTGGCCATTCTTTTCGTTTATATCCCTGAACTGCTGCTTCATGTGGACTAAAAATCAACTGTTTCCAGAAGTCTACAACCTACTAGTATCCCCTACTCTGATAGAGCTCCCGGTCCGTGTTCGTCTGTCTGAGACACTCTTCCCTCAATCTACCCTGGGGGGTCTCTATCCATTTATATTTATTGTTGTTTTTAGCATAGAGTACGCCTTCATTAGCTAAGATGTCCGCTAATTTGTTGGCTGTTCGGCGCACATGAGTGAAACTTAGGGTTCTCATGTTCTGCAGGTGGGATTGAATCCTTTGATAGACTTGCAAAAGCCTCCAATGTCTCGAAACTTTTTCCGGAGCTGAGCCATAGCAAATTTTCTTGACCGAATTGATAATCAATTCAGAATCAGCTTCAATTATAATGTTATGAAGATTTGAGTCCCTCAGGATTTCGAAGCATTGCTCAAGAACCATGAGCTCTACCATATTGTTTGTGGCTTTCCCCAAATTACTGTGAAAGATGATTTCTATACAACCCTTTTCATCCCTTATCACTCCTCCATAACCAGCCATGCTTGGTGATGAGCCCCAAAAATGGATGATTATTTGGGCTCATTCAACCAGCTAATTCGACTTAATCCACCATTCTCATTAGTTTATTGCATGTTTTTGATTATATTTATGCTAATAGAGTGAATTTGGTTAGTCATTATGCCAACAAGTCTAATGGGTGCTTTGTGTAGCCTTTTTGGTCAATTTAGAGACAAAATTGAAGGTCTTAATGAGCACTTGGCAGCCAAATTCGTGGGAGAACAAGGGAGAGGATTTGTAGGAAGGTGTCCCCTTCATTTATGGGCCCTTACCTCGAATTCTCCACCATTAGCTCGGAGTTCAAAGGCCACCAAATCAATTAGCACAAGGGCAGCCAAGCAAGTCAAGTAGGACTGCTGTTAACTACAAGTTTTGGGCAGCCGAGTC
This sequence comes from Pinus tabuliformis, assembly GCA_031772625.1. NCBI lineage: Eukaryota > Viridiplantae > Streptophyta > Pinopsida > Pinales > Pinaceae > Pinus > Pinus tabuliformis. The sequence goes on from CM062812.1 coordinate 281,249,920, forward strand.
CCTAAAGTTTAGGAGGACTGTTGGGTCCTCAATTTGTATAAATAAGAAGGCTTAGGGCCTCATTTTGGTTAGCTAGTGGTTAGTCATTTTGTAGTTGGTAGTTAGTCATTTCATAGTCTTGTTGTAGTCATTTTGTAGTTTGATTTTTAGGCAATAGATTAGTTTTGCTGTCAGCTCATTTTCGAGTTCTCCTTGTGGACAGTTTTGATGTAACTCTTCTTTTCTTGCTCAATAAAGATGAATCCAGCTTTGCACCAGCTCTAAATCTCTCTTAGGAGGCTATAGCTCTTGGGGTTGGGCCCATCTCAAGCGCCCAATACCTCCTTTGATTATCTTTATGTGTTTTCGCTGCATTCTTAAGAGTAAAATATGTTATTCCGATCTAAATCTTGTTTTGTTATTTAGTTTGTTTTTTTGATGAGTAAAATAGCTTTTCATGCTCAGATTTAGTTGATAGGTCGTTAACAGAAAAAGCTTCAAGAAAAGGGCCAACAAACATCTGTGGTTTCACCTCTCCCTCAGTGGGATCAGGAGCTGTGACTAGGATGACTTTGCTGCCCACAAAAACACTGACTTTGCTTTGCCATGCAATCATTAGTGTTTGGTTTTCATTTGCAGAAGTTGGTTACATGTTTATATCTTTGAATGCTTCATTTCATAATTAATATACATGGTTTCCTTGCAAATAAAGCTGCTGTCCATTCTCGTTACTGTTAGCTAGATCATATTAGGGTAGCATAACTAGATCTTGGTTTTCTTGCATGTCTTTGTTTGTTCAGTTTGAAAAACCACTTGCAGAGTACCTGTTATCCTTCCTTACCTGCCCATACTCCATCCAACCTACCTGCTTCACCCTTCACTTATAACCCTTACCTTACGTTTGCCTCATTCGCTTACTTTGTCATGATTCTCATCTTCTTGTGCATCATCGCTTCCTCCATCCTTGAACAAATCCAATCGCTCCTTAGCCTCATCCAACAAGCCCTAAACCTCTTCACACCCCTATTTCACCTCCATACTCATTCCTCCATCTTTTTCCCTCCATCCATGCTCCAAAATTCCATTACTAAACATCCTGTAGAACTCCTGAACATCCTGTAGAACCCCTGTAGACTTCCTGTAGAAGCTCATAAACACGGTTTCTTGGCAGCCAAACTTTGTGAGACTCTCTGGAAGGGTGTTAGGGACCCGTTAGACCCTCTCTGAACCTTCTCAACCTTTCCCAAACATTTCTCCTCCTTGATCCACCTCTGCACAGTCAAAAATAGTTAGAAGCACATGCATGATAATTCCAACAACTTAATCAAAAATACAAAAAGATGTTTTCTTCAGGTAGAGGTAGTCTAGACACATGTATTTTACCTTCATAGAAGTAATGGTATCTCTTTCAGTAGTTTGCATGCTCTCCTTTGCGTCAGTAGGACTAGCTGGTAGAATTAGGGTTTGCTAGGGTTTGTGTTTCTTTTTGGATTTCAGTTTCTTTTCGCAATTAGATTAGCTTCCTTCGAGTTAGCTTTCATCCATCAATTAAAAAGCTTCTTCTAAGAGCTCATAGAAGTTGGCTTAAGCTCCTAGTGGACTTGTGCCAGCTGACCAAGTGACAGCTGCGACAAGAGCTAGTACTTCTGCATACAGCACCGTCGCTTCCAAGTTTGTTACGAACTACCGGGTTGATAAAATTAAAGAAGGGAGTTCCAGGAGTTGTAGCATTATTGCTACAATACTGGAGCCCACCATCTTTTTGGTGCTGTTGCCGGGGAAGCGTCAGAGTATTAGTAATTGTTGCTTTTCTTCTATTTTCCTACTCTCGCCTTCTGCCAAGTAGTTTATTTCATTTCCATTCTGCAAAAGTAGCATAGACATTTCCTGCTTTCATAGATTAGCATTTCAATTCCGCAATTTCAATTTTGCAAGCATAGATTAGCATTTCAATTCTGCAAGCGTAGACTAGCATTTCCATTCCTGCAATTCCATTTGAGCAAAGTAGATTAGTTCTTTCCTACTTTCATTTCAATACTGCATTCTTATTTCAGCAAGATAGTTAGTTGTAGATCAATCTGTTTCAGTTTTGCAGGTACCAAAGAAAAAAAAACAAAATCAACCAAAAAGATTTCATTTCATGCCTTGTAGGAGTAGAGGTAATTTAGAAAAATATTTGCACAACACCCCCACTACTTACACAACGAACCTTCTCTCTTCTTCGATGGCTGTGATTAAGAAGAAGCCCTAGGTGGACATCAAGGCATCTTTAAAGAACCTCTAGGGGAGAAGAAGAAAAAAAACATTCCTCTGGAGCGAATGGCCACAAGTAGAAATGTTGGGAGCAATACCTTGTCCAAGAATGAGTTTGCAACTCAAATTGAAGATTTCAAGAGTGATATGAGGCAGTTTCTTGCCATGCAACTGGATACCTTACAGATCCAAAGGAAGCAAGAGGGAGCCAAGAGCGCTTTGGTCATCTTTTGTCCTAGGTGCACTAGAAAGCATCCTAGGAACGAATGTCCAATGCACTCCCTAGAAGTGTGTTTCATCTGTGAAGAATACCATCCTACAAATCAGTGCCCTTCTTTGCCTGGACTTAAAGTTGCATATCAGAGAGCCAAAGGAGCCACTGAACCACTCCATTATATGAACCAAAGGAGGCCGCATGGACCTAGATCTTACCAGCAGGAGCTGCAAGGGACACCTGAGACCTATTATGACCCCTACCAAGCCACTTTCATGCCTTCTTGGGGTCCCCCTGCTCATCCTTCCTGGTTCACACCTCCTCCTTGTTCCTTCACAGATCCATATTATGCCCAACCAGTTGCTCATTCATTTCACTCTTATGCTCAGCCACAGCCTCAGTGGAATGCACCTTATCAGGAGTGGAGGCCCCAGTACAACTCTCATCCCGCTCATTTTCCTCCACCACCTGCTCATCCACAACCATCGCCTCCTCCTCCACCAAGGCAACCCCAAATGCCTACCCAACCACAATGCCATCCATCTCCATCTCAATTTCACACCTCCACTCAACTACCCATACCATTTCCAAAGCCATACATTGGAGCAGCTCAACACAATTGTAATGCTGAGGCACAACATGTCCAAACACCTCCTCTTGAGCTCAATGATCTTCACCATAGCTCAGGAAGAGTGTTGCAAAACAGAGATTATATTGACAACATGGAAGGACGAAAGGAAAAAGAAGATTCAAAAGAAAAGATCATAGAACCATGGGCTGCACTTGATGAAGAGAAGGCATCAAAATCAGAGCTCGAGAGAGATCCCTCATGGTTACCATCAAATCTTCCATGTATTCAAGAGAAAGATCAGCAAAAAGAGGAAGATGAGAAAGTCATGTTAGAAGGTGACATGAAGAATGATCCAGATCAGCAAAAGAACCAAGGATATCAAAGCTATATTGAGATATGGTTTCAGACGATCACTAAGTTGCAGCGGTACTCTCTTCCTCAGCTATGTTTGATCCCTTCAAAGTCAGATCATTTGGTCTCTAAAGTCCGGATAGTTGTCCAAGCATGCATTTCAAGCCTTCACATCATTTTTTCTCTAATCTCGATGTGCACATGGCTCCATTGGAAGTATTCTTATACTTGAAAATGATTTTGTTTTTCAAGTAGGGTAGGGTAGAAAAAAAAAAAAAAAAAAAAGGAAAAAAGTAAAGAAATGAAAAAAATGGAAATAAGAGGAAAAATCTAAGGTGAAAACCTCCTCGGAGGCGCCTTAGATTGGCTCATTGATTGAAAACCTCCATGAGGCAGTCAATGGGTTGGAAAGAAGAGAAAATAAAAAGGAATAAGATCCCTGGGTGAAAACCTTCCTTGGAGGCGCCCAGGGCAGGCAATTAGGGTGAAAACCTCCATGAGGCGCCCTAGTTGTTTTTCAAAAAAAAGAGAAAAAGAAAAAGAAAAATAAAACTAATTTCCATTGGCTAATTGCAGGTTGCAAGAAGGATGTTTCATGACAGGAGGAGCACTCAAATCAAGGTTAAAGGAATTTTTCTTATGCCTTCTACAGGAAGCTCTGTATTTCTACAGGAAACATCCTGTAGAACCTTTGGACGAACCAAATTCAAGTTTAAAATGGAATCTGATGGTGGGAATCTGTTGATTAGGCCTACAAGCACTTGTGTGTCCATCCCTTGCCTTTCTCCATCATTTTTTTCCACCTCATTGTGCTTCTCATTGTGCTTCTACAAGAACTTCCTGTAGAAATTGTGGGAAACTAGACATGGATTTCAAATAGTGGTTTGGCGAACATGGTAGCTTCCTCAAGGGTTCAGAAGTCCTCATGCAATCCTCCAACTCCTCCTCCATCATCTCCATACCTGCATCACAGCCAAAATTCATTTTACATACCATGCAACAAAAATGCAAAATGCATTGAAGCAAAAATACCTAGAACAGAATTTGCTTTTGCCCTAACTTGAAAACCATGCATCCATTTGAAAAACCATTTTATGGGGAATTGTACAAGGGTGATGGCAACATGCCTGAGCAGTTTCAGCCAATTACGATGCACGGTTTCCAAGAAATCAGCCTCCATCACCATCAGCCATTTTTGCATTTTCTCCATATCCGTGCATCCGTTTCAAAACTTGTTTCATGGGGATATGCATATGAGTGATGGTAACCTATCCAAGCAGTTTCAGCCGATTCTGACGCACAGTTTCCGAGAAATCGATCTCTGAAATCTTCAGCCATTTTCCATTTTTCTTGAAATCCGTGCATCCATTGATCACGATTTTGCTATGGGAGGTGCATCATGATGATAGGAACATGCTCAGCAATTTTCAGAATGATCCGATCTATCGTTTGGGAGCAATGGCGAAAATAAGTTATGGTCTGGTGAAAATGCAGCAGCAGCAGCTTGAAGGTGGAGGTCTGAACGTGGAAATGAACTCCTGTAGCTTGGATCCGTCCAGAGGACACCTGCACAAGAAAAAACAACCATGAATCATCAATCAAGCCACCATGCAACTACATCAACACATGCATGCAACAAATGAAGATCAACACATGCATGCAGCAAAGCAACCACGCAAGACTTGCAGGTATGTGACTAAACTTGTTCCTTTGTTTGCATGAATCTAATCTAAGCATTGCATGAACGAATGAGATGGTTGGGATTAAAAAATTCGGTGGCCAGCTAACTGGCCACCCTCGTCCAGTCAAACAGCGCTCGGTGGGTGCAATCAACACGTGTGCTCAGCCATCTCAGGAAGAATATTGGAAAACAGGTAGTGATGGACAGTTAAACTTCAGCGTGATTGATGGATGAGATTACAGGCAGAGAACAAACAGTTAAGCACTGCAGAGGACCAACAGTTTGCATGGGCCAGCACACGTCTCTGCCACCTCGCCACAAATCACGCCTCAATTAAAAATGCTCAGCTGACTCTCACCATCCGCTGATTAATTTTTCCACGTTCTTGACAACAACCAATGCAAAACATACAACCCTGAGACTCTGCAACTCTGATCTTTTTGTTTTGGCTACTTTCTGTGGTGCAGTCATAAACAAGCCTTCCATCATCCAGTCTACTGTCATCATCATATGAAACTGAATATTTGCAAGCTTTAGGATAAGAATTGGTTTTAGTAACAATCTCTTCCACTGTAAACCACCATCTAAAAGGTAATTCAGCTTCTAAAGGTGTCTCTTGTTATCCCAAAAAGACCACCAATTCTCAACTGCTTCAATCCGTGCATGCTGCATTCTCTGTGTGCTTTGACATTTTTTTTACAAGTACCTGTGCAACAAAGTGAAAAATGAACAAGTACTCATGGGACATCCTTTAAGTGATGGCATTTTAAAGCTTGCTGCAAGGTATCAAGGTCATTTGCAAAATTTGAGATCAGTGGTGCCTGGAAATTACAGATGGACTAAAGTAAGTTGTAGACTTCAGTCCAAACTTGCAATGTTGGTACCTATCGTTGGCATGTGTTGTGATTGGCATTAGGAAATGTTCAAGATTGCAAGGTGAAGTATGGAGGAGTCATTTTTCACTTTTTTTATCTGAGCCTGTAAGATTTTTTCTCAGTTGTAAATGATTGCAAGGTCCTGTGCGCTGCAGTGAAAAATGAACAGATGGACTCAAACAAGGTGTAGCTGTCAGTCGAAAAGTTATGAAGATTGGTACCTGTCTTTGGTGGCAGATGGCTTGGTCTATCATATTCTAAGGGGACATTATCAAAGAGCTGCCTTACTGATTGAGAGTTAATACGGTTGTCTGTGGTCATGCTATTCAGCCCCAAGCATCAAGTTTTGGTGCCAGGGTAAAGGAAAATAGGAGCTACAATGAGAATGCTTATAAGGGTTGGCTCGAAAATTGGTGGAGAGTCATTTCTGAGGTGGAAGCAACAATAGGGACTGTTGCCATTGCTCAAGTTTTAAGCAAGGATTTGAACTTTGTTCATCATCTAATTGACACGAATAACTGGAAAGAGGTTAGGGCCGTCTTTATTCTTTTGGCAGTCGCAAAAGAGAGGCAGGTGGACGATATGCGATTCTTTGAGGACTCAAAGCCGTTGATGGAATGGATGAGGGGAGGATATACAATAATCAGAACCTACTGCTTCCGGATGCAATAAGGATGGCTAATGACATCAGTTCCTCACATATCTACAGAGAAGAAAACACTGAAGCTGACAGTCTTGCAAATAGGGCCGAGGAGGTACAGTATGGGCTGTTGATGGTTTGAAATTGCAGCAGATGAGATTTTATCATTCCCCGCTTAACAGATTCTTGAGTAGTTTTGATCGTGGCTATGTGCTCTATCCCGAAATGGTTTGTGCTTTACCCCGGGATGGGATATTACAGGCTTGAGTCTAGGATAGCCATAGCCAAGCTGAAAGGAAAATCACCCATAGCCCAGCAGGATATAGTGGTGCTGTCTGTTTCTACAGGAAGCCAGAACTCAGCTACAGGACTTTCTACAGGAAGTTTGGAAAAAGGGGCAGCAAAAGGAGAAATCGGAGGGATTTGAAGCTTGGCATGACAAGGAGGCCACCAGGGCCATCAAAGATGAGGAGAGAGATTGGTTTCTCAGAGGATGAGCAACGCTTTCAGTAGGGGGGTGATGATGAGCTCCAAAAATGGATGATTATTTGGGCTCATTCAACCACCTAATTCGATTTAATCCACCATTCTCATTAGTTTATTGCATGTTTTTGATTATATTTATGCTAATAGAGTGAATTTGGTTAGTCATTATGCCAACAAGTCTAATGGGTGCTTTGTGTAGCCTTTTTGGTCAATTTGGAGACAAAATTGAAGGTCTTAATGAGCACTTAGCAGCCAAATTCGTGGGAGAACAAGGGAGAGGATTTGTAGGAAGGTGTCCCCTTCATTTATGGGCCCTTACCTCGAATTCTCCACCATCAGCTCGGAGTTCAAAGGCCACCAAATCAATTAGCACAGGGCAGCCAAGCAAGTCAAGTAGGATTGCTGTTAACTACAAGTTTTGGGCAGCCGAGTCCCTAAAGTTTAGGAGGACTGTTGGGTCCTCAATTTGTATAAATAAGAAGGCTTAGGGCCTCATTTTGGTTAGCTAGTGGTTAGTCATTTTGTAGCTGGTAGTTAGTCATTTCATAGTCTTGTTGTAGTCATTTTGTAGTTCGATTTTTAGGCAATAGATTAGTTTTGCTGTCAGCTCATTTTCGAGTTCTCCTTGTGGACAGTTTTGATGTAACTCTTCTTTTCTTGCTCAATAAAGATGAATCCAGCTTTGCACCAGCTCTAAATCTCTCTTAGGAGGCTATATCTCTTGGGGTTGGGCCCATCTCAAGCGCCCAATACCTCCTTTGATTATCTTTATGTGTTTTCGCTGCATTCTTAAGAGTAAAATATGTTATTTAGATCTAAATCTTGTTTTGTTATTTAGTTTGTTTTTTTGATGAGTAAAATAGCTTTTCATGCTCAGATTTAGTTGATAGGTCGTTAACAGAAAAAGCTTCAAGAAAAGGGCCAACAAACATCTGTGGTTTCACCTCTCCCTCAGTGGGATCAGGAGCTGTGACTAGGATGACTTTGCTGCCCACAAAAACACTGACTTTGCTTTGCCATGCAATCATTAGTGTTTGGTTTTCATTTGCAGAAGTTGGTTACATGTTCAGATCTTTGAATGCTTCATTTCATAATTAATATACATGGTTTCCTTGCAAATAAAGCTGCTGTCCATTCTCGTTACTGTTAGCCATATCATATTAGGGTAGCATAACTAGATCTTGGTTTTCTTGCATGTCTTTGTTTGTTCAGTTTGAAAAACCACTTGCAGAGTACCTGTTATCCTTCCTTACCTGCCCATACTCCATCCAACCTACCTGCTTCACCCTTCACTTATAACCCTTACCTTACGTTTGCCTCATTCGCTTACTTTGTCATGATTCTAATCTTCTTGTGCATCATCGCTTCCTCCATCCTTGAACAAATCCAATCGCTCCTTAGCCTCATCCAACAAGCCCTAAACCTCTTCACACCCCTATTTCACCTCCATACTCATTCCTCCATCTTTTTCCCTCCATCCATGCTCCAAAATTCCATTACTAAACATCCTGTAGAAGAAATACAGAACATCCTGTAGAACTCCTGAACATCCTGTAGAACCCCTACAGACTTCCTGTAGAAGCTCATAAACACGGTTTCTTGGCAGCCAAACTTTGTGAGACTCTCTGGAAGGGTGTTAGGGACCCCTTAGACCCTCTCTGAACCTTCCCAACCTTTCCCAAACATTTCTCCTCCTTGATCCACCTCTGCACAGTCAAAAATAGTTAGAAGCACATGCATGATAATTCCAACAACTTAATCAAAAATACAAAAAGATGTTTTCTTCAGGTAGAGGTAGTCTAGACACATGTATTTTACCTTCATAGAAGTAATGGTATCTCTTTCAGTAGTTTGCATGCTCTCCTTTGCGTCAGTAGGACTAGCTGGTAGAATTAGGGTTTGCTAGGGTTTGTGTTTCTTTTTGGATTTCAGTTTCTTTTCGCAATTAGATTAGCTTCCTTCGAGTTAGCTTTCATCCATCAATTAAAAAGCTTCTTCTAAGAGCTCATAGAAGTTGGCTTAAGCTCCTAGTGGACTTGTGCCAGCTGACCAAGTGATAGCTGCGGCAAGAGCTAGTACTTGTGCATACAGCACCGTCGCTTCCAAGTTTGTTACGAACTACCGGGTTGATAAAATTAAAGAAGGGAGTTCCAGGAGTTGTAGCATTATTGCTACAATACTGGAGCCCACCATCTTTTTGGCGCTATTGCCGGGGAAGCGTCAGAGTATTAGTAATTGTTGCTTTTCTTCTATTTTCCTACTCTCGCCTTCTGCCAAGTAGTTTATTTCATTTCCATTCTGCAAAAGTAGCATAGACATTTCCTGCTTTCATAGATTAGCATTTCAATTCCGCAATTTCAATTTTGCAAGCATAGATTAGCATTTCAATTCTGCAAGCGTAGACTAGCATTTCCATTCCTGCAATTCCATTTGAGCAAAGTAGATTAGTTCTTTCCTGCTTTCATTTCAATACTGCATTCTTATTTCAGCAAGATAGTTAGTTGTAGATCAATCTGTTTCAGTTTTGCAGGTACCAAAGAAAAAAAAACAAAATCAACCAAAAAGATTTCATTTCATGCCTTGTAGGAGTAGAGGTAATTTAGAAAAATATTTGCACAACACCCCCACTGCTTACACAGCCAACCTTCTCTCTTCTTTGATGGCTGTGATTAAGAAGAAGCCCTAGGTGGACATCAAGGCATATTTAAAGAACCTCTAGGGGAGAAGAAGAAAAAAAACATTCCTCTGGAGCGAATGGCCACAAGTAGAAATGTTGGGAGCAATACCTTGTCCAAGAATGAGTTTGCAACTCAAATTGAAGATTTCAAGAGTGATATGAGGCAGTTTCTTGCCATGCAACTGGATACCTTACAGATCCAAAGGAAGCAAGAGGGAGCCAAGAGCGCTTTGGTCATCTTTTGTCCTAGGTGCACTAGAAAGCATCCTAGGAACGAATGTCCAATGCACTCCCTAGAAGTGTGTTTCATCTGTGAAGAATACCATCCTACAAATCAGTGCCCTTCTTTGCCTGGACTTAAAGTTGCATATCAGAGAGCCAAAGGAGCCACTGAACCACTCCATTATATGAACCAAAGGAGGCCACATGGACGTAGATCTTACCAGCAGGAGCTGCAAGGGACACCTGAGACCTATTATGACCCCTACCAAGCCACTTTCATGCCTTCTTGGGGTCCCCCTGCTCATCCTTCCTGGTTCACACCTCCTCCTTGTTCCTTCACAGATCCATATTATGCCCAACCAGTTGCTCATTCATTTCACTCTTATGCTCAGCCACAGCCTCAGTGGAATGCACCTTATCAGGAGTGGAGGCCCCAGTACAACTCTCATCCCGCTCATTTTCCTCCACCACCTGCTCATCCACAACCATCGCCTCCTCCTCCACCAAGGCAACCCCAAATGCCTACCCAACCACAATGCCATCCATCTCCATCTCAATTTCACACCTCCACTCAACTACCCATACCATTTCCAAAGCCATACATTGGAGCAGCTCAACACAATTGTAATGCTGAGGCACAACATGTCCAAACACCTCCTCTTGAGCTCAATGATCTTCACCATAGCTCAAGAAGAGTGTTGCAAAACAGAGATTATATTGACAACATGGAAGGATGAAAGGAAAAAGAAGATTCAAAAGAAAAGATCATAGAACCATGGGCTGCACTTGATGAAGAGAAGGCATCAAAATCATAGCTCGAGAGAGATCCCTCATGGTTACCATCAAATCTTCCATGTATTCAAGAGAAAGATCAGCAAAAAGAGGAAGATGAGAAAGTCATGTTAGAAGGTGACATGAAGAATGATCCAGATCAACAAAAGAACCAAGGATATCAAAGCTATATTGAGATATGGTTTCAGACGATCACTAAGTTGCAGCGGTACTCTCTTCCTCAGCTATGTTTGATCCCTTCAAAGTCAGATCATTTGGTCTCTAAAGTCCGGATAGTTGTCCAAGCATGCATTTCAAGCCTTCACATAATTTTTTCTCTAATCTCGATGTGCACATGGCTCCATTGGAAGTATTCTTATACTTGAAAATGATTTTGTTTTTCAAGTAGGGTAGGGTAGAAAAAAAAAGAAAAAAAAAAGGAAAAAAGTAAAGAAATGAAAAAAATGGAAATAAGAGGAAAAATCTAAGGTGAAAACCTCCTCGGAGGCGCCTTAGATTGGCTCATTGATTGAAAACCTCCATGAGGCAGTCAATGGGTTGGAAAGAAGAGAAAATAAAAAGGAATAAGATCCCTGGGTGAAAACCTTCCTTGGAGGCGCCCAGGGCAGGCAATTAGGGTGAAAACCTCCATGAGGCTCCCTAGTTGTTTTTCAAAAAAAAGAGAAAAAGAAAAAGAAAAATAGAACTAATTTCCATTGGCTAATTGCAGGTTGCAAGAAGGACGTTTCATGACAGGAGGAGCACTCAAATCAAGGTTAAAGGAATTTTTCTTGTGCCTTCTACAGGAAGCTCTGTATTTCTACAGGAAACATCTTGTAGAACCTTTGGACGAACCAAATTCAAGTTTAAAATGGAATCTGATGGTGGGAATCTGTTGATTAGGCCTACAAGCACTTGTGTGTCCATCCCTTGCCTTTCTCCATCATTTTTTTCCACCTCATTGTGCTTCTCATTGTGCTTCTACAGGAACTTCCTGTAGAAATTGTGGGAAACTAGACATGGATTTCAAAAAGTGGTTTGGCGAACATGGTAGCTTCCTCAAGGGTTCAGAAGTCCTCATGCAATCCTCCAACTCCTCCTCCATCATCTCCATACCTGCATCACAGCCAAAATTCATTTTTCATACCATGCAACAAAAATGCAAAATGCATTGAAGCAAAAATACCTAGAACAGAATTTGTTTTTGCCCTAACTTGAAAACCATGCATCCATTTGAAAAACCATTTTATGGGGAATTGTACAAGGGTGATGGCAACATGCTTGAGTAGTTTCAGCCAATTCCGATGCACGGTTTCCAAGAAATCAGCCTCCATCACCATCAGCCATTTTTGCATTTTCTCCATATCCGTGCATCCGTTTCAAAACTTGTTTCATGGGGATATGCATATGAGTGATGGTAACCTACCCAAGCAGTTTTAGCCGATTCCGACGCATGGTTTCCGAGAAATCGATCTCTGAAATCTTCAGCCATTTTCCATTTTTCTTGAAATCCGTGCATCCATTGATCACAATTTTGCTATGGGAGGTGCATCATGATGATAGGAACATGCTCAGCAATTTTCAGAATGATCCGATCTATCGTTTGGGAGCAATGGCGAAAATAAGTTCTGGTCTGGTGAAAATGCAGCAGCAGCAGCTTGAAGGTGGAGGTCTGAACGTGGAAATGAACTCCTGTAGCTTGGATCCATCCAGAGGACACCTGCACAAGAAAAAACAACCATGAATCATCAATCAAGCCACCATGCAACTACATCAACACATGCATGCAGCAAATGAAGATCAACACATGCATGCAGCAAAGCAACCACGCACGACTTGCAGGTACGTGACTAAACTTGTTCCTCTGTTTGCATGAATCTAATCTAAGCATTGCATGAACGAATGAGATGGTTGGGATTAAAAAAATTGGTGGCCAGCTAACTGGCCACCCTCGTCCAGTCAAACAGCGCTCGGTGGGTGAAATCAACACGTGTGCTCAGCCATCTCAGGAAGAATATTGGAAAACAGGTAGTGATGGACAGTTAAACTTCAGCGTGATTGATGGATGAGATTACAGGCAGAGAACAAACAGTTAAGCACTGCAGAGGACCAACAGTTTGCATGGGCCAGCACACGTCTCTGCCACCTCGCCACAAATCACGCCTCAATTAAAAATGCTCGGCTGACTCTCACCATCCGCTGATTAATTTTTCCACGTTCTTGACAACAACCAATGCAAAACATACAACCCTGAGACTCTGCAACTCTGATCTTTTTGTTTTGGCTACTTTCTGTGGTGCAGTCATAAACAAGCCTTCCATCATCCAGTCTACTATCATCATCATATGAAACTGAATATTTGCAAGCTTTAGGATAAGAATTGGTTTTAGTAACAATCTCTTCCACTGTAAACCACCATCTAAAAGGTAATTCAGCTTCTAAAGGTGTCTCTTGTTATCCCACAAAGACCACCAATTCTCAACTGCTTCAATCCGTGCATGCTGCATTCTCTGTGTGCTTTGACATTTTTTTTACAAGTACCTGTGCAACAAAGTGAAAAATGAACAAGTACTCATGGGACATCCTTTAAGTGATGGCATTTTAAAGCTTGCTACAAGGTATCAAGGTCATTTGCAAAATTTGAGATCAGTGGTGCCCAAAAATTACAGATGGACTAAAGTAAGTTGTTGACTTCAGTCCAAACTTGCAATGTTGGTACCTATCGTTGGCATGTGTTGTGATTGGCATTAGGAAATGTTCAAGATTGCAAGGTGAAGTATGGAGGAGTCATTTTTCACTTTTTTTATCTGAGCCTGTAAGATCTTTTCTCAGTTGTAAATGATTGCAAGGTCCTGTGCGTTGCAGTGAAAAATGAACAGATGGACTCAAACAAGGTGTAGGTGTCAGTCGAAAAGTTATGAAGATTGGTACCTGTCTTTGGTGGCAGATGGCTTGGTCTATCATATTCTAAGGGGACATTATCAAAGAGATGCCTTACTGATTGAGAGTTAATACGGTTGTCCGTGGTCATGCTATTCAGCCCCAAGCATCAAGTTTTGGTGCCAGGGTAAAGGAAAATAAGAGCTACAATGAGAATGCTTATAAGGGTTGGCTCGAAAATTGGTGGAGAGTCATTTCTGAGGTGGAAGCAACAATAGGGACTGTTTCCATTGCTCAAGTTTTAAGCAAGGATTTGAACTTTGTTCATCATCTAAATGACACAAATAACTGGAAAGAGGTTAGGGCCGTCTTTGTTCTTTTGGCAGTCGCAAAGGAGAGGCAGGTGGATGATATGCGATTCTTTGTGGACTCAAAGCCGTTGATGGAATGGATGAGGGGAGGATATACAATAATCAGAACCTACTGCTTCTGGATGCAATAAGGATGGCTAATGACAGCAGTTCCTCACATATCTACAGAGAAGAAAACACTGAAGCTGACAGTCTTGCAAATAGGGCCGAGGAGTTACAGTATGGGCTGTTGATGGTTTGAAATTGCAGCAGATGAGGTTTTATCATTCCCCGCTTAACAGATTCTTGAGTAGTTTTGATCGTGGCTATGTGCTCTATCCCGAAATGGTTTGTGCTTTACCCCGGGATGGGATATTACAGGCTTGAGTCTAGGATAGCCACAGCCAAGCTGAAAGGAAAATCACCCACAGCCAAGCAGGATATAGTGGTGCTGTCTGTTTCTACAGGAAGCCAGAACTCAGCTACAGGACTTTCTACAGGAAGTTTGGAAAAAGGGGCAGCAAAAGGAGAAATCGGAGGGATTTGAAGCTTGGCATGACAAGGAGGCCACCAGGGCCATCAAAGATGAGGAGAGAGATTGGTTGCTCAGAGGATGAGCAACACTTTCAGTAGGGGGGTGATGATGAGCCCCAAAAATGGATGATTATTTGAGCTCATTCAACCACCTAATTCGACTTAATCCACCATTCTCATTAGTTTATTGCATGTTTTTGATTATATTTATGCTAATAGAGTGAATTTGGTTATTCATTATGCCAACAAGTCTAATGGGTGCTTTGTGTAGCCTTTTTGGTCAATTTGGAGACAAAATTGAAGGTCTTAATGAGCACTTAGCAGCCAAATTCGTGGGAGAACAAGGGAGAGGATTTGTAGGAAGGTGTCCCCTTCATTTATGGGCCCTTACCTCGAATTCTCCACCATCAGCTCGGAGTTCAAAGGCCACCAAATCAATTAGCACAAGGGCAGCCAAGCAAGTCAAGTAGGACTGCTGTTAACTACAAGTTTTGGGCAGCCGAGTCCCTAAAGTTTAGGAGCACTGTTGGGTCCTCAATTTGTATAAATAAGAAGGCTTAGGGCCTCATTTTGGTTAGCTAGTGGTTAGTCATTTTGTAGCTGGTAGTTAGTCATTTCATAGTCTTGTTGTAGTCATTTTGTAGTTTGATTTTTAGGAAATAGATTAGTTTTGCTGTCAGCTCATTTTCGAGTTCTGCTTGTGGACAGTTTTGATGTAACTCTTCTTTTCTTGCTCAATAAAGATGAATCCAGCTTTGCACCAGCTCTAAATCTCTCTTAGGAGGCTATAGCTCTTGGGGTTGGGCCCATCTCAAGCGCCCAATACCTCCTTTGATTATCTTTATGTGTTTTCGCTGCATTCTTAAGAGTAAAATATGTTATTCCGATCTAAATCTTGTTTTGTTATTTAGTTTGTTTTTTTGATGAGTAAAATAGCTTTTCATGCTCAGATTTAGTTGATAGGTCGTTAACAGAAAAAGCTTCAAGAAAAGGGCCAACAAACATCTGTGGTTTCACCTCTCCCTCAGTGGGATCAGGAGCTGTGACTAGGATGACTTTGCTGCCCACAAAAACACTGACTTTGCTTTGCCATGCAATCATTAGTGTTTGGTTTTCATTTGCAGAAGTTGGTTACATGTTCATATCTTTGAATGCTTCATTTCATAATTAATATACATGGTTTCCTTGCAAATAAAGCTGCTGTCCATTCTCGTTACTGTTAGCCATATCATATTAGGGTAGCATAACTAGATCTTGGTTTTCTTGCATGTCTTTGTTTGTTCAGTTTGAAAAACCACTTGCAGAGTACCTGTTATCCTTCCTTACCTGCCCATACTCCATCCAACCTACCTGCTTCACCCTTCACTTATAACCCTTACCTTACGTTTGCCTCATTCGCTTACTTTGTCATGATTCTCATCTTCTTGTGCATCATCGCTTCCTCCATCCTTGAACAAATCCAATCGCTCCTTAGCCTCATCCAACAAGCCCTAAACCTCTTCACACCCCTCTTTCACCTCCATACTCATTCCTCCATCTTTTTCCCTCCATCCATGCTCCAAAATTTCATTACTAAACATCCTGTAGAAGAATTACAGAACATCCTGTAGAACTCCTGAACATCCTGTAGAACCCCTACAGACTTCCTGTAGAAGCTCATAAACACGGTTTCTTGGCAGCCAAACTTTGTGAGACTCTCTGGAAGGGTGTTAGGGACCCCTTAGACCCTCTCTGAACCTTCCCAACCTTTCCCAAACATTTCTCCTCCTTGATCCACCTCTGCACAGTCAAAAATAGTTAGAAGCACATGCATGATAATTCCAACAACTTAATCAAAAATACAAAAAGATATTTTCTTCAGGTAGAGGTAGTCTAGACACATGTATTTTACCTTCATAGAAGTAATGGTATCTCTTTCAGTAGTTTGCATGCTCTCCTTTGCGTCAGTAGGACTAGCTGGTAGAATTAGGGTTTGCTAGGGTTTGTGTTTCTTTTTGGATTTCAGTTTCTTTTCGCAATTAGATTAGCTTCCTTCGAGTTAGCTTTCATCCATCAATTAAAAAGCTTCTTCTAAGAGCTCATAGAAGTTGGCTTAAGCTCCTAGTGGACTTGTGCCAGCTAACCAAGTGACAGCTGCGGCAAGAGCTAGTACTTGTGCATACAGCACCGTCGCTTCCAAGTTTGTTACGAACTACCGGGTTGATAAAATTAAAGAAGGGAGTTCCAGGAGTTGTAGCATTATTGCTACAATACTGGAGCCCACCACTTGGGTTTCCTTTTGAGGCCCCATCTATATTGCATTTCATAAAACCTTGAGGGGGAGGTTGCCAGAAATCCTTATCAGCAATTATGTGATTTGCATTTTTGTTTTTTCCCTTTGGGATAAGCCCCTGCAGACCCAACTGTATTAGTATCTGCACATCAGTATCTTTAGGTTGGTTCTCAGGGGGGTTTTTAATGAGGGTTCCTACCGTCTCATTGAGCTGTCTTAAAATATGTGCCATGATGCTCTAGGAAGAACCTTTCCTGTTTTTGAATATTCTGTTGTTGCGTTCTTTCCAGACATCCTAGATTAGAAAGCTTGGAGCTAAAGCCCAAGCTTTGTTGACTGTTTCATTATCAGAGAAATTTTTCCTCCACTTCTTTAAGGTGCTGGTAATGCTACCCATGTCCCTGTCTGTTTGTCTAAATATTGAAGCAATCCAATTCCACAATGTGGATGTGAATGGGCAGAGGTTGAGAAGGTGATCCATAGTTTCTTCTTGTAATTCACATAGCTGGCATTTAGATGGACCAGCTACCCCTCTTTTCCTAAGGTTTTCCTAGGATAATTTTTTTTATGCTGCACTAACCATATGAACAGTTTGATCTTCATCCAGCTTTGGTTTTGCCATAGGTCCTTCCATACCTAATCAGGGTTTGGAAAGTCAAGCCCAAGGGCTATGCGCTTGGCCTCTTTGAGGTTAAAGGTGCCTTCATTGTTATTGCCCCATCTCAGCTGGTCTGAATCTGCTGATCTCAGAATCTTCCTCTGTTCCAGGATACCTGTTAGAGCTTCTGCCTGTGCTTTCATGGGGGAGTCATCACTGTATACCAGGTTCTTCCATATCCTCCATTTTCCCTCGCTTCTTTCCTGATCCTAGAAGTCATTTACTCTGAGTAACCTTTTGTTGTCAGTATCATTCTTGAGATTTTACCAATATAGGTTCCTGTTGCCACTTATCCTCCCAAAACCATGCAAGGTTTCCATCTCTAATTTCCCAGAAACTGTGTTTCTGAACAATGGCTCTATTCTCCCAAGCTTTGTTCCAAATGTGGGAGCCTTTGATGATCCCAGACATTCTAATGTGATCCCTGTCTTGCCAATTGTTTGCATATTTCTGTTTCCAAATTTGGGCCCAAGGGGAAGCTGAATCTTTTAGCCATCTCCACCATAGTTTTGCCCCCAAAACTTTGTTTAGCATTTCAGGATCATCTAGTCCCAAACCTCCATGTGTCTTAGGTTTACAGATTTTTTCCCAGGCTACCAAGGCCCATTTTTTTTTCTCTTCCCCTTTGCCCCAAAGAAAATCTCTTTGGATATTTCTGCATAGTTGCATGACTCCTTTAGGAGCTGGAAGGGCTGAAAACATAAAGATGGGGACAATTTGTAGGATAGCTTTGTGAGCACTAGTCATCCTGCTAAGTTCAAAGACCTACTTTTCCATTTCCGTATTTTGTCCTGTAGCTTATTAATCACAGGCTCCCAAACCGTCTTGCTCAGAGGTTTGTCTGTTAGCAGTACTCCCAAATATTTGGAGGGTAGCATATCTCTTTGAAAGCCTAGAATTCTGGATATATTTCTCTGAATAGCAATGTCAGTATTAAAAAAGAAAATCTTTGATTTGGTAAGGCTTACCTCTGTGCCCGCAGCCATTGCAAAGTCTTTCAGGATTTGTTTGTAGGCTAGATATTCCCTGATCATGGGTCTACCATGTAGCATAGTATCATCCACAAATTGTTGATGGGTCAAAGCATCTCCGTTCATGGTGAGTTTGAGACCCTGGATTTTGCCTTCTGCTTTGGCAGATTTGATAGCTTTGCCTAGCCCTTCCATCATGAGAATAAAGAGGAAGGGTGAGAGAGGATCTCCTTGTCTGAGACCTCTCGTGGGATTAAAGGGATTGGATGGTGAACCATTTAACGGGATTGAAAAACTAGAGGTAGTTACAAGGGCAATTACCCATCTTACCCAGTTATGGTCAAATCCATATGCTATAAGAACTCTCCTTATGTAAGCCCAACTTAGCTTATCATAAGCCTTTTCTAGGTCAAGTTACATAATCATTCCCACCTTCCTATTTCTAATAAGTGAGTGAACCACCTCGTGTGCTTGAATGATATTGTTGAGAATTTGTCTGCCTTCCACATACCTAGTTTGTTCCTCAGATATGAGAGTTGGAAGAAGGGGTTTAAGCCTGTTGGCAATAATTTTGGAAATTATTTTGTACACCACATTGCATAATGCTATTGGTCTGAATCTGTTTGGTGTCATAGCATTATCCTGTTTTGGAATTAAGGATATGAAAGAGGTATTGAGCACCTTCAAAATAGTTCTATTTTTCCTAGAGTCCTCCACCACATCGAGGATATCCTGCTTGATTATTCCCCAACATGCTTTAAAGAAGTCAACATTAAAACCATCCGGACCTGGTGCCTTCCCATTTTGCATTTCCTTGATGACTTCGCTGACCTCCTCTTCATTCACAGGCCTGTTTAGATTATAATTGTCTTCTCTTGTCACAAGCTTAGGAATGTGCTTTGTAAAGTCATTGATGAATTGTGATCTGTCTAAGAGAGGTTCCTCTGCTATGCCTTGGAAATGTTGAACCAATGCAGCTTCTATTTCTTCGTGGGTATTGAGTTGTTTTCCTTGAGAATTTTTTATTTTTGAGATCTTGTTATGAGACTTGTGATCCATGGTAGATTTTTGAAAAAAACTTGTGTTCCTTTCTCCTTCCTTTAACCATTGTACCCTTGATTTCTGTTTCCAGAATATTTCCTCTTGTTTGCATAATTCTTCCCATTCCTGTTGATGGTAGTCAGCTTGTTCCTTTCTTCCCCCGCTGAAGCCATCTGTAATGAGGATCTGGTTAATTTCATGTAGCTTCCGTTCAACCACTTTTTTGGCTTCAAAAATGTTTCCAAACTCCTTCTTATTCTAATCTTTAAGCCTGATTTTGATATGTTTCAATCTTTTATGCAGGAGGAACATTTTAGTGCCCTAAACTTGCATATCCTCTGTCCACCATTTTTCCATATTGTTGATAAAGTCTGGATGGGTGAGCCAAATGTTTTCAAACCTGAAAGGTTTGTTTCTTGGAGTTCCTATAAAGGACGCTTCAAGTTGAAAAGGACAATGATTTGATCCACCAAAAGGGAGTATCATCGCTGACAAGTCAAGGGCTGTTAGGATAAGGTCCTCTGAGATAATAAATCTATCTAGTTTTGAGGACACCTGTGACTCTCCTCCCCTTTTGTTATTCCAGGTAAAGATGCCATTACTTGTCTCTGTGTCTACTAGCCTCATATTGTTTATAAAATTTTGAAATGCTATAGAGTCTCTACCTAGTGATCTGGTTCCACCTTTTTTTTTGACAGGGACCTGATCATATTAAAGTCCCCTCCCAAAATCCAGGGGTTGCCCGAATTTCTGTCTCTTAGATCCTCCAGTGAAGTAAGAAGCCTTAGTTTGTCTTCAAGCTTCTGTGGACCATAAACATTTTTGATTAAATAAACTTCCTTGTCCCCCAAAGGTTGAATAACCACTGATAAGTAGTTCCTAGATGCTTCATCATCTAGGATTCCTAGTTTTTGAGGGTTCCAAAGTGTGAGAATTACTCCTGCTGTTTTGTCTGCTTTAACTTCTAGATATTCGTATTTAGTTAGCCATTTGATGTGTATTTCTATTATTTTTTCTACTGAACATTTAGTTTCTTGGATGAAAATCATATCTGGTTTTTCTTCTTTCATTCTATTGCTAAGATTCCTTTGTTTCCTTTTACTCCCTAGACCCCTAATATTCCATGTTGTGAGCTTCATTAAGAAAGATTTGTAAATGAGTAACTGGTTAGGTCTTTCATCTTACCTGAATCGATCATGAGTTTTCCACACTCTATCAACAACTCGTTCTATTTTTTCCTACCTCTTTTCCTGCTTGGGTTCCTAGGAGCTAGTCCCGATGTTGCCTTCATTGTTTTCACCCCTTCGTTGTCTTGAATATCATGGTTTCTTTTGACTCCCGAACCTTTTGCCTGAGTTCTCCATAGGAACAGCTGTTGCACTCTATTGAACTCCTCTTGTGGTAGCGAATCCATTCCTTTGGTGGTTCCCTGCTCCAGGAACTTTTCCAGATCTAGATGCTCCCTATCAAGAATATCCTGCAGTTCATGATCCTCTGTTCCCACCTCACTCAGGGTCATCTCTTGGTCCCTATCAAGTTCCATAGTGTTCAAAAGATCCTCCTTTTGTTGGTTGTTGTCATGTGTGTCCTCCATACTCTCTTCCTTTTCCTTCTCCACAGGGCTATCCTCCAGAGTCTGATTTGCTTTATCGTGCTCCTCTTCTTCTTCTAGTACCTTGTACCTATTCTGACTTGGCTGCTTTTCCTCGTTGATTTTCTTTTGGTACTTTCTCCCTCCTTTACCTTTGTTTCCAACTTGGCTAAAGCTTTCAGTTTCTTTCCCTGAGGTAGCTTTAGTTCTTGTTATGAAACCAGCTCACAAAAAGATAGAAAAGAGAGATCCACGACTTAGAATTCAGCCTCTTCGAGGGGGCAACCTCCTTTACATTACATAAATGAACAATTCTTGGATGATACAAATGACAAAACCTCCTTTCTATATATAGGAGTCTAAGGAGTCACCATGTAATCCAGCCAACCTAACAATAATAATATAAAGCCACAAAAATAACAATAGAGGGATTCTATGGGGCACAGAAATAACAATATGGGGGTAATAGGGGCACAACAATATAAATAAGGGGTATAACTACAATAGTAATGGGGTAATCACTAGTATTATAGGGACCCAACATGCCCCTCTCCTTCAAAAAAGTGTTGTCCTCAACGCTTGAGTAGTTCTGGATACTTCTGCATAAAATTCTCATCCTCCCATGTGGAATCTTCAGCGGATAAGTTCTTCCACTTGATAAGATACTCTGAAATTGATCGATTTCGTAGCTGTCGAGTTCTTGTTTCTGTGACTGCTTCCGGTTCCAATATAATTTTTCCTTCCTCGTCAAGTTCTGGCAATATTGTTTGAATTGGGAGCTTGTCACCTATAACCTTCTTTAAACATGAAACATGGAAAACTGGGTGCAATCGAGAAGCTGCAGGAAGCTCCAATTTGTATGCCATAGTACCAATCTTTTGCAACACCTTGTACGGACCATAATACTTTGGTGATAATTTATTATCCTTCTTAGCTTGCTTTAGGGACATTTGCTTATATGGTTGTAGCCGTAGGAATACCCAATCACCTACATCAAAACTTCTTTCACTGCGATGTTGATCTGCCTGTTGTTTCATTCTATTTTGTGCCAACACGAGGTTATCCTTTAAGAGTTGGAGGACTTGTTGTTGATGTTCGATGTGATGTTCCACTGCCTGAACCTTAGAATTTTCTCTTAAATATGATGTGATGGATGGTGGTTGATACCCATAAAGTGCCATAAATGGGGTCATTTTTGTTGCTGTATGGAAGGAAGTGTTATACCACCATTCAGCCAGAGGCAACCATTTGACCCATTGTGTCTGTTTATCAGATACAAAGCAACGAAGATATCCTTCCAAACATTTGTTTACTATCTCAGTTTGCCCATCAGATTGAGGATGATAAGATGAGCTATGAGCTAACTGAGTACCAAGACAAGAAAATAATTCTGTCCAAAAATTTCCAGTGAAAATGGGATCTCTGTCACTTACAATAATCTTTGGGTTTCCATGTAGCTTTTGAACTGTTTCCATAAATGCAGTAGAAACTGTACTGGCTTTAAATGGATGTGATAATGCACAAAAGTGTGCATACTTGGTAAGTCTGTCAACTACCACCATGATGACACTCTTTCCCTCAGACTTGGGTAAACCTGTGATAAAATCCATTGAAACCTCCTCCCAACGTTGGCTTGGAATGGATAAAGGTTGTAATAGACCCGGTGTCTTAATTGTTTCAACTTTATTTTGCTGGCAAACCAAACATTCCGCCACAAACTTTTGAATATCTGATTTAAGGCCATCCCAAAAAAATTCCTTCTTAACCCTGTGGTAAGTTTTTAAAAATCCTGAGTGCCCTCCTAAGGGAGAAGTGTGCAATTCCATAAGAATCTTTTGTTTTAGCTGGGAATTCTTACAGAGGTATAAGCGATCTTTGTACCATAACGAATCATTTTTCCAGCTAAATGTATCAGAAGTACTGGAATCTTGTTGTAGCTTTCGAATAAGTGCCCACACTTCTTCGTCATTCTTCCATTCCTCCCTTGCTTCGTTTATCCAATCTGGTTGGATAATAGAAATGGCACACAACAATGCTTCCACATCCTCATCCTTTCTTGAGAGTGCATCTGCCACCACATTTTGCTTCCCTTTTTTGTAGATGATTTCAAAGTCATAACCCAACATCTTTGTGACCCACTTTTGTTGCTCTTCAGAGGATAATCTTTGTTCTAAAAAGTATTTAAGGCTATCATGATCCGTTTTTACCTTGAAGTGTCTTCCCATTAGGTAGGGTCGCCATTTCTTAAGTGCATGGAGTATTGCCAACATTTCCTTCTCATAAATAGCTTTGCTTAAAAACTTTCCCTTGATTGGACGACTTTCAAAAGCAATGGGTCTTTCATCTTGCATTAGAACAGCACCAATTCCATTTCCTGAAGCATCACATTCCACAATAAAGGTTTTTGTGAAGTCCGGTGTAGCTAAGACCGGTGCTTGGCACATTGCCTCTTTAAGATGTTCAAAGGCCTTTGTTGCTTCCGGAGTCCATGAAAATGAATCTTTCTTCAATAATGTTGTTAGAGGTGCTGCTATTCTCCCATAATTCTTAACAAACTTGCGATAATACCCTGTCAACCCAAGAAATCCTCGCAGATGCTTTATGGATGTGGGGATTTTCCATTCCTTAATGGCTTTAATTTTGCTAGGGTCTACCTTAACTCCTTCATGAGATACAATATGACCCAAATATTCCACCTCCTGGACTCCAAAGAAACATTTGGATCTTTTTGCATATAATTGTTTCTCCTCCAATAGTTGTAGCACCCTGTCAACATGTTCAACATGATCCTTCCAAGACTTGCTGTAGATTAGTATATCATCAAAAAATACTAACACAAATTTTCTAAGGAATGGTTTGAAAATTGAATTCATCAAACCTTGAAATGTTGAAGGTGCATTGGTAAGGCCAAAAGGCATGACCAAAAATTCATAATGACCCTCATGAGTTCTAAATGTCGTTTTGGAATGTCTTCAATCTTCATTCTGATTTGATGATATCCCGAACGAAGATCCAACTTGGTGAAGTAAATTGATCCATGCAATTCATCCAGTAATTCATCAATAACAGGAATGGGGAACTTATCTTTAATAGTGAGCTTGTTGAGCTCCCTATAATCTGGACACATGCGCCATGATCCATCCTTCTTGTGCACCAATACTACTGGAGCTGAGAAAGAACTTTGACTCGGTTGAATTATACCAGCCTCTAGCATTTCTGCAACCATACGTTCAATTTCACTTTTTTGGACATAGGGATATCTGTACGGCCTGATGTTTGGAGGAACACTTCCTGGAATCAGATGAATAGCATGATCATGATCACGCATAGGTGGGAGACCCTTGGGAGTCTCAAATACCTTGGAATGATTGTCCAAGACTTTTTGGAGATCTGGAGAAATAGATGATTCCAATGTGGAAACATCTAGCGAACATAATTGTGCAATTACACCTCTTTGCTCCTTTTTTAGAAGCTTTGTCATACCATTAGAGCTGATTATCTTTCCTGGTTTCCCTGCAATACCCCTTAATTCAACTTCCTTTCCTTCCGAAGAAAATTTGATGAAAAGTTCTTGAAAATTAAAAGCTATTGTACCCAAGGATTGTAGCCATTGGACTCCTAGTACAACATCAGCACCTCCCATTGGAATGGAAAGCATTGGGCTAGTCAATACATATTCTCCCATGGATAGCTTGATATTATGGCACTTTCCAGAGCAATTTATTGTTCCTCCATTTGCAATCATCACTTGACACTCTGGTGCTGGATATAGGAAGCAATTCAATTCTTTTGCTACCCTACAATGAATAAAATTGTGGGTGCTTCCTGAATCAATCAACACTATTACCTTTTTCTTCTTGATTTGTCCTTCTATCTTGATGGTTTGAGGAGTGGTAATTCCCGCCAATGCATTACAAGATATGGTCGGATTTATTTGTTCTTCATCTAGGCTTTGTTCCTGGAATATATCCTCTTCTTTTGACCTTTCTTGCTCCTTTTCTTCTTCCTCTTCACAATCTATGTAGAATAATTTCTTCTCAGCACACTTATGACCTTTTGTGTATTTGCTATCACAATTGTAACAAAGCCCTTTTGCTCTTTTTTCTTCCAATTGTTGTGGTGTCAACCTTGTAGGTTGTGGAAGACTATGGGCAACAACACTTCCGTCTTTATAGTTGTGAGTGGTATGCTTCCTAGTTGCCATAATTTTGCTTTCCATTTTTCTTGCTAACCTGAATGCCTTCTCTAATGAATCAGGTTCCCAAAGGCGCACATCATGTTGGATATTATCCTTTAAAGACCCTATGAACACATCAATCCTATGCTCCTCTGGAATATCTTTTACCCTTATGTTCAATTTTTGGAACTCCTCAATGTGCTCCATTATTGAACCCTTTTGTTTGAGACTTATCAATTGGCTAAAAAAAGTGTTGCTTTTTGTATCCTCATAATGTGCTATCAATTCTTCCGTAAAAATTGCCCAAGTGATAAATTGTTTACGAGAACAAAGCCATTGATACCATACAAACTGATTTGGTTCCAAATATAAAGTTGCCATACGTACCTTTTGTGTGTTTTGCACATTATTGAGATCGAAGAATTGCTCCATCTGTAATATCCATGTGGCGGGATCCTTGCCATCAAACTTCCTCATATCGATTTTTGGAACATGGTGAGTCTTCGATCCAACATTAGAGTCTATGGAATCATGATTAACATTTCTTTTGTTCTCATCATGAGTTTCCTTTACTACCTTTTCACCATTAGTGACCCTTTCTTGTAGCAACTTCTTCAATTCATCCATCTTATCATCCATGCCATCAATTTTAGCGTCCATGCCATTCACCTTAGCTTCCATGCCATCCATCTTAGCTTCCATGCCCTTTATCTTAGATTCCACGCCATTTACCTTAGATTCCACGCCATTTATCTTATATTCCACGCCACTTATCTTAGCTTCTGTTAGCTTTTGTGAGCGTGACATTTGTTGCACTTGTTCTTGTAATTTTGATATATCATGTAGCATTTCTTCCTCTTCTTCATGAGTCATGCTAGAGCTTTCAGGTTCCTTACTAGGTGTTTGCATTTTCTTTCCTCGGGGCATCAGTTACCGATAATAATGCTTTACTATGCCCTTTGAATTCCGTTAAACCAAGCTTACACAAAAATTTAAAAAAAAACTACACACCTTTTTTCACTTTATAGAAGCTTGATATTGAATCTGATGTATCTCTGTAATTTCAGATCATCTCGTTTTGAAATTGCTATCTGTAGTAGCCTTCTGCGTCCTCTTTCCAATGCCACAAGTCTGAGCCAAATTGGATTCTCCAAGGAAGAGTTATGTGAAATCTCCCACAGTGACTTGCTTTTAGACTGGTTCAGTAGAGCGAACTTGTACGACGTGCCACGAGTCACTGTTTCAACCTTTGAATCTGAAACTCACCCACAAGAAACTACAGTCCGTCCTCTTTCTGTACCTTTTTACGAAATTTCAATCCGATCCTCAGAGAGAGAGTTATGACGATTTTCCCCAGGTCACCTGTTTTGAATGTAATTCAGGAGTCTGCAAAAAGGCCAAATTCCTCAGATCATATCTCCGAAAATATCCCGCTAAAAGCTCTGAAATTCCGACCCAAAGTTCAGTGCCAATTCTTCTCAAATGGGTTTTTTTTGCGACTTCTGAAACGTCACAGAAAAAAAGTTATAGCGAAAATGCCACGATGACCTGTTTGGAGCAGCGAAACCCTAGAATCCAAAGCTCTGATACCAAATGTTATGAAACCAGCTCACAAAAAGATAGAAAAGAGAGATCCACGCCTTAGAATTCAGCCTCTTCGAGGGGGCAACCTCCTTTACATTACATAAATGAACAATTCTTGGATGATACAAATGACAAAACCTCCTTTCTATATATAGGAGTCTAAGGAGTCACCATATAATCCAGCCGACCTAACAATAATAATATAAAGCCACAAAAATAACAATAGAGGGATTCTATGGGGCACAGAAATAACAATATGGGGGTAATAGGGGCACAACAATATAAATAAGGGGTATAACTACAATAGGAATGGGGTAATCACTAGTATTATAGGGACCCAACAGTTCTGCTTTCCATTTTGTTTAAGGGGCAATCCCTGAATAGATGCCCATGTTGATGGCATTTGCGGCATTTGAAAGGAACATGCTCATAGTCCACCGCTTGTACCCATTCTTCATCAAAAATTTCCAGAATTACTTCATCCGGTAGAACTCTAGAGAGGTCGATCTCTACGCATATACGGGAAAAGGAGGTATACTTTCCCCGCCTAGTGGCCTCTGATATTTTTACAAAGTGCACTAGTTTATTTCCTATTGCCTTTAATGATTTTGGCTGCCAATAATCCAGTGGTAAGGAGTAGAGCCTTACCGAAACTGGGACCGAAGTGAATGTCTCGCGCTCTGGGACAAAATTCATCACCCAAGGCTGCCTATAGAGGCCTTTAGTAGCATAGAAGTAGGGCCCTCCTTCAAACACCCTGTGTTTATCCTCAATGTTAGTAAAAACTACAGTGAAGAAACCCTTTGATCCAAGGTGCAGATCTATATCCCCCTTAGGTTTCCAATGATTCTTTATCCATTCATGTAAGGCCTCCTCCGTTGGCCATAACCCCATGAATTTACAAATGACTGCGTAAGTCGCCATGTGTTCCCTATGTGCCTATAGCGCTGGATCACTTAACACCACTCTGGGTGTGATGGTTGCCCTAGGCTTACATGGCCCGGTTCGATTTCTGGTGTCCGCATTCTAATTTTCTCCTTCTATTCGATTTTCTCTTATGACTTCTTCCTGCATATTTTCCTACCCCTGTGTACCTCTGTTGTCCTGTTTCCCTCCTCCAAAAATTTTTGTTTCAGCCTCCAGAGGTTTTTTGAATCGATTGGAGACTTCCTAACTGTAGGAGGGAGTGGAACTCCCCCCCTCTCGCCTCTCCATGGTGCCCAACGCTTAACTTCTGCTGCAAACCCTAGCTCTTTCCACCCTCAACAAAGCATTAATTAAAATCAATCTAGAATTTTATATTTTTAGGGTTCTTACCAGTTGAAATCTGAATTATCATTTTCATTTGAATTCTCAATTGTTTCTGTTGTATTTTCATCAATTTGTAGAATTGAAAATTCATCTATAACCTGTAGAAAATATTTTAACTGTTCATCATCTTCAAATATTTGCCAATATTTTAGGTTATCTAGGATAGATGGCCTGTATTTGACTTGTATTTGATAAAGCACATTAGTTTGATTAGGGATTTTAAATGAACTAGCAGAAACAACTAGGGAACCTACATGAATATTTTGATCCCTAGGGATATAAGTCAAATTAAAAGCATTGAGGAAATTTTCAACTGAATCCCAAATCTCATTTCGATAGGATCTAAGCCTAGGATGTTTTGTTTGGCAAAGATTTCTTATTTTTTTAACAATGAGCTCTGAGTCAGTAAAAACACTCAGGTTTTGTACTTTTAAGCTCTTGGTTAACTGCAGTCCTAAAAGGAAGGCCTCATATTCAGCCACATTATTTGTAACTTCAAAATCAAGTTTTCATGATTGTGTAATGTTTTCTTTTTCCAGTGAGATTAATACTACCCCAACTCTTGCTCCATCTTTTGTATAAGAACCATCAAAGAATAACTTCCAGACATCAGCCTGATTTGGTACATGTCTTTCAATTACATCTTCAATTTTTACTTGAGTTTCGTGTGTTTAGTTTGAAGAAAGTTGGAAACAACCAAACTCTTGATCAATTGCATATATGGGATGGTTTCTTGGCTGATCTGTTTTGCAAACAGTGTGCACAAATCTGACCTCTCTATACAGCCTTAGTTGCTCTCCCCCATAAACTGGAATAGTGGCATAAGATATGTCCTTCTGAAGAGTTCCCCCTAATTTGGCACAACAAGACCTTGAAAGGAGCATTCCAAATTTGGGAGGGATATCTGTGACAACTATGTCTAACACTACACTCTTTACTGGGATCTGAGCAAGAGTTACTACTAAATCCTTAATCAATCCTAGACAAGGCACCGAATCAAAGGTGTGCAAATCATGATAGGATCTAGTTATGTCAAGATTTAAATGATCCATGATATTTTTGGCATAAGATTATGTGATGCTCTAGAATCAAGCATATAATTGTATAACAATGAATCATTTATTTTAAAAGTCACATAGAAAGGGGGTACTATTTCATCTACCATATCTGAACTAGGACCAAAAACAACTGCTGGTTTTTCATCTTGTAAACTAATGATATCACTTTCAGCATCAACTGAGCTATTTTGTATCCATTTGGAGACTTGATTTTTATATCCATGGTTTTTGGAAAGTTCTAAAAGTGGTATATGGATTTTAACTCTTTCTAACTCCTTTTCAACATTAAATGCAGTTAAAATAATTTTTTCAATTTGAGTAGTAACAGTTGACTGATTTAATGTTCGAATAATAGTTGTTTGAGTTTCAACAACTTTGGTATGAGGTTCAATTGTTGAAGGTTCCTTAGGGGTCTTCTAGGACCAGGTCTAGGCCTAAGATCATATCTTTTGTTTAGTTCTGCAATTAGGAATTCAGAGAAGGCATGGTATTTGGAAGCTTGTGAGGAGTCTTGATCTTGTTGAACCTACTTTTGTTGTGAGAGAGGAATAATAGCAGTTTGACCGAAAGAGGTATCCATATTATTAATATCTGTTATCACTCCCAGAAACTCTCCTAGGTTGCAGCTTGGAGATGCCTGGTAACATATAATCTTCAATATTGTTCTCTGAACTATTGGAATAAATAATGGTTTGGATCAAGCCATATAACCACTTTGACTCTGTTATTACTCAAGACATGCATGAACACCCTCAACCTACAAGGCTTTAGACCACCAATGCTCAATAGTTTGTAGATTAGGTGAATAAATGGAGAATACTAACCATACCAGCAGATACATACATAAACATATGATGGCCAGCTACAGAAAGTAAATGAAACTTGCAAATCTAATACATCAATGCAGAGATAAGATGACAATTATCTGGCATTAGACACAAAAGAAACCTGAACGGCCTGTTCAAGTGCAAGCTTAGAACAGAAGAGAAATTGGGATATTGAACATATGACAACAAAAGAAGCTTGTATTACTGATGAATGAAGATGAGAAGCTTGAGTAGCAAAGTCTCTATAGTCTCCAGAAGTTGAACCCTGATTACATCTTACTTTCAGCTATTTATAGCTCTTTACAATGCTCTCGAGCTTTTTAGGGCTTGAGGTGTCTTAATCTATCCCCATTGTCTTTAACTGCCTGATGGTGTATAAGGACATAATTCTCTTTCCATCACGAAAATGGTAATTAATTCTGGTACAACACTGCCCTGTTAGGTGGCTAGCTTGATTGTGCCAGTGAGGCTCCATGACTGTTTAATTTTGTTTGCTTGTATCGTGCTGTGTCCTTCCTCTTTTAGCCATACCTTCTATTAATTCGGTTCAGCACCCTGACTGTCACAATACTGATAGAGTCGACCACCTTCCTTCTTGGGTAATTGATAGGAAGTAGAGTACGAGGTGCATGGGTGGCTGGACGTGCTAATTAGAAAGAACAGAGTAATGGCGGGTGGCAGAGGACAGGCGGGTAGCTGTTGGATGAATTAAATCGGACGGACATAGTAATGGCAGGGTGGCAAAGGACAAGTGGGAGTAGTCATGAATGAGGGCCGCTGGATCAGAAGAAATGGATGGAGGAGATCGATTACTTGAGTCTTGAAGTCTTTGGTGGGAGCAGAAAAGTTTGAGCCATTGGATCTCGGTGGACAGATTGGATGGCTATCGGGCGGAGGAGGTGCTCGGACAATAGCGCCCATGGGGGGTGGTTTGGTTTGGGTGGTTATGGTTTTTATTGAGCGCTTATCGGGCGGTAAGCGGTAAAGGGTGGAGTCCGCTCGATGCCATTCATTGCACGCCACGTAGCGGAAGAGGAGAGAGAGAAACTGCCTTTATTGGGCGGGTACTCCTCTCGCTAGTTGCTCACGCGATAAGAGCGACAACTGTTAGATCTAGCGGGAGTGATCTAACGACAGGGATTGATTGAGCATGTCTTGTCAATTGGGTGAAACGTGGGTCGTCAGATCGGTTGGGAGATCGATGGCATCGGGACATGGAAGTACAGGATGTCCTCGAGCAATGCACGGAGGGCGTGCATGACAGAAAGGTAAGGTTTTTCGGGGGTTTTTTGGGTTAATTTATTTAAGGTTAAGGTGGAAGAGGGTTTTGTTATGAAGTGAGGGTCGGATTAAGATATGAGCAGAATAGAATGTAAGTGGGAGAGTGGGGAAAGTGGAGTGATGGCCCGTGTGGGGCCCCTTCTAGGACAACAAAGCAGGCCATCCTCTTCCTTTAGTCTTCAAACCAGCAGCGCTACACCTCAGGGCTAACACTGGCTCCTTCTGGGGATGAAAGCCTCCCTGTGAGGTTTCAAGATCTGTAGACCACTACCTTTCCAGTAAAACTAAAATCAAATCTTCCTCCCAGTGTTCCATTGGGCATGGAGTCAATTTTTCATAAAAATAAAAACTGAGACAGAAACATATTTACAATGCTAAAGTCTTTACAACCTTAAACGAAAAAAAGCTTGAGAAATCGCCCATTGATTGGGCTATCGAAAACACTTTCCTCCTCCAGATTATGAAGGATGAAGGTGTTGTTTGTGTGAGCCTGAGTAATGACAAAAGATCCTGTCCACAAGGCGTCGAATTTTCCCTGATTACCCTTATTTTCCTTGAACGCATCCCACTTGAGGACCCAGTCACCAACCTGAAAACTGTCCATCTTTTCCTTTTTATCAAAGACTTCCTTGATCTTCTTTTGATGCATTGCTGACTTCTCAATTAGTTGTTCCCTGATCTACTGGACTTCAACCAAGTCACTCATCCTCCTTGCCATGTCATCTCCTTCATCCAACTACTCTTGCAAGAACTTGGCCACAAGGAGGGTCAATTAGATAGGAAAAACAGACTCAGTACCATACACCAGCTTGAATGGAGAGTTCCCTACGGATTTCTTGGTGGTAACTCTGTCAGCCCACAGTGAAAACTTCAGCTTGGAATCCCAGCTCCTTTTTTTGTCTTCCAATAGTTTTTTGATTATTCTTACCAGGCTCTTATTTAATGATTCTCCCAAGCCATTGCCTTGAGGATAGTATGAGGTAGAATGCACTAATTGAATGCCCATTGATTGACACCTGCCCACCAGTTCCTTCGCTCTGAAAGCTGCTGCATTATCAGTGATTAACTCGGTTGGGCAGCCAAATCTAGTGAAAATATTCTCGATTAGGAACTTCATGACAACTTGATGATCAACCTTCTTAGTGGGTATAACTTCAATCCATTTGGTAAAATAGTCAGTGGCTACTAAAATCCACCTATGCTGGCCACTAGAATGTGGATTAATCTCCCCTATGAAATCTAAACCCCACTGCTAGAAGGGACCATGGGTGTGTATGGGCTTCAAGGGCAGAGATTTCAGCTGTTGTCTTCCTATAAACCTCTGGAATTTGTCACAAGACTTCACAAATGAAAACACATCAGAGAATAGAGTAGGCCAATAATACCCAGCCCTCAGGATCTTGTGGGTTGTGGTTTTCCAATAATGATGCCCTCCACAGATGCTAGAATGAAACTGGTGCATAACTTCCACATATTGTTCTTTGTTTAGACATCTCAAGAGGATTCTAGATGGGTCCCTCCAATAAAGCAGGTTCTTATTAATACAAAACTTAGCTGATTTGAGCTTAATGGTCCTGGCTTGACCTGAGCTAAGCCCTGGAGGGACTTCTAGCTTCAATAAGAAATGAACTATACTGGAATACCACTCACAAGTGGCCAAATTCTCAGCCAAAGACTGGTTCTATTCGTGCTTTCCTACTGCCTCCTCCATTTGTTCTGCATCTGAATTTAAGCTCATGCAATTTATGTCCAGCAGACTGCAATTTTCCTCGGCCAAAAGCTTAGCTAGGCCTTGGCCTTTGACATGCTTGGTGGGCTTCACCTCTATATTGAATTCTATGAGTTTTGCAATCCATTTGGCTCTTCTTCCATCAACATCCGGCTAGGTTAGGATATCCTTTATTGAAGCTGAAGGCACATAGGCAACCACCTTGGAGTGCAGAATGTAAATTTAGAATGCATTTAAGGACTTTATAAGAGCATATGCCTATTTTTCTATAAGGTCATACCTTAATTCAACATCCCTCAATGTTTTGTTGAAGAAGGCCACTGGGTGCTCTATGTCTTCACCATTTTCTGCGACAAGACTGCTGCAAGTGTATCATAAGAGGCAAAAGAGAAGATATAAAACTCCTTGGTGTAGTCTGGGCTGATTAAAGTGGGAGCTTCCGTGATAGCTCTTTTGATGGCTTCGAAAGATCTTCTTGCAGGCTTTGCCCATTTTATCTCTAACCCCTTTTTTAGCATGGAAGTGATGTGCTTCACCAGTTCTGCAAAGTTTGGAATAAACCTCCTCACGAAGTTAATTCTACCTAGAAAGGATGTCCCTTTTTGACCTTGGGATGGACAATGTCTGTATTTCTTGAACTCTTTTTGGATCAATTTTGACACCTGCAACAGAAACAATATGTGCTAAAAGTTTGCCTTCTTCAAGAGCGAACTGTGACTTCTTCGGGTTTACTAAAATTCTGAACCTTCTACACTTTAGGAACACCTTCCTCAAAAGCAGTAAATGATCCTTGTGACTGCTGGAGAAAACTGTTATGTCATCAAGATAAATAAGGACAAACTTGTCCTTCTCTCCCACGAAGGCTATGTCCATGGCCCTCTAAAAATTAGCCCCAGCATTCATTAGCCCAAAAGGCATCTTAGAGTACATGAAAGTGCCCCAGGGAGTAGTGAATGCAGTGTTTTCTTGGTCTTCTGGGTGTATGACAATATGATTGTAGCCTGAAAATCCATCCAAGAAAGACATGACTCCAACCCTTGAAACTTTTTACAGCAAATGTTCCATCTTGGGCAAGGGGTAGTTAGCACTTGTTCAGATTCCTGAAATCAACACAAAGCCCGATTTCTCCATTCTTCTTCCTTACTATCACAAGGTTAGCTATCCACTTCGAGTACCTTAGGGGAACTATGATTTTGGCATTTAGCAACTTCTTGATCTCTTTTTCAATCAAAGGTAACAAGAGTGGGTTGATCGGCCTCAATTTTTTCTTGAAGGGGATGGTGTTCTTCTCTAGTGGAATCTTATGTTGAATAATGTTGGTGTCATAGGTCTTAAGGTCGCTATATTCCCAAGCGAAGACATCAGCAAATTGTTTCATCAGGGTGCAATACTCAGAGCTTTGGACAGAGGACAAGTGAGTGGACAAATTGATATATTTTGGATGGGCTGGACTCCCTATATTATGTTCATGAACTGCAGACTCACTTTACTTTTTGGCAGGTTTATAAGGTACATCGTTATGGTCAAACAACCTCTCTAAGGGCACCAACCCTTTTGGTATATGATTACTAGGCAGCTACACAATGCTATCCTGGCCAATTTTGTCTCTCAGCTTGGACTAGTTACATTCCTCAATGGCTTCATTCTCTTGGTCAATTTGCATTTCAGAGAATTCATCAATGACTTGTAGAAACCTATTGACTTCATCATCATCTTCAAAAACTTTCTAGTACTTGACATTGTCAGGCAAAGATGGTCTATATTTCACTTGGACTTCATAAGTCAATTTAGGAGGCAAAGGAGGGATAAAAGTGCTAGCAGACACAGCAAGGGAATCAACAAGCTGATTCTTAGCTCTAGGGATGTACAAAATACTAAAGCTATTGAAAGAATCCTTGAGCTTCCATACCTCATCTCTGTATGCCTTCAGCCTGGGGTGCTTTACTTGGAATGTCTTGTTCACCTGTTGAATAATAAGGTCTGCATCTCCAAACACTTTCAGATCTTTGATGCCCATTTCTTTAGCAACGTTTAAGCCTAACATCAAGGCTTCATATTCTGCTATGTTATTGGTGACCTGAAAAGTTAGCTTGAAAGATAAATGTATGCATTCTTGTGTGGGAGATACAAGAACTACACCTGCTCTTGCAACTTCCTTAGAGAAAGCTCCATCAAAGAACATATCCCAGATTTGTGGGCTTCCTTCCTTTGTGATATGGAAAACCGGCTTTCTAAGCTGCATGGAGGCCAACTGGGATTCTTCTACTTGGAGGATACAGGCCCCAAAATCAGTATCAACAGCATAGATGGGATGATTAGCAGGATTCCTTTCATCGCTGATGATATAAGCTAACTGAGCCTCTCTGTACAATCTCCTGCTTTCACCTCCAAAGACCGGGACAGTGGCATAGGACAGGTCATTTTGTAATGTCCCACCTAATCTCTTAATCCATCCTCTGGAAAGTAACATGCCAAACTTGGGGGGGACATCTGCTACCACAATATCCATCATCATGCTCTTCATGGGTAGCTGAGACAAGGTGATGGCTAGGTCTTTGATTAACCCCAAACATTTCACCTTTCTAGAGTCAAAAGAAAACAAGTCATGATACAACCTAGTGATGTCCAGGCCCAACTCATCCATGATAGCCTTGGGCATTAGATTATGGTTGGCACCTGTGTCCAATAGACAATTGTGAAGGATTTTGTCATGAATAGTCAAGGAGACATAGAATGATGGGGAATTGTCATCAAAATGCTCAATCATTGGGCTGAGGACAACAACCGGTTTGTCATCTTGCAGATTCACATAGTCATTAGGTGCCTGTGTGGTTTTAAGCTCAAGGGCCTCAAGGATGGGTCTCTTAAAGGATTCTTTCTTCACCAGTTCTATCAGAGGTATAGATATTTTCAGCTTTTGGATTTCTGATTCAAAACTGAAAGGAGAAGGGAACTTATCAGGGCCTCTTACCTCTGGAGCTGGAGCTTTGAGAATGATGGGATCAGCTATTGGTCGTTTTTTCTTGTTAGTTTGCTGCATTGTAGGGACGGTAGCCCTTTGAACAGGGGTTTTCTATGCAGTATTCACCTTGGACCTTAGATTGTATCTGTGTTGGTCATCAGTTTGCAGAACAACCCCACCATCCCACTCTTGGCTGTTTTGGTCCTCAGATAGTGACTCTTCATATGCAGCTATGGTAAAAAAAGAGGCACTGCCCTTGTCTTCCAGACAATGGATCTCATCGTCTTCCTCATACTAATATTCATCCTTGACTACATTCTACAAGGGAGTCTTCATCCTTTGGTCTTCATTTGAATCTTTGTTTCTTTGAGGAACCTGCAACTGCTCATTAGCTCTTCTGTATGGGTTTAGATTTCTAAAAGCAAAGGCATTAGGAGCTCTTCCTTTCCTAGAGTGCTGTTCCATCTTTCACTTAGAGATTTCAGAGGCTAATGATTCTATTATCTTGGTCATCTTATCTAACTTGGGATCTGAAGATGATGAAGATTCAGCCCTCTGTCTCCTTCGATCAACATGTCCCTTGAGTTTCTCTGCAGCCAAGATGTTGGATTCTACCTCCAAGGCTGCATCCTTCATCTCGGCCAAAGTGGCACATCTTCTCTCCCTCAATAGTAGACAAAAGTTAGAATCAAAAGCATTGGAATAGGTGAGTTTAGTAGAGGTAGGGGTGGGTTTCACTTCAGCTGGTATCTTGCTGTACATGCGGTTAAACCTTTTATTGAAATCAGATAGTGACTCACCATTTTCCTTTTTCAGGTTCCCAAACTCAGTATGGTAGTAGAGAATATCTTTCTTATCCCCCTAATGCTTCAAGAATACATCATCTAATGCTTCAATATCTGTTATAGACCTCAGGGTCAATTATCTAAACCATTTCCTAGCCTCTCCATCTAGGCTTTGGACGAATACTCTCATCCATACATTATCTTCACTAATATCTAGATTATCAGCATAGCTATAGAATGATTCAAGATGTTCTTCAACTGTAACCCCTTCTATCCCAGTAAACTTAGGCATGTATTTATGATATTCTCCAGTAGGCATAACATTCAAAGGAACGAGCAGTACTAGAGGTCCATACCTAGCAGCTATAATTCTCTCCATTTTGGTGGGTGCTTGTGGGCTTGCCATAGCTGTGGTGGCTAGAAGGGTACTGGAAGTCTGAATGACAGAGGGCTGAGGAGTGACTGATAAGACTAAAGGAATATGATGGGTAGGAGGTGAGGCTCCCTTTGGGCTCACAACAAAAGGAGAACCTAAAGAATCAGGAGCTTTGTATATCTCTAAGATTTTTTCTTCACTGCTAGTATTAGATACTATACTCTCAACATGTATTTGTTCTATTATAGGATTTTCTTGAAGATCTATAGAACATTGTTTAGGTTTACCTAAACCTGATGCTCCTCTCTGGAAAGCCTTTCTTTCTTTGATGATCTTTTCAGGGTCAGGTACTAGGTCAACTTGTGACTTCTGAGGATTTCTCCGAGTATGCCTTCCAAACTGAGCCAGAATTATGGAGTGGAGTCGCCACGAGGTTCGTTCTCCAGTAGAGTCACCAGATAGATGGTTACAGCCAGAATAGTGTCTAGACTTTTCCTATCATCAAAGCTAGATCTGTGTCGTCTCCAAGGGAAGCTGAGCTTCAATCTTGTCTCCCCAGCAACGATGCCAATTATGTTATCACTCCAGGAAACTCTCCTAGGTTGCAGCTTGGAGATGCCTGGTAACATATAATATTCAATATTGTTCTCTGAACTATTGGAATAAATAATGGTTTGGATCAAGCCAGATAACCACTTTGACTCTGTTATTACTCAAGACATGCATGAACACCCTCAGCCTACAAGGCTTTAGACCACCAATGCTCAATTGTTTGTAGATTAGGTGAATAAATGGAGAATACTATCCATACCAGCAGGTACATACATAAACATATGATGGCTAGCTACAGAAAGTAAATGAAACTTGCAAATCTAATACATCAACGCAGAGATAAGATGACAGTTATCTGGCATTAGACACAAAAGAAACCTGAACGGCCTGTTCAAGTGCAAGATTAGAACAGAAGAGAAATTGGGATATTGAACATATGACAACAAAAGAAGATTGTATTACTGATGAATGAAGATGAGAAGCTTGAGTAGCAAAGTCTCTATAGTCTCCAGAAGTTGAACCCTGATTACATCTTACTTTCAGCTATTTATAGCTCTTTACAATGCTCTCGAGCTTTTTAGGGCTTGAGGTGTCTTAATCTATCCCCATTGTCTTTAACTGCCTGATGGTGTATAAGGACATAATTCTCTTTCCATCACAAAACAGTAATTAATTCTGGTACAACACTGCCCTGTTAGGTGGCTGGCTTGATTGTGCCAGTGAGGCTCCATGACTGTTTAATTTTGTTTGCTTGTATCGTGCTGTGTCCTTTCTCTTTCAGCCATACCTTCTGTTAATTCAGTTCAGCGGCCTGACTGTCACAATACTGACAGAGTCAACCACCTTCCTTCTCGGGTAATTGATAGGAAGTAGAGTACGAGGTGCATGGGCGGCTGGACGTGCTAATTAGAAAGAACAGAGTAATGGCGGGTGGCGGAGGACAGGCGGGTAGCTGTTGGATGAATTAAATCGGACGGACATAGTAATGGCAGGGTGGCGAAGGACAAGCGGGAGCAATCATGAACGAGGGTTGTTGGATCGGAAGAAATGGATGGAGGGGATCGATTGCATGAGGCTTACGGTCTTTGGCTAGAGCGGAAAAGTACGAGCTGTTGGATCTCAGTGGACAGATCAGACGGCTATCAAGTGGAGGAGGTGCTCGGACAATTGCGCCCAAGGGGGGTGGTTTGGTTTGGGTGGTTATGGTTTTTATCGGGCGCTTATCGGGCGGTAAGTGGTAAAGGGTGGAGTCTGCCCGATGCCACTCATTTCACGCCACGTAGCGGAGGAGGAGAGAGAGAAACCAACTTTATCGGGTGGGTACTCCTCTCACTAGTTTCCCGCGCAATAAGAGCGACAACGATCTAGCGGGAGTGATCTAATGGTGGGGGTCGATCGAGCATGTGTCGTTGATCGGGTGAAACTTGGGATATCAGATCAGCAGGGAGATCAACAGCGGAGGGACACGGAAGTACGAGATGTCCTTGAGCAATGCGCGGAGGGTGCGCATGATGGAAAGGTAAGGTTTTTCGGGGGTTTTTTGGGTTAATTTATTTAAGGTTAAGGCAAAAGAGGGTTTCATTATGATGTGAGGGTTGGGTTAAGATATGAGCAGAATAAAATGTAAGTGGGAGAGTGGGGAAAGTGGAGTGATGGCCCGTGTGGGGCCCCTTCTAGGACAACAAAGCAGACCATCCTCCTCCTTTAGTCTTCAAACCAGCAATGTTGCACCTTAGGGCTAACAATATCTTTAGTTATAGTCATAGTATTGTCATCAATCTTTTGATCATCTATCAGTAAAGGAGTTGGAACTTGTTGATCATTACTAGGCCTTTGAAAAATTTGTAATGGTGGATTTCTTTTATATTGACCTCGATTTTGATTTTGGGGTCAAGTTACCATTTGTTGAACTGTTCTAGGTTGAGTCTCAATCTTGGAAATTCTATTGGACATATTTCTAAGAAATGAAGTTATTTCATCTATTTTAGAGTCTTCAGTTTTAGTCTTAGATGAAGTTGAGGCCTCTTGGCTTGATTTAAGTTTTCTTTGGGCTTTTTCCTCTTTATCTTTTAAAGTGGCTGAGGCAGACCTATTTGCTTCCACCTCTATAGCATTAGTTTGCATGCCTTCAAGAGTTCTTGAAGTTCTTTCTCTTAACATCACAACAAAATCATCTTCAAAAGCTTTTGAAAACCTAGATTTAGCTGCTGCTATAGGTGGTTTGCAATCAGGGGGCATCTTATGATAAAGTTTGTTGAACCTTTTGATAAAATCAGAGACAGGTTCACCAAAGTTTCTTTTAAGTTCTTCAAACTCAATCAAAAAGTAAAGAGCATCTTTCTTCACCCCCCATTGATTTTTGAATATATTTGTTAATTCTTCCCAGTTTCTAATGGAATTTGCAGGTAACTGCCTAAACCAAGTCCTCACATTTCCCTCAAGAGACTGAACAAACAACCTCATGTAAAAATTTTCTTGTTCTATGTTCATGTTATCTGCAAAGTTTAGAAACACTTGAAGGTGATCCTCAGCTGAGGGACCTATTTCTCCATAATATCTAGGAAGGTGCTTTAAATATCCATTAGGGAAAGCATCAAGGACTGGAGGTAAAACTAAAGCTGCATATCTTGCTTGTACAATGGGTTGAAAATCCATAGTAGAGGATGATGAATGAGACGTTTGTGAAGATGATGATAAGGAAGAGGGAGATGGTGTAAGAGGGGGAGAATTAGTATATAGGGGTAAAGAAGGAGGAAATAAAGAAGGTGGAGACTTCCTGAATGATTTTAAAGGACTTTTAATCACCAACTTGTGGACCTGAGAATGAATATCCTCTTCAGTTTCAAAGAGTGGATTTGAATATATAGCAAAGGTCCCTTCAGGTTGTTTAGAAGTAGAAGATTATGGTGGTTCAGAGGTGGAATTAAATGAATAAGTGGTAGGGGATATAAAGTCTGTAGATTTGTATTCAAGTAGATGAACACCCCGGTTAGACTCAGATTTAGGTGATCCCGGTGGAAGTGAGGCTTCTGGATGAGATTTAAGTGAATGAATAAGGAAAGTTGATTTGAAATCAACTCCTCTATCCAAGAGTTCAGCAACCCTAGGTGATAGGTGAGTGTATTCTGGATTGGATGGAAGATTACTATAGGGATCAAATTGTAATATATCTTCAGACTGCAAGGCTGAAGTAGAAGAAGATGGTTTATGTCTTCTTCTAGAACTGGCCTTTCTCACAAGTTTTTTTGGATCTGACAGAGGACTAACTGTGTCAGATTCAGAATGGGATCTAGTGTCCTTAGAAGGTGCCAGTTTGATACAATGGAGTCGTCAGGTGAAGGATTTTGACTTATCTATACCTTTAGTCACCTTAAAGGAATAGGAATAATATCGTTGACCTAGGAAAACTTAATGAAATTCAAATCCCTGGCAACAACGCCAGATTGATGTTGTATCTCTGAGATGATAATGGTCAGCTATCATGCCAGGGCATCTAAGATAATTGTTTTGGGGGTTTTGTTTTAATTTGGAGGACCAATGTATGAAACAAATTTAAAATAGTGATGCCTAACCTTTTGAATAGTATTAATATTTAAACAAAGGGATGCTATTAAAATTCGCACAATGATATAGCTTGCATGGTGGTGAGCAGGAATAGAGAGATGGTATGACTATCACAGTCTTCAAAT
Organism: Pinus tabuliformis; assembly: GCA_031772625.1. Lineage (NCBI taxonomy): Eukaryota > Viridiplantae > Streptophyta > Pinopsida > Pinales > Pinaceae > Pinus > Pinus tabuliformis. The sequence continues at coordinate 281,291,268 of CM062812.1, forward strand.
TGAAAATTACATAATCATAAATAAGAAAACCTTTAAACTATGTTCACAAGGTTTAACAAAATATGATTAAGCTTACAACAGATGCTGATGATATTATGATTTAGAGGGAATTAATAAACAAACAGTTTATATAATTCATTCTCTTTATAGATGATCACTTCAGAAGCTTATAGGAATAATTGAAACACAATTACTCCTACCTGGTTATCTTTGTAAAACATAAGAACATGAAGAAAACATTGTGAAATAAAACTAGAAAAAAATTACAGAAAAACGAAATTGTATGAATTAGAATTCAGAATCCATTTGCTTTTGTATTAATGATTCAGAAAAGTCAAGTACATTCAATGTTTAGAAATTCTTCTTCAAGGGTGCAACCTTTAATAACTTGTGAAAGAGAGTTATTTATACAATCCGAGAACTTAGAAAATATCTTAAACTATTTTACAAAAAATCTAGCACTATTTTGGTGCTGAGCTGTTGATGACTGTTGCTGAAAAAACTGAGAACTGTTGAACTTGTGATGACTGTTCATGTAATGGCTGAATGCTATTTGATCACCCTCTAGTCAAGTAAATCAGTTAATTCTTCCCAACGTTTCTTATCTGGGTTAGATAACTTAGTTACTCTCCTATAAACTTCATCCATCTCTGTATACTTAGTAAAAGTGGGTTTTACTGGAAATATATGCCTAATTTCATCCAAGATAAAAAAGGAATCTCTGAGTGCATTCAGCACAACCCTTGGTGTTGTTGCACCTCTTATATTTGAAATTGAAGCAAAATTAGTACCCACCTCTATAAGCTTCAGAACATAATCCTCAATGGGCATTAATTTTTCATTGATCACAAGCATAGAGGGAAAACCCTTGTTGGTCAAGGGTTCTAGCCTACTGAAAAACCTTTGAACTATAGTATTTACAGTGCTGCACTTTTCCTCCAACTAAAGGATGAGGTTTTTCTTGGTAATGATCTTCTTTACCTCCAATATAGTTGTTGTCCTATCATTTATACCCAATTCTTCCAGCTCATATCTGTCTTTAGAATTGAGGAACTTGATTATGTCAGAAGAAATTTAGGGCATGCCTTAAATCTCTTTAGAAATAGTTTCAACAACTTGTTGAGCTTTCTCCAAGAGGTCTTTTTGATCAAATACTATCTTGATGTAGGGCCAGATATACTTGACTGCTTCATTAATTTCTTCCCATAGAATTTCCTTTGCCAAACCTAGTTATTTCCAATGTAGGACTCTTTGATTTCCTTCTGCAATGCTTCAATATGACCTTTTTCTCTCTACAACTCAGCTACATGTGAATTGTCTGCAACCACCTTCATATGCTGTAGCTCCTTGAGTTCATTATGCAACTTCTTGATTTCTCCTGTCTAAATAGACAGGTTCTGAACAGCTTCAACAAGTTGTTCAACTCCTTCTGTTGTACCTGTTGTTGATGTTGTGGCTGAAGTAGAAACCTTGGTTATAGGGATTGCTGCAAGGGGTACTACATCCATTGGAGTTTGAGCTCTTTTGACAACTTCCTCTTTCTCCTTGACCAATATCTCCATCTTCTCTTCCATTTATTTTATTTGAAAATTTTGTTCCATGATGAGCTTCATCATGTCAGACTTCTGAGTTTCAGTTTCTTCAATCTCTTTAGCCATCGAGTCCTCAGAAGCTGGCAGTTTGAGCTGCTTCCTTAATGTTGAGAGCTCAACATTTTTCTTCTTAACAAGTTCTTCCACTACATTTATGTTGGAGGGATCATATCCCATCTTCAGTACCAAATCTTCTAAAGATTTGATCTTTGTGTCCTTTGCCAATGAGGAGACTTTTTCCAACTTGAGCTATTACTGTGTGTTTACCAAGGTAACTTGCAACTTTGACAAACTCATGGCAGTATGAGTTAAGGTGGAAGAAATCATCTGTCTAGTTTGTTTGTGCATCTCAATTTGATCAATTGGATGCACATCTTTTACATTAAATTCAAAAGAGGTCTACTTTTGATAGTGTGTAGCAGTCCTAGACTATGGCATTTGGGCTTGCAAGAAAGCCATCTACATCTTTCGCTTCTCAAAGTCAAAGACTGAAAGAATTCTGGCTTGAGAGCTAGAAGAATGCTTCCAGAATTGGGTATAGGTGTTTAACTTCAATTCTTCATTTTTCTTTTTAACCTCATTGAAAACATGAAAGGTGTCCTCCTCCTTGTCCTTCTGAATGCTTCCACCGCTCTGAATTACATGTTGTTCCTGAGAAGTAGTGGAATGAGTCGGGGACTGGGTAGACTGTCCACCAAACTGTGTATAGAGCATAGTCTCTCCAAGTCCATCAAATGTGGTTTTCTGAGACTCATGTGTTGGACCAACAGCCACAGAGATCCTAGGTCTCTTCTTTCTATGCACAATCCTAAAGCCTTGGCTTGATGCTTCAGTTGTGGGGGAAGATTGTTCTTCCCTTGCTCTCTTAGTTGTCTTTTCCTGTGCAAGTGGATTTTTCACATTTGAAGTAGAAACTACATGCTCTTTAGATTCTTGGAGGGTGTTCTCTATCCATTCCAACTAATTTTTGTATTGTTCTATTTCAGGCCTGGCTATATTGTGATATGCAGTAAACTTGTTTTCCACCCCAATTTTAGAAATCACTCCCATTGGGTCATAAGACCAAGTGAAACTGAGTCCAAACTTTATTTCCTTTAGTGACTTATCTACTTCTTCTCCTGCTGCTCTGGTATTGTAGATGAATGGACCAACTTGAGCTTTTATCTTGAATTGAGATTTCTTCTTTGCTGCTACAAAGTGCACTTCATTTGCATTTAACCTCTGCCTAATATATTCCAGTGCAAAGATTCTGATGGGGAGGTACTTGGGAAGTTTGTAGGGTGGAAGCTCACAACCATAAACATTGATTTCTGTGTAGTTTTGGTAAAGATACCAATCTCCTGTTGTGGCTTGGTCGACCAACTGCAATACTTTGACAATCTCATCACTGATTCTTGGTACTAGAGTGTTGTTCATAACACTGATAGCTGGATGAATAAACAATTCAATGAACTGTTTATAGGTAAACTCTTCTTTCTCCTTCATTCCCATTGTAGTCCAAAAGATCACCGCTTGTTGGTTGCCTTCCTCATCTAGCTTTTGTAAGGTAAATGAAAATTTCTCCCTGAAAAAATATAAAAAGGTATACAAGTACTGAAGCATACTTGAATGCTTCTTCAATGTTAAACTAGACAAATTTCTCATGTATGGCCTTAACTAAAAGTTGGTTGAAATTATAAATAACAGTGAGTTTAGAATCAACAGAAAAGATAGATAAGAAACCTAGGATGGCATCATTAACATACTGATCAGAGTTATAACCAAGCATATAGGACAAAATAGTGGTGATTTGCTTGGTTCTATCAGGGAACATGGATGAGTCATAAGGAGGGTTTCTTTTAGGCAGAGGACTATCAATAGCTAGGAAAAGTTCAAGAGTCTGGGATCTTTTAGCAAAATCTAGTTTCATAGGCTTCTATCAGGCTTTCATGGGAAAAAGGATGGGTTGGTGTTATAGTAGGGGCCTGTAACATCTTTTTAATGGACTCAGCATTGATTAAACAGAGTATTTCTCCAATGGGTGAAATGATTGCTCTTTGGTTGGGATCATAGGATTCATGGCATTTCCTGACAAATTCAGGTGCTTTGTGTATCTGAGGGAAAATGTAGTGGGGAAGGAGGGAGTCCCAAAGTCCTATTTCATCTATCTGATCAATTAATTGATCTTCCACCCAACAATAAATTTCATATGGATCAAATTGAGAATAAGTCTCAATGATTTTGCAATCCCTATCGACTAGGGGGGTATGATGGAAGTCAAACTATGGATGTACAAGAGGATTTGGGATTTTTGCAACTTCTTTTCCCTTAGGAGGCATTTTATCAAATGAATTTGTTGACTGAAACTGATAGAAATGGAAAAATCGGTCTGAAACAGAGTGATCACAGTAAAAACAGTATGACTGAAAAAGAGACAAGCGGACCTGGATGTCGGCTTTCTTTTGAATAGGAAAAAATAATTGCTTAATGTCAAACCATTTTTGAGCTGTAAGGAGGCAATCTTGAATGATCAATTTAGTTATAGAAATGCACTGTGTAACCGTTTTCATGGAGGAACAGGGCTTTTAATGGAAAAATTGGAGCAGAGTTGTTGAATGAATGATTAAATCTGCATTAATTATCCAACAGGATTAATTAACGGGTGTTTGGGACATAAATTCGTGGCAAGTATGAATTGAATGAACAACATATATGCGACAATTGATTGGATGGAAGAAGTGACGTGGAGTGGACGTGGATGGCGACATGGAGCAGCGGTAAATGGTCACATGTAAACTGCGTTCGGGAGTAGCTTGAGGTGGTAAGTCGTTTCGAGATTTTAAGTCCCGAAAGACTAAAATGAGGATAAGGTGGTTTAAGAAGGCGGTTTCAGACACTGCCCACTTTGGACCCCCCCCCGATAAAGTTCGGAAGCAAATGAGGGTCGAGGTGGGATGTGGGCCATTGGATCTCGGGAGAGCATGTAGGATGAAAGGTAAGGTGGAAGGGATTTAACATGTGAGGCAGAAGTGATGGTGGGGTCACGTTTTTATGGAAGATGTGACAATTTTGTGTAATGGGGGAATAAATGAATGAAGTTAGGGTGTTTAACAAATAGCATTGGTGCTTAGAATTTGTAATTAATATAAAATGCAACATCGTATGCATGCATTATCCAATGTTACAACTTAGGATAAAATCATTTCATGCTCCAATTATTTCTCATATGTATACCTACCCTTTACACTCATAACATTTTCATTTATTCATCTGAGTGCATTTAGGCTAGCAACTAAATATTTCCTTTTAATGACTGATCTACCTCTATCCCTTATTTCCTCCATTGGCTCAGATTAAATTGTTGAGCCAATTTTATTTGCTACCTATTGACAAAAAATTTAAATCAAATCCAATCATGATCAAACTGTACAATTGGATTAGATGAACTAGTGTGGCATTTAAACAATTTGCACACAATTTTATTTGCAAAACTAAACTATACTAAGAGTTGTGGCATTTGGATTTGCAACACTTTCAAAGTTTATTATTTTTTTCTTTTCTTTCTAACCTAACATTTTATTTTTGCCTCCATTTTTTAGGGCATGTATTCTATCATTTTATTTGATATGGACTCATTCATAAAAATATCCCTAACATTTTTTATTTAATATTCTTTTTGTCCATATCCTAACTTAACATTTTTTGAAATATATTTCCATTTTTTGACTAATTGATTCTAACTTACCAAAACCAAAAAATGCTACAACTGAAAGTATTGGTGTTGGACATGCAGTGAATGCTTTTGATTGTATCTATAATCTTGACAAGAAGAGTGCTAAAGAACCACCACAAAGTGAGCTGCTCCCCTTAGAAACAAAATGGTCTATATAGTTTGAGGAGAAAAGGGCCCATTTCTGAACAGGAGGTGACAAGACAAAAATTAAAGGAGCAATTGTTAAGAAGGATCTCACCACTGGTAAATCCTGCTCAAAATTCATAGAGTAAGTCTAGAGATACAACCACTTCCAAGGACACTTCCTCCAGTAGAAAAAGTAATTCCATCACTCAAGAAGTTTTAAACAAAGCTACTCCTTTAGACACTTCAACACTATTTGCCAAAGGTGAAACAATTTATTATAACATTGTTGAAGATTTAATGAAAGCTCACGCCAATATTTCCATCTATGAGCTCACAAAGATAGCAAGCTAGGGTGAGCTGCTTCTCCAATACTTTTCACAACCTTCGTCAAGTGACAAAGCTTCTTCCTTTCAAAAGGTGTCTGGTAAGTCTTATGGTTCCCTTGAATTTGTAGTTAATGTTGTAACATTAGAAGCTAACACTCTTTGCCCTCCATTTTTATTAATGTTTATTTTTAATTATAGTGTCCATAATTTTGTAGTCGATTCTGGTGCATCTGTAAATGTAATGCCATTATCTATTGCCAAGAAAATAAATGCAAAATGGGACAAAATTTATGTACAAATTATTCAGCTGGACAAATCTTTCGTCCAGGCTATTGGTGAACTCAAGAATGTCATTATTCGATTATCATTTGATCAATGAGTTCACCAATTTATAAATATTGTAATTGTGGATATCCCAAAAGCCTATGACATACTCCTGAGTAGGGACTGGTCTTGTAAGCTACAAGGGTATTTTGCTATAGACTATTCACATTTATGGCTTCCATATAAGGGCATGAATAACCAAATTTGAGTGGAAAGTGGGTCATATATGAAACACATTGTGACACCACTTGAGGGCCACAATGAGCCTGTTGCTTTTGCTGATTTGATTTTTGGAATTTGTTTCATTGAGACTGACCTCAGGTGCTATTAGGCACAACTATCACCCGTTCCACCAAATACATAGCGGGAGCTCCTTCCTTGTTCTCTTGTAACATAGATGTACATAGTAATACTAATAATAGTATAGGAAGTAGCATAGTAGCTAATAATATGTGGACTTTATATTTTGATGGTTCAAAGACATAGACTGGATATGGAGCTAGTGGCATACTTATAGACCCATGTAATAAGAAACATATCCTTTCATGCCATCTGGAGTTCAAGTGCACCAATCATATTGTTGAATATGAAGCACTCGTACTTGGACTGAAGAAATCCATTGATTTGAAGGTAGAAATTCTCAAGGTAATTGGTGACTCAAAGGTGGTAACTCGTTAAAGATACTATCCATTGTGTTTCATCGAATCTAAAAAACTACTAGCATGAGGTATGGCATTTAATTAATTAGTTTAAAATATCATTTCTTTTCCTAGGCTTAGAAATGTTGCAATAGATGCATTAGCAAATGCAACCACTAGGATGTCGCCATTGAGAAATGGTTTTTCTATTGAAATTATATACAAACCATCTGTGCTTGACAACGTCACTAATTTACGTGTTTTCAGCGATGACCAACATATATTGTAATTTATGGCTAATGTCGATGTATTCAAAGATGATGCCATAGAAGAGCATCATCATGATCGGGCTTTACAGGAAACATCTAGTGTAGTGAAAGGAAACACTATGCCCAAAGGTGTGGTGTACCTAGAGAAGTTATACGACCTGTAGAACTGATGTATAGGACCAACTAACAAAAAGACTCAAAGGTTAAATCTATCATCTGAACAACTCAATCTTGAAACTCAAGAATATCCGAAGTATGTAAACCTTGGTACATGTTGTTCTCCATAGGAACAACGAGAGTTTATCCACTTATTTAAACAATACGGTGATGTATTTGCATAGACATACGACAATTTAAATACATATGGTACTCATATTATCCAACACGTCATTCCTATAAAAGAAGGGGTAAAACCATTCTAGAAAAATTAAGGAAAGCTCATCCAAACTAGAACCCCTCATCCAAAAGGAATTGAGAAAGTTCTTGGATGCTTGGATCATTTTTAAAGTCAGACACTCCACTTGGGTTTCAAATTTGGTCTCGGTCAGAAAGAAGTTCGGTGAAATAAGGCTGTTGGGCCTCAAATATGCCCATTTTTTCCATCGTACAATACTACTATTCATAACCTAAATTCCTATATTTTTAACTCATTTCATACCATAATTCCTCGACTTTCCGCCAATTCATATTCTACCCTTCGTGGTTGATTATCATTAGTTTTCTTAATTTTTCAATGATTAAAGATGACTTTACTATGATTTTCTAATGATGGTTTTTCCAAGTTCATTTACTCCAGGAATCCATTGCCGAAATTCTTCATAATTCAATTAAACTAGTTTTACAGGTTAAGTACAAAATTCCTGTAGATTAAAATCTCATTTTGTGATCAAATGAAGAAGAATCTCAGGATTCTGAGACATGGGGTTTGTTCAAAGTACCCTCATTCAGGTAACCCAGAAACCGTTTGTCAAAATTCGTCACCATGAAGAAGTTATGGTCAGCGAAATCTTAAGTACATAATCAAGTACATAATTTTCGGGTTAAGTACATAAATTTTGGGTTTGACGGTTTCGGATCAACCACAATTTTGGATATGAAGACTTATTCATTTATTTTTCAAGCTATATGGAGCTGCAATAAGATATTCTAGATCTCAATCAAGCTATGCATGGATCATGAGATTGCCCAAGACAAATTTGACATAACCAAATTCCAGAAAAATCAATTGAAATGTATTTTTGTAATTTTGTTGGCATATGGCTAAGATCAGATCCTTGAGTTTGGGATCTCAAACTGTAAAATCATAGTATATATTTTAGTCACTTAGTACTAGAGAGGGAGTTACAGGTTACACATAGAGGAGTTATGTAGGAGAGGAAGCACAACTGATGTACATTGAACTTTGTTTTTGGAAGAATTAATAAAAGGTGATGAAATTGCTATAACCTTGGTGCCCATTTTATGAATTGAGCTTAGACCTGTAGCACATGGACAAGAAAGGCCACCTGAACCCATCATGTTTGCAGGGTTAATATAGATTATGTAAGTGTGTTTATTTCCTTTTTATATTTTATTTATTGCAAATGGTTTGAAGTAGATTTAATTGCTTTGTCAATTTATTTACGCATTCTAGATTATGTAATTGATTTTTGATTTATGGTGTGATCCCCGGAAAAGTTTTATGTAGGAAGTGTGTTTTGATTTATTCAATAGATTTGAATTTCATTTCCAAGCCGTTTTCTAAATAGTTTTTAGAATTCCAACACTTCATTTTGTATTCTAGATTTATTTATGTTTTGTAGATCTGAGTAGAGGGCAATGAGTGCATTGTTGTTGGTTTCTCTTTGCAAGCTGTGGAGTACACGCATATATACATTCTGTACTAAGGCCGCATTCTATACTAAGGCCACATTATGTACTAAGGCCGCGTTTTGTACTTAGGCCGCATTTTGTACCTAGGATTCCTGTAGCTACGTCCTGTACTCAGAATTGATCCAATTTAGTTAATTAGCAAAATATGGTTTGGAAGTGTGAGTTGTCTGATTTCAATTAAGCCTGTCACAATTTCTTAAGTTGAATAGAGTAATTGTCATAGTTAATCATTTGTTGATTTTGCACAGTTTGTTAATAAATTGCGATGTGTGAGCAATTAGCTTTAGTCATAAATTTTATCTTTTACACGTTGAGTTGTTTTGAATCAAATAACACTCATTTAAATAGATCGCTCATTAGTTCTCAATAAGTTTTAATTAATTCATCATTTGATTAGAGTTATTCCTTTGTTTGAGCATGTTTTTATCAATAGATTATTTTCAAACTAAGAATATAAATTTCATACTTAATTTAGGAATAGATTTTAGATTTCATGATGTTAGTTTAGGTTAGACGCTCTAATCCTGCATTACCTTCACTTGTGCCTCGAAGCTTACGAGTCTCGGATTGATAATTTAATGTTGGAATTATAACACATATAATTTCCCCAACAAAGGCTATGCGTAGATTTCTGCAATCTCAACTGGGCATTTGATAAAGATAATTATCCAGTGCCATCCATGGAAAAGACCCTCTAGACAATATCTGGGTCTGAGATGTTATTTCTACTAGATGATTTATGTGGATACAATCAAGTGCTAGTAGCAGAACTAGATTGATTGAAGACTACCTTAAGGACCAAATGGGGAACATTCACTTTCAAGAGGATGCCATTTGGACTTATCAACGCTAGTGCTACTTTTCAAAGAGGGATGGACATTTCTTTTTGTGGCCTTATTGGTCATAGCGTTGTTGTTTATTTGGATGATGTTATTGTGTTTTCACAGAGAAGGTCAAATCACGTACGTCATCTAAAACAAATATTTGAGTGGTGTCGAAAGTATGGGATTTCTCTCAATCCCAAGAAAAGTGTCTTTGGTGTGTCAGAAGGGACTCTCTTAGGGCACATCATTGCAAAAAGTGGAATTAAAATTGATCTCGAGAGGGTCAAAGCTATTACACAAATCTCGCTCCTAGTGAATAAGAAGGCTATGAAGTATTTCTTAGGAAAGATCAATTTGCTGAGAAAATTAATCTCTGATTACGCTCAAATAGTTAATCTTATACAAGAGATGATTAAGAAAGATGCAACATACAAAAGGGATAAACGGGAAAAGGATGCCTTTGCTTAGATTAAGCAGGCTATTGCTGATGCATCACGTTATTCAATCCAAATTATGGCAAGTATTTCCTGCTTTATACCTTCGCTTCAGATTCGTCAATCACAAATGTATTGACTCAAAATGATACTGAAGGAAATGAGTGGCCTATTTCTTTTATGAGTGCTAACCTACAAGGGCCAAAATTAAAGTATCCTACCATCGACAAACAAGCATATGTTGTATACAAGGCAGTTAAGTATTTCAGGACCTATCTTTTAAAAGCTCACATGATCATATTTGTACCTCATCCAATAGTAAGTACATTGTTCATGCATCAAGAATTGGGTTAGAAGAGGGCTAATTGAATGAACTTCTTACAAGAGTATGATATAGAATTCAAACCAGTTCATACCATAAAGGGTCATGGTATTTGTAAGCTAACAACTGAAACTACAACATGTTCCTCAGTCCGCATCTACAACACCATGGTATGCTGACATACAACAATTTATAGAGCATGGCACCTTGCCCACACACTTATCGAATAAGAAGAAGAGGGCAATTCGTTTAAAAGCTCTATCTTACCAACTAGTTCATGGAGTGCTTTCTAGAAAGCACCACAATAGTGTCTTGTTAAGATGCCTTGAGCCATACTATACAAAGAAGATACTCAGAGACTTGTACGATGGACTAGTAGGTTGTCACTATGCAGGTGACACTACAATGCATAAAGTTAGGAGGGTTGGTTATTATTGGCCCACTCTATTTAAAGATGCTCACACTTATGTCTGCAAGTGCCTAGCTTGTCAGAGATGTGCTAGTCGAGATAAGAGGTTAGCCACCCCACTGCTACCAGTAGCAATTGAGGAACCATTCCAACAATAGGGTCTAGATGTTATTGGAGAATTTTTTCCTCACTCGCTAAAGCAAAACTGATATATTTTGAATAATGTACTTACTTTTCATCATTAAAACTTTATGAATTCGCATTAGAAAATGGGGTTGTACTAAAACATGAATATAATTATTACCCACAAGGAAATGGTTTGGCTAAATCAACAAACAAAAATATTATCCGCATAATCAAGAAAACCGTCTTATCTAAGTAAAGGCACTGGCATAACACTTTGACCAACGCATTATGGGATGACCATGTAACTCCTAAGCCTTCCCTAAAGACCTCACCATACTTTCTGGTTTATGGTAAAGAGGTTATCTTACCTCTAAACCTGTATCTTCGAGCTTTGTAGCTCTTCCAAGAGTCATAAGGTAAACCTTGCCTTCTGGTTTATAGTAGGATAAAAACTTTACTCAAACTCAAGGAAGAAAGGCTCAAAGTCAAAGAAAGATTTTTTTTCACCAAAACCATATAACATTGGTTTGATAGAAAATCCGTAAGGGTGAAGAGCTTCAATGTGGGTGACCTAGTACTAAAGTGGGATAAATCCCATGAAGAAAACATAAAACAAACGAAGTTACAACTTTGTGGATTGGCCCCTTTACCATCGACGAAAATCTCGGTCATAATACCTTCAAGATGAAATCCTTAGAAGGAAGGATTGACCCCCTTCCCATAAATGGTTGAGATTTGAAACAATATTTTCAATAGCAGCTACATGCTGCTCTCCTGTACAATTTGTTTTTTCTCTTTTCATTTTTGTATATGTAAGTACTACGTATGTTCCGTTAGTCTTGTCTTTTTTTGTCATGTTTGTCAGCCATTGTACATAAATAATACCCTTGTGTAAAAGCACATGGCTTAAAAGTGTTGGCATTATGATGTATGTGTTGTACTTGATGGCAACCCACTTGTAGCAGAACAACTCACTTGTATATGGTAACTAGATGAATCTACATAAGAGATATCATATGTGACAGAATGCATGACAGTAGTGTTTAGAGATGTGATGAAATGCAGGGTAGCTTCAAGGAATTAGTTCAGAAGGCAACTCACTCAGATGAAAGATCACAGTATAGCAGGTAAACAACAAAGAATTGCAGATCAGTCTTCATAGAATGAAGAAAGAGACGTATACGCAGGTTCAACATTGACCAAGTTGTGTATACACGTAGGTTCACTATATACAAGTCACGTATACATACACACGCACTTTCACATAAGGAAAAGCATGTATACCTTAGAAAACTAAATTTTTGGTCCGAAGTATTTGGTCCAACGTATTTTGATCCATGGTATTGGTCCAAGGTATCTGGTCCGAGGTATTGAACCTAGGTACTTGGTCCTAAGTGGTTTTGGTCCATGGTATTGAGAAAGGCCTAAAACTATAAAAGGAGGAGAAGATCATTAGGTCAAGGTGTGCAAGTATCGAATATCTACAACAACCAATATGAGAGAAGCCACATTTAAAGATTCAGCAAAAGGAAAAGAAGAACTCAATGAATCAGGACATATTTCAGAAGAAGAAGAAGAAGTAAACTTTGTCAAGAAGCTTCAATGGGGTTCCAGAAGATTCAGAGGTAAACTACCTTTCAAATGTTTTGCCTGTGGTAGAGTCGGTCATTATGCTGCCAAATGTCCTCATAAAGATAAAAATGATAAAGGAAAGGAATCTGCAAAATGGAATAGAAAACAAAGTGTAAGTAAAAAGAGCTACTATATTCATGAAGATAGCGATGGTTTATCAAATAGTGATGAAGATGAAAATAGTAATGACTATAGACTTTTGATGGCTTATGAAGATGATGATTTCTTGGATGCTTTAGATGAAGATGACCTTTATGAACAAATCTCTAAACTCAAAATCTGTATACAAGAAAAGAATATGATTATAGATACCTTGACATACCAACTTGCTGAAAGAGAAAAACACAATGAAAAACTAGAATGTGAAATTGTGGGTCTAAGAAAGGATCTTGAGAAAACAAAAGCTCTCAATCTTAGATTTGCTAAAGGATCAGAAACCTTAAATGAAATTATCAAAGTGCATTGTTCTCCTCTGATAATGACAGGACTTGGATATACTGAAGAAACATCTCAATCACAGAACCCGTCAACCTCCACTAAAAGCTATCTTGATGCAGCAAAGAGCAGTGGACAGTTTGACAATCGTCAGCAAAGGCATAAAGCAGATCACCAGGTAAATTAGGCTCAATTTACTTCAAGGATGAACAGAAGCCACAACCAACCTCAGGTAAATCGTACTCAATTTGCTTCAAAGATGAATATTAATAGAAACTACAATCACCAGGTCAGTAGATTCGATAATCGCAGGAACTTCTTTAATGGTCAATGTTTCTCATGTCATAATTTTGGACACAAAGCTGCTCAATGTGTTACTTACAAAACCATCATGACTATAGAAGCACGAAATCAAAGGAATGTGACAGGTATCAAGAAAAGTTCCTATAATAACTTTTCTCTTCTTGAAAATGAAATAGAATGCTCAATCTGTAACAACTTTGGCCATGAAGAATTTGAATGCAAGAGTAAATTTCAGCAAATATCTCAAAAGGAGAAAACTCCATTAAATCCCAAAATATGGAGAAAGAAAGAATCACAAACAAAAAGATGTGGTATAGCCTTGTATGCAGAAGGACAAGAAAACCAGTGGTACATCGATAGTGGATGTTGAAAATGGTACATCGACAGTGGATGCTGAAAACACATGACATGTGACAAAGAAAAACTACACTCATATAATGCCTTAGAAAAAGAAAAGAGTGTCGCATTTGGAAATGACACTCCTGCTGTCATAAAAGGTAAAGGCTCTGTTTTCTTGAAAGAAAAAGTTAAAGTTGGGAATGTTATGTATGTTGATGGCTTAAAGCATAACCTGTTGAGTGTGAGTCAAATGTGTGATCAAGGAAATGAAGTAGTGTTTCAATCAAATGGATGTGTTGTTCGTGAGCTTGATACAGGAGAAACCATGATCAAAGGTACAAGAACTCCAAACAACCTATACATACTCAAGGGAGGACAACAACAGTGCTATCTAAGCAAAAATGATGAAAACTGGCTATGGCACAGAAGATTGGGACATCTAAGCTTTTCTCAAATAAGAAAAGCATGCAGATTCCAGGCTGTTCGTGATCTTCCAGATATCAACATTCCTGAAAATACTATATGCAAATCATGTCAATTTGGTAAGCAAACCATATCTCACTTCATCGAAAAGGAAGGGTCAGCTAGTAAGCCTCTTGAACTTGTTCATATTGATTTATGTGGACCATCAAGGAAAAAGTCACCTCATGGAGAAGAATACTTTATATTGTTCATTGATGATTTTTCCAGAATGTGTTGGATAGGTCTTCTAAAGCATAAAGATGAAGCATTTGAAAAATTCAAAGCCTTCAAAGCTTTGGTTGAAAATGAATCAGATCGCAAAATCAAATGCCTCAGATTTGATCGAGGAGGGGAATTTACCTCGGATGAATTCTTTGACTTTTGTGAACAACATGGAATAAAAAGGTAGTTCTCCACCGCAAGGACTCCTCAGCAAAATGGAGTGGTAGAAAGGATGAACAGAATTGTTCAAAAAATGGATCGTGCTATGCTAGATGAATCTGGAACTCCTGCAACCTTTTGGGGTGAAGCTGCATTCCCTGCTATCACTATTCTCAACCAAGCAAATTTTTGGGTAAACAACACTCAAACTCCACATGAACTTTGGTATGGTGACTCCTACTGTAAAATACTTCAAAGTTTTTGGAAGTAAATGTTACATCAAAAGGATTGATGAAAAACTTGGTAAGTTTGAACCCAGAGTAGATGAAGGTTTTCTTCTTGGCTACTCTTCCCGAAGTAAAGGATATAAATGCTATAATAAAAGACTTGGGAAAATGATTGAAAGTATTGATGTTGTGGTTGATGAAACACGCAAAAATACAAAACAAATAAAAACTGAAGATTATGACAATGATGAATGAGGATCAATTTCCCTCATCAAATCACACTGATTCTGAAGAAGAAACCAATGAAGCACCAGAAGAAGAGATAACGGTAGAAGAAAAGACTCCATCCAGGTACAACCAGAAAAATCATCTAGAAACTCAAATTTTAGGGGAAAAAGGGGCAGGTGTGCAGATAAGAAGAACTATTACAGAAGCCTCAAGCTATCTAGCATTACTATCTTCCACTGAACCTCAAAATGTAAATGAAGCATGCAAAAATGAATGTTGGGTCAAGGCCATGAATGAAGAACTTGAGAAAATTGAAAAGAATAATACTTGGGTATTAGTTTCTAGACCTCATGATAAGAATATCATAGGAACCAAATGGATATTCAAAAACAAACTGAACGAAAATGGAGAAGTTATCAGAAACAAAGCTAGACTCGTTTGCAAAGGATATGATCAACAAGAAGGTATAGATTTTGAAGAAACTTTTGCAACTGTTGCTAGACTTGAAGCCATAAGAATGTTTCTTGCTCTTTCTAGTTTTCAAAAATTCAAAGTATACCAAATGGATGTAAAATCTGCCTTTCTTAATGGAGACTTAGAAGAAGAAGTCTATATTGAACAACCATAAGGATTCATTCTTGGAAATGATGCAAAACTTGTATGAAAACTCAGAAAATCTCTCTATGGTCTAAAACAGGCTCCAAGGGCATGGTATTACCGTCTTGACAAATATCTCCACCAACAGGGTTTTTCAAAGGGGTCAACAGATAGCAATATATATACAAATATGGACACTGATAAATTGCTAATAATTGTTGTGTATGTTGATGATATCATTTTTGGTAGCAATGAAGAATCCATGAGTCAGAATTTTTCCTCAGTAATGCAACAAGAATTTGAAATGTCCTTGCTTGGTGAGCTTACCTATTTTCTTGGTCTACAAGTTCAACAAAATAAAGATGGTATTTTTCTCTCACAAACCAAATATCTCAAACAGATCCTAAAAATGTACGGCATGGAAGATTCTAAACCAGTATGTACCCCAATGGTAACAGGATGCAGTCTTAGCTCAAATGATGAATTAGCAACAGTGCATCAACCAACTTACAGATCCATGATTGGCAGTCTGCTTTATCTAACAGGTACCCGACCGGACATCATGCATGCAGTGGGAATAGTTGGAAGATTCCAAGCAAATCCTAAGGAAACACACCTTCATGCAGTCAAAAGGATTTTCAAATATCTTCAAGGAACATAGAACTTTGGTTTATGGTATCCTAGAGATACAGATCTTACACTTCATGCATATACAGATGCAGATTGGGCAGGAAGTGTTGATGACAGAAAAAGCACTAGTGGTGGTGCATTCTATATGGGTTCTAGGTTAGTATCTTGGTTCAGCAAGAAACAAAGTTCAATTGCATTATCTACAGTTGAAGCAGAATACGTAGCTGCTGCATCTTGCTGCACACAACTACTTTGGATGATGCAAACCTTGCAAGACATTCAGATCACATGTACTCCACCCATCTCCATTCTATGTGATAATATAAGTGCCATCGGTATTTCAAAGAATCTAGTCATGCACTCCAAGACCAAGCACATACCCATCAAATATCATTTTCTGTGTGAACAAGTGCTTGCAAAAAGTCAAACTGGAGTATGTTCCCTCCAAAGAACAGGTTGCTGATATATTTACTAAACCACTACCCAGAGAGACATTTGAATATCTTAGACAAAAGCTGGGAGTAGTTGCTGCATCATCCTGCTGTTAAATCCTATTTTCTTCAAAGAAAGGTGGTTATACGCGAGTTTCATAAAGCATAGTCACATACATACACGGGTTTCTATGAGCACAGTCGCGTATATGTTGGTTTGAAGGAAAGCAGTGGGCCAGACTCAGGAAAAAGGGGTCTGCTATGGTTCTGTCAATTATCTACTCTATTTGATGATGGTTTCACTTTGCTGATAACATGTGGAAATATATTGGTTCTCATAAAGTTGTTGATAACTTGATGTATATCTGATTGATGATGATGCTTTGATATCTCTTACTGACATATGCAATGATCAGATCTAACAGTGAACAGGTTCAGGGGGAGAACATGGTTGATGATAGTTTGGGAACTAATGATGGACATATACAAGTTGCTGGTCTGGATGCTGATTAACGGATGCTACAGATGGTGGAGATCATATGATATTTGCTGATGACTATCATGGTCTTGTTTAAGATATTTGGTCTCTGTTATATATGTCATGTACATATTTTAATGTAAAGGTCATGAAAATACCTAATTTGTAACCCCACTATGCATGGGATGGATGATGTAATGTTTTTGTTTTGACATGTATAAACAATTGGTATATCCCCACTTGGTTGGGTGGATGAGTCAAATTTGGTATATCCCCACTTGGTTGGGAGATGGATGTATGTATGAGTCATTGGTGATAGGAAGGTCATTTGTGATGTATGTATAAAGTCATGTTATTTTTTTAGAACATCTTTTTGCAGACTTTGCTTATGCTCTAGGGGAGCATGGACTTGATCATGGGAGCTCAATTAGCACACTTCAGCATATCAGAGAATTCAGCATGCACTCAGGAGGAGCATTACCCTTTGCCCTTGATGTCAAAGGGGGAGAGTGACTTGGTGTGGTTGTTGTTACCATCAAGTCCAAAGGGGGAGATTGTTGGCATTATGATGTATGTGTTGTACTTGATGGCAACCCACTTGTAGTAGAACAACTCACTTGTATATGGTAACTAGATGAATCTACATAAGAGATATCAGATGTGACAGAATGCATGATAGTAGTGTTTACAGATGTGATGAAATGCAGGGCAGCTTCAAGGAATCAGTTCAGAAGGAAACTCACTCTGATGAAAGATCATAGTATAGCAGGTAAATAACAAAAAATGGCAGATTAGTCTTCACAGAATGAAGAAAGAGAGGTATACGCAGGTTCACCATTGACTAAGCTGCGTATACACGCAGGTTCACTGTATACAAGTCGCGTATACGTACACACTCACTTTTATAGAAGGAAAGGCGCGTATACCTTGGAAAACTAAATTTTTGGTCCATGGTATTTTGATCCATGGTATTTTGATCCATGGTATTGGTCCAAGGTATTTGGTCCGAGGTATTGACCCTAGGTACTTAGTTCAAGGTATTGGTCCTAAGTGGTTTTGGTCCATGGTATTGAAAAAGGCCTAAAACTATAAAAGGAGGAGAAGATCATTAGGCCAAGGTGTGAAAGTATCGAATATCTGATGAAGTGTGAGATCTAATATGCAGGTTATTGGCGTATGGTGTTGTGCTCGATTTGAACCAAGGATGAACCTTAGTGTTTGATGAAGGATAAGATCTAATGATGTATTAGGATCTTAAGGCTTGAAGAGAATTATCTTTATGTGGTTTGATCATGTATCTGAATAACTGGTGCATGTTGTAGTCTGTAAATATGATGATCTGGGTATGACTGAAGTCTGGAATAGTTGTAATGTTTAAATCATCATTTACAGATCTATATGCAGGTTCACTTTAGAAAAGGAGTGTATACACGTTGGTTATGCATATCAAAGCAGCGTATACATCATAAATTTGATTTGCATATCTGTATGTTGGTTTGCCTTGAGGAAAGCGCGTATGCACGCAGGTTTGACACATGGAAGTAACATATACCTTATAAAATATGTTTTAGTTGCTTCTGTTTGCCGTTGCAGTGTTCTGGATTCTGGCTTGGGTTCTGGTTACTGTATTCTGGTGATAACGTTTTGAATGACCAGATTGATGGGTTGTCAAAGTGATTGATTGATTCGGTTGTGGTTGGTTCAAAAGGAGATTGGTTGATGTAGATACATTTGATGATTGAATGATGTTGTTGATGGATCTAGTCTGAAAATTTATGAAACGTGGTCCCTGATAGAAAAGAGAAGGTTGTAGCCTTCTGTAGGGTGATACCTACATACTAGTAAACATATCTGCTAGTACAAGAGCTAGGTGTTTGTAACTCCCTTCCAGTAGAAGCTGGAGAACGAGAGAAGGTTGTAGCCTTCTGCAGGTAGAAGCCTGCGTACTGGTATAAGACTGCGCAAGTACAAAAATTGTAAACAGAATTTTCTTATTATTAAAAGAAGACAAAGACGACAGTAGCAGGTGGTTTTTACCCACATTGGGTTTCCACCTTATATCTTGGTGTTCTTGTGTGTTGCTCATGTGTGATTCTTTATTCTGCTTTTACTGTACTGTCTAAAGAATTCCTGATATACTGATTAAAGTTCAATACATGTTAATTTGGGTAAATCTAAAGATCTCTGCATATACACTGGTTTCATTAAGTACAGCTGCATATACACGCTAGTTCACTGAGCTGAAGTAGCGTATACAAATCAGTTTATGAAAATTAAATTATTGATCTAATAATACTGATTCACCCCCCCCAATATTATTTCCAACAAAAAGGACTTTGTGCTGAGATAAAAGAGGAGTGTGACATCCACAATGCTTGGTTTTCTGTTGTTCTCCTTCTTTTTTGGGGAAAATGTTGTAGGTTGAGCTAAGTATGGATGTAAAATATAATACATACAAAAGGATAATTTTGAGGGAACCTATTAGTTTCGTGCTTATGCTGGTATCTAAAGTACTCAACTTGGTGTAGACCTACTTATGTGTTAACGCTTGTCCAATCTAGTAGAGAAAGGATAAGGGGAAAATCTAAAGTGAGCAAACCAATATCAGAGGTTCTAAAATACTTCTCTGAAGGGGCAACCTCCTCTTCTCTCAATAAGTTAGGATCCCTCTTCCACCTGTTGAAAATAATAAGTGTCGATGCATAGTCCTATTAAATAAATAAATAAAGGGTGAAAGAAAAGAAAGGCTTCTTACGCAGGGAGGTGGAGAAAACAACTTCGTCGGGGTATTGAGCAGGCTCATTGGCAGCAAAGAATTTTTTGTGCTCCTGAAACTCCACCAAGGTCCTCTCTAGGCTTGCAGGTAGTGGAGAAACACCATAGATGAAAACTCATACTCTAAATATCGTAAATTCGTTGTGCACATTACCTTTCTTGTATTGAAACAATTGTGATATAATGTATCTTTTGTGTGTTCAACCAAGTAGAAGAAAGTGAGGTACTATGTATATAACCGGGTTGAAAGGGAGAAAACAAGGTAATCTAATTGGTGAATCAATACTTCATGAAGGTATGCCGCTTTAACCAAAAAACTATTCCTAGATAGAGAAGCTAAAACTCACCAAGTGTTGTTGATGCTACAACACCCTCTAAAAATTTCACTACATTCAAATTTTTGAGCCTACTTTATCATCGTGTTAAGTGTTGCCTTGGTTGTAAAGTGTCGTTTCATTTAATCTTATATGTTTCAAGTGATGTTGAGTGTTATCAAGTGTTGTCACATTGAGTAGAACATCTTTGGTGTATTTCATGGTCGCAACATCCTTGTTGTTGTAAAACAACACTTTTTGGTTGCAGTTACACACACTTCACCCATTGTACTTGGGGAGTGCATGAAAAGTGGCATTTTAATGTATACTTATCATTTTCAAGTTTTTCTAATGTTTATTGATGAGTTGGTATGTGTCGCACATGGTTTTATTTATAAAATCATCATGTTAGCCACTTTTCTTATCTTTCATACTTAGACAAGTTTTGGTTTCAAAGAAAACCCATTAAGGCCAAGAGTGCATGAGAGCACTATAAAGCCTTGATTAGGTATTCGTCATTATTCAAAAGTGTGCCATGCATCCTCCAAGAGTGCAAAGTGTACTCCCTAAGACCTTTCCCCTTCCTTGTTTCAAACTATGCCCTTCAAGAAACCAAGTCTTCCTTTGAGTGCACTCCTTTGACTAGAAGAAGTGCACCCTCCTTGAGTGCATGAGCGCACCCTAAAGGCCTTAAGCTCAACGCTTTAGCCTTCCACAATGATTCATGCACCCTTCTAACCCTTTGAGCGCATAAGCACACTTTGAAGCGACAAAGCTTCACCCTTTATCCTTCAGACTTGCACCATGCGCCCTCTTGGGCCTCTTGAGCACACGATCGTACCTTGAAGGCCTAAAGCCTTCATCCTTCAACCGTCAAGAGTGTACCCTATGCCATTCTTCTCTCCCTTGAGTGCATAGTGCACTTGGAAAGCCCAAATCCTTCCCCTTCATCCTTTGGACTTGTTCCATGCACCCTAGCTTGACTGTCTCTTCCTCTTAAGAACATGAGCGCATGTCAAAACCCTGAAGCCTCCCCTATTCGTCCCTTCAACTTTTTGAAGTGCGCCCTTGCACCCAAAAGATCTCATTTCTCTTTCCAAATCGCACTAAAAAGGCATGAACATAAAATTTTCATAAATCATGTTAGATTAGGAGATTTTTAGGCTAATGGTTGCTTGTCATGAGTGATTGTAGCCACAGGTATCTCAGGAAAAAAATGGCAAGCATGCATGAGGAAGATCAGGAAAAGAGGACAAACAGAAGAAGCTTTGAAGAACAAAGAACACATTGAAATCTTAATGGTTGAAGCACCCTAAAGACTCCAAGATCAAAGACCCTTTGGAGGGTGAAGGCATCAATGATCAGAAGTTACATGAAGAAGGAAGATATAAGTGGCAACATTGTCACCACCGAAGAAATTCCATGTCATCAGTCACTATTAGTCCTAGTGACCAAATATAGCAACATGTCATGTCTTTATCACATGATGATGTGGAATCTATAATGTAATGATGTAATCATTGTAAAGACAACTATGTGGAAGTCCAAGCATCATGTATGGACAAAAGATTCACGGAAGTCCAAATGACATATAATACCAAGAGTTATATGTAATTCCAAAATTCATTTGGAAGTCCAAAGGTTGTAGAAGTCCAAAGGTCATTAGAAGTTGGAAAGTCAAAATTCATGGGGGTGTGAAAGGTTATGCCTCAAGCAATAAAAAGATCCTCATTTCTCATGTAAGGGAATTTTAACCTTGACCTCTCCCACAAGGCATTAGAGAGATAGAGTTAGTACTTTTGGTGAGCAAGTAGTGGCTCTAACGCTCCACTATTGGAGCTAGTGATGTTCATTGTATTTATGTATCTTGGAACTTTTGTTTAATATCGAAGCCTTCTAGGTCAACAAATTTAGCACATGGATTGTGGATGTTTCTAATACTATTCTTTGGATGTTTATGATTTATGTTTGCTTTCACATGTACTGGAGTAATTGAACTATTTTGGTGACTTCGGTGCTTAATTTATAGGAAATATGTTGTACTACTTATTACGATTATCACATCTATGTGAACTATTTTGATTGCTTTAGACGAATCTTTCTCATCTGTGTGTGTCTCCATTAAAGTAGTACTATTACTTCTCTCTTAGAGGCTCAATTTATCTTCTCCCTTGTAGTAAAAGAACCTTGATACGTCTACAATCGAACATTCACAAGACACACTCACTTTCTCATTCGAAATGAAATTTGTGCTTCTCTCTCATGCTGATAGTTAAATATAAGGCATATCTTTAAGTAAACGCCAGTTGAGCCGTATTCCAGATGGGACTCCTACACCAAATGGTGTGAGGTCTAATTGGAACCTTATATTGGGGAGATCCCCTGTATGTTGGTGATATCCAACACCGTTAACACCTTCCCATGTCTACAAGGCACTAAAGGTAGTTTAGCTATCCTCATTGAGCAAGATTCCTTTCCCTTGGGAAATTTTTATCACATAGTTATCATTTTTCGAGAATGCTATTGACATCTAACTCAAGATAGTGTGGGTCCATGGAATATGAGTTTGCACAAGGTTATATCTTCAAATAACATCATCGTAGTTTAAAATAAACATGAACAAATAATATATATGATCGAGGGAATATGTTAATGAAGCATCCAAGTAATAATGCATCCATAAAATCACAATGTTCATCATAACCTAAAAGACAATGTATCCACAAACCAAGCAAGATGCACTATATTTGGTTCTTACACTTGCTCACTTTCACACTTTAGAGCTTCGATGGGCATGTTAGCCCTGAGGTGCACTACTGTTATTTTAATGGAAATGTCCCTTGTTTTAGCTTCGATGGTCCACGTCTCCTCTTGCTCCGCTTTGGCCATAAGCCGGACTTCAAAAATTATACACCCGCGCTCATAAAAATTGGCAGGTCCGCTTTTGGTTCATCTCCTTTCTACTGTGCTCTCCATTCTCCGATCCCCTCCGTTGATCTTCCCACTGATCTGACGGTCCACACTTCATCCAACTAATGATTTACGCTGACCTACTCCAACCTTTACCACTTATCGCCCGATGATTGTCCGATATAAACCATATTCTGCTCCCGCCACGACTTCAAGCCTCCAGTGATTGATCTCCTCTGCCCATTCCTTGCGATCCAATGGCCCCCATACCCCACTTCCCACCAGTCACCTTGGGGGGAATTTGTTGGCTTTGTCAGTGTTTTTGACAGTCAGACAGTTGAACTGAAATAACAGAATGCATGGCCGAAAGGGAAAAAAACAACAACACGATGCAGCCGAACCAACAGAAATGATCATGGAACGCGTTGGCACGAGTGAACCACCTGACAGTGCGGTGAAATTACCAGAATTTGATTACCGTGTTTGTTAGAAACAGAGCTCTCTGAGCTCATGTTTGTCTAGTTATGGCATCAAGTAGTTAGAAGACAGAGGGGACAGATTAAGACATCTCGAGCCTCAGTGAGTTCGAGAGTATTGTAAAAAGCCTATAAATGGCCGAAAGTTCGAAGGAATAGAGGTTCAACTTTTGGAGACTGTGGATACTCTGTTCCTCCCAACGTCTCATCTTCATTCCAGTAATACAAGCTTCTTTTGCTGTTACATGTTCAATTCCCATCTTCTCATCTGTTCTAAGCTTGCACTTGAATAGGTTATTCATGTTTTCTTCTGTATCTAATGCCAGATAACTGTCATCTTATCTTTGTGTTGATAAATTAGATTTGCAAGCTTCATTTACTTTTTGTAGCTAGCCATTCATATGTGTTTATGTATGTATCTGCTGGTACAGTCAGGATTCTCCATCTATTCATTGAATCTATAAACTATTGAGCATTAGTGGTCGAAAGCCTTGTCAAGCTGAGGGTGTTCATGCATGTCTTGAGTGAAAACAGAGTTGAATAGTCATCTGACTTGATCCAAACCCCAATCCATTCCAATAGTTCAAAGAACGATATTGAAGATTTATATGTTGCCAGGCATCTCCGAGCTACAACCTAGGAGAGTTTCCTGGAGTGCTAACATAATTGGTGCCGTTGCCGGGGAGAGGAGACTGAAGCTCAGCTTCCTTGGGGGACGACACAGATCCAGCTTTGATGATAGAAAAAGTCTGGACACTATTTGGGTTGTAGTAATCTATCTGGCGAATCTACTGGAGGAAAAACCTCTTGGCAACTCCACTCCATAGTTCTGGCTCAGTTTGTGAGGTATACTCAGAGAAATCCTTAGAAGCCACGAGCTGATCCAGTACCTGACCCTGAAAAAATCATCAAAGAAAGAAAGTCATTGCAGAAAGGAGCATCAGGTTCAGGTAGCTCTAAACAATATTCTATATGTCTTCAAGAAAATCCTGTAATATAACAAATACATGTTGAGACTATAACATCTAATACTAGCAGTGAAGAAAAAATCTCAGAGATTCATAGAGCTCCTTATCCTTTAGGTTCTCCTTTCGTTGTAAGCCCAAAGGAAGCCTCTCCTCCTATCCATCATACTCCTTTAGTCCTATCAGTCACTCCTCAACCCTCTGTCATTCAGACTTCCAGTGCCCTTATAGCCACCACAACTATGGCAACACCTACCAAAATGGAAAGAATCATAGCTGCTAGGTATGGACCTCTAGTACTGCCCACTCCTTTGAATGCCATGCCTACTAGAGAATATCAGAAGTATATGCCTAAGTTCACTGGGACTGAAGGTGTTACAACTAAGGAACATCTTGAATCATTCTATAGCTATGTTGATAACCTAGACATTAGTGAAGATGATGTATGGATGAGAGTCTTTGTCCAAAGTCTGGATGGAGAGGCTAGAAAATGGTTCAGAGAACTGACCCCAAGGTCTATAGTAGGTATTGAGGCTTTAGATGATGCATTCCTAAAGCATTGGGGGGATAAGAAGGATCTAATCTACTACCACACCAAGTTTGGGAACTTAAAGAGGGAAGATGGTGAGTTGTTGTTTGATTTTAATAAGAGGTTTAACCGCATGTACAACAAGATACCAGCTGAAGTAAAACCCACCACTACCTCTGCTAAACTCACCTATGCTAGTGCCTTTGATTCTGACTTTTGTCTACTATTGAGGGATAGACGATGTGCTACCTTAGTTGATATGCAGGATGCATCCTTAGAAGTAGAATCAAACATCATGGTTGCAAAGAAGCTCAAGGGGAATGTTGATAGAAGGAGACATAGGGGTGAATCTTCATCATCTTTAGATCCCAAGATAGATAAAATGACCAAGATGATAGAGTCATTAGCCTCTGAAATCTCCAAATTAAAGGTTGAGTAGCACCCTCGGAAAGGAAGAGTTCCTAATACCTTTGCTCCTAGAAATCCAAATCCATATAGAAGAGCTAATGAGCAGTTGCAAATTCTGCAAAGAAGTAAAGACGCCAATGAAGACCAAAGGGTGAAGACCCCTTTCCAGAATGTAGTCATGGAAGAAGAGCAGTTTGAAGAAGATGATGAGATCCATTGTCTGGAAGACAAAGGTAGTGCCTCCTTTTTGACCTTAGATGCCTATGAAAATTCATTATTCAATGACCAGATCAGCCAAGAGTGGGATGGTGGAGTTGTTCTGCAAACTGATGATCAACACAGATATGATCTGAGGTCGAAGATGAATAATGCCAAGGAAACTCCTATTCAGAGAGTTGTTTTCCTTGCAATACAACAAGCTAAAAAGTAGAAACGACCGGTAGTTGATCCCATCATCCTCAAAGCTCCAACTCACGAGGTAAGAGGCCTTGACAAGTCTCCTTCTCCTTTCAGTTTTGAATCAGAAATTCAGAAGCTAAGCATACCTATACCTCTGATTGAACTAGTGAAGAATGAGTCCTTCAAGAGATCTATCCTCAAGGCCCTTGAGCCTAAAGCCATCCAAGCCTCCACTGACTATGTAAATCTGCAAGATGACAAACCAACTGTTGTTCTCAGCCCAATGATTGAAAATTGTGATGACAGCTCCCCATCATTCTATGTCTCTTTGACTATTCATGACAAAATCCTTCACAAATGCCTTCTGGACACAGGAGCCAGCCATAATCTAATGCCCAAGGCTATCATGGATGAGTTGGGTCTTGACATTACCAAGTCTTATCATGACCTGTTTTCTTTTGACTCTAGAAAAGTGAAATGTTTGGGATTAATCAAAGACCTAGCCATCACCTTGTCTCAGCTGCCCATGAAGAGCATGATGATGGATATTGTGGTAGCAGATGTACCCCCCAAGTTTGGCATGTTGCTTTCCAGAGGTTGGATCAAGAGATTAGGTGGAACATTGCAAAATGATTTGTCCTATGCTATTGTCCCAATTTTTGGAGGTGAGAGTAGGAGATTATATAGAGAAGCTCAGTTGGCTTATATCATCAATGATGAAAGGAATCCCACTAATCATCCCATCTATGCTGTCGACACTGATTTTGGAGCCTGTATTCTTTAGATTGAAGAATCCCAATTGGCCTCCATGCAGCTTAGGAAACCGGTTTGCCAGATCACAGAGGAAGAAGGCCCACAAATTTGGGACATGTTCTTTGATGGAGCTTGCTCTAAGGAAGCTGCAGGGGTAGGTGTAGTCCTTGTGTCCCCCACACAAGAATGCATTCATTTATCTTTCAAGTTAACTTTTCAGGTCACAAATAACATAGCAGAGTACGAAGCCTTGATATTGGGCTTAAACGCTGCTAAAGAAATGGGCATCAAAGGTCTAAAGGTGTTTGGAGATGCAAACCTTATCATTCAGCAGGTGAACAAAACTTTCCAAGCAAAGCATCCAAGGCTGAAAGCATACAGAGATGAGGTATGGAAGCTCAAGGGTTCTTTTAATAGTTTCAACATTTCTTACATCCCTAGAATGAAGAACCAGCTTGCTGATTCCCTTGTTGTGTCTGCTAGCACGTTTATTCCTCCTTTGCCTCCTAAATTGACTTATGAAGTTCAGGTGAAATATAGACCATCTCTACCTGACAATGTCAAATACTAGAAAGTTTTTGAAGATGATGATGAAATTAATAGGTTTTTACAAGTCATCAATGAATTTTATGAAATGCACGTTGACCAAGAAAACAAAACCATTGAAGAATGCAACCAGTCCAAGCTAAAGGACGAGATTGGTCAGGATAGCATTGTTCGGCTGCCTAGTAACCATATACCCAAAGGATTGGTGCCCCAAGAGAAGCTGTTTGATCATAATGATGTACCTCATAAGCCTACCAAAAAGGAAAATGAGTCTGGAGTTCATAGACATAATGTAGGGAGTCCAGCCCATCCAAAGTACATAAATCTGTCCACTCACTTGTCTTCTACCCAAAGTTCCGAGTATTGCACCCTGATGAAACAATTTACTGATATTTTTGCTTGGGAGTACAATGATATTAAGACCTATGACACCAACATCATCCAGCATAAGATTCCACTGGAGAAGAACACCATCCCTTTTAAGCAGAAATTAAGACCTATCAACCCTCTCTTATTGCCTTTGATTGAAAAGGAAATCAAGAAGTTGTTGGATGCCAAGATCATAGTTCCCCTAAGGTATTCAAAGTGGATAGCTAACCTTGTGGTAGTAAGAAAGAAGAATGGAGAAATCAGGCTTTGTGTTGACTTCAGGAATCTGAACAAATGCTCTAAAAAAGACAACTACCCCCTGCCTAAGATGGAACACTTGCTGCAAAAAGTTTCAGGGGCTAGAGTCATGTATTTCTTAGATGGATTTTCAGGTTACAATCAGATTGTTGTACATCTAGAAGATCAGGAAAAGACTGCCTTCACTACTCCTTGGGGCACTTTCATGTACTCCAAGATGCCTTTTGGACTGATGAATGTTGGGGCTACTTTTCAGAGGGCCATGGACATAGCCTTTGTGGGAGAGAAGGACAAGTTTGTCCTTATTTACCTTGATGACATAATAGTCTTTTCCAGCAGTCACAAGGACCATTTGCAACATTTGAAGAAGGTATTTCTAAAATGAAGATGGTTTGAAATTTCTGTGAACCCAAAGAAGTCACAGTTTTCTCTAGAAGAAGGCAAACTTCTGGGACATATTGTTTCTGCTGAAGGTGTGAAGATCGATCTAGCAAGAGTTCAAGCAATTCAGACATTGTCCATCCCAAGGTCAAAAAGGGACATTCAATCTTTCCTGGGTAAGATTAACTTTGTCAGGAGGTTTATTCCAAACTTTGCAGAGCTAGTGAAGCACATCACTTCCATGCTGAAGAAAGGATCAGAAATAAAATGGACAGATGGTGCAAGAAGCTCTTTTGAAGCCATCAAACAAGCTATCATGGAAGCTCCCACTCTAATCAGTCCAGATTATACTAGGGAGTTTTATATCTTCTCTTTTGCCTCTTATGATACACTTGCAGTAGTTCTATTGCAGAAAAATGATGAAGGTGTAGAGCACCCTGTGGCCTTTTTCAGCAAAACTCTGAGGGATGCTGAACTAAGGTATGAACTTATTGAAAAACAAGCTTATGCTCTCATAAAATCTTTAAAGGCATTCATAATTTATATTCTGCATTCCAAAGTGGTCACGTATGTACCTTCAGCCTCAGTAAAAGATGTCCTTACTCAGCCAGATATTGATGGAAAGAGAGCTAAAGGGATTGCAAAGTTCATAGAGTTCAACATAGAGGTGAATCCCACCAAGCTTGTCAAAGGCTAGGGCTTGGCTAAGCTTATGGTTGAGGAAAATTGCAGTTTGTTAGACATCAATTGCATGGGTTCTGTTAGCTCTACTGCAAACTTCAGCATTTGGAGGGCCAAAGTTCAGATCGGTCGTGTGTTTATGCTCAGAAAGGTAGCCCGCAACAGTCTTTTCTTCCCTTCCCCCTTTATGTCCCTTCTACTCCATAGCCCCGCTATCTCTATTTTTATCTTCTGTAACCTCTTCATTCCCCGTTTAAATCCCTCCGAAATCCGTCAAAGCCCCTGTTTAGCCCCAACCCTTAATTGTGAAGCGCAAAGCCTCCATAGGACCCTACCATATAGCCTTGGCACTTTCATTCCTCATCGCTATCGGAGCTTTCAGCAGGTATCTCATAAGTCGGGTGTCTAGCAATCGCCGATGGCCGATTGCCGATTGCCCCTCGGATGCGATATTACGATAAATGATTGTGCGATGGTGTATCGGGTCCGGGCCTTTATCGCTATCGGCAATCGGATATGAATAAAGGCTACACCCCTTGGGTCCCGCCGATGCGATATCCCGATGCCCCTTCTTCAATCTTAAAAATGGTTAAAACCTCTATCGGGTCCGTGGGCTAGTCGCAGGTCGCAATCGGAGCTTTTCAGCAAGTCTAGTTCAGCCTCACCGATCGCCGATTGCCGACCGCCCACATCGGACGCGATGTGATTATAAGCCACTTTTAATGACTCCGTCGGGTCCGTAGCACCATCGCAATCGGCGCTTTCAATGCGACAAGGTCTTTTCCATTATAGCGATGCGATATTGGCTGCCGGATCCGATGCGACTCACTGATCCCGTGCATAAAGTTTCAGGTCCGCAGGCCCGCCTTCGATAGTGTATTTGCCATATTGAATAGCTTTCCCCGCAAGACCGATCTCCACCGTCCGTTCATTCAATCCAACGGCCCTCATTCCTCCATCCATATTACCCCCGATAGCCCCCTCCAATTCAATCTCCACCGTTCTGCTGTTGGATCTGACGGCCAATAGTTGTTTTTGTCATATGCACGCCTCTGCCATGTTGCCTGTACCATTCCCGACTGTCCACTGCCGCCGAAGGAAAATGACAGCCAGCTACCTGCACCCAGCTCAATGATTCTCCAACAACCGCATTCAACTAACAGAGTGGCCGAAGATTGAAAAGGACAGCCTCGAGCAGTTAAATACATTTATCAGTGATGGGTTTCTTTCAGTCAACATTCCACCTGTTCATGAAGGACAACAGAATATCAGAGAAGATCAATTTTGTTTACTAACACAGCCAGATTTGTATCAGCGGCCGACTCCTGAATGTAAATGTGGTTGGTGACCATTTATGGGCTCCTCCACGCATAGCTAACAAAGAGATGGTGTAATGAGACACCATATATACTGAAAAACAATTGTAATCAGGGATGAGTGTTAGATGAAGAGAACCCTGTTGTAAGGTTCAACTTCTGGAGACTGTAACTACTTTGTAACCTGCAGCGTCTGGTCTTCATTTCCAGCTAATAAAAGCTTCTTTTGCTATTTATTGCTCACTTTCCACTTCTCTTTCTTGTTCCAGGCTGTGCCTGTTTGCATTTGTTCTATTGCTGTGAATGTTTAGCATCAGAGGGGCTGTCATCCCACCTCTGTGTTAGGATTTAGCAAGTATCATAGAACATGTGTGCAGGTTTCTGTTGTTTAATGCATAGAGAGCTGTCATCCTGTCTGTGCATTAGAAACTAAATTTACAGACCTCTTAACTAGTTGCAGCCAGCCATCACAAGGTCCTGTGCATCTGCTGGTGTGGTCAGTCTTCTCCATTATCACCTTATTCTCAAACTGTGAGTAATAGGTGGTTAAAAGCCTTGTAGTCTGGGGGTGTTCACCCATGTCTGGGGTCAATCATAGTAGAAATGGTTATCTGGCTTGAATATGCAACATTTGTTCCATTCATCCACCATTTATCCAACTATATTTGGTTGAATTTGTAATGTTCCCGAGCATCACCGATATGCAACCTAGGTGAGTTTCTTGGGGTGATAACAGGTTCAAATTCAGGTGGTGAGCAGACAAACGAAGTAGCAGAAGAGCAAGAGCAGAATCAATCTTTGGCTGAAAATCTAGCCACCTGTGAATGGTATT
The DNA here is from genome assembly GCA_031772625.1 of Pinus tabuliformis. Lineage (NCBI taxonomy): Eukaryota > Viridiplantae > Streptophyta > Pinopsida > Pinales > Pinaceae > Pinus > Pinus tabuliformis. The sequence continues at coordinate 281,322,297 of CM062812.1, forward strand.
CCAGTGTAGTTCATTTTTTGCAGAAGCTAGAAGTCCCTCCAGGGCATAGCTCAAGTCAAGCCCGGGCCATTAAGCTCAGATCAACCAAATTATGCATTAATAAAAACCTGCTTTATTGGAAAGACCCATCAGGGATCCTCTTGAGATGTCTAGACAAAGGACAATCTATGGAAGTCATGCACCAGTTCCATTCTAGCATCTATGGAGGGCATCATTATTGGAAAACCACAGCCCACAAGATCCTGAGAGCTAGGTATTATTGGCCTACTCTGTTCTCTGATGTGTTTTCTTTTGTGAAGTCTTGTGACAAATGTCAGAGGTTTGCAGGAAGACAACAGCTAAAATCTCTGCCCTTGAAGCCAGTACATGCCAATGGTCCCTTCCAGCAGTGGGGCTTGGACTTCATAGGTGAGATCAATCCACATTCCAGTGGCCATCACAAATGGATCTTGGTAGCCACTGATTATTTCACCAAATGGATTGAGGCTATACCCACTAAAAATGCTAATCATCAGGTTATCATAAAGTTCTTGAATGAGAATATTTTCACTAGATTTGGTTGCCCAACCAAACTAGTCACTGATAATGCAGCAGCTTTCAGGGCAGAAAAACTGGTGGACATGTGTGAATCCATGGGCATTCAATTTGTGCATTCTACCTCATATCATCCTCAAGGCAATGGCTTGGCAGAATCATCTAACAAGAGTATTGTAAGGATAATAAAAAAACTACTAGATGACAAAAAAAAGAGTTGGGATTCCAAGTTGAAGTTTGCACTGTGGGCTGACAGAGTTACTAACATGAAGTCCATACGAAATTCTCCATTTAAGCTGGTTTATGGCGCTGATGCTGTTTTTCCTATCCAACTGATTCTCCCTGTGGCCAAATTATTGCAAGAAGAATAGGATTAAGAGAATGACATGGCGAGAAGAATGTGTAACTTGGTTGAATTACAACATATCAGAGAACAACTGGTTGAGAAGTCAAGAATTCATCAGAAGAAAATCAAAGAAACCTTTGATAGAAAGGCAAAAATGGACAGTTTTCAGGTTGGTGATTGGGTTCTCAAATGGGATGCATTGAAGGAAAAGAAGGGCAACCATGGTAAATTTGATGCCTTATGGACGGGACCATTTGTCATTGCTCAAGTTCAGATGAACAATACTTTCATTCTGCACAATTTGGAGGGGGAAGGTGTTTTTGATGGCCCAGTCAATGGGTAGTTTTTGAAACTTTACTTCATATGAGGCTTTAAGGCCTTAATATTGTAAAAGGATTTTTCAGTTTTTATTTTCTATGCAAATAAACTCCATGCCCAATGGAACACTAGGAGATAAGTTTGTTTTGGTTGTTACTGGAAAGGCAGTAGTCTGTAGTTCTTGAAACCTCACAGGGAGGCTTTCATCCCCAGAAGGAGCCAGTGTTAGCCCTGAGGTGCACTGCTGCTATTTTAACGGAAATGTCCCCTGTTTTAGCTCTGATGGTCCACGTCTCCTCTTGCTCCGCTTTGGCCATAAGCTAGACTTAAAAAATTATACACCTGCGCTCATAAATATCGGCGGGTCTGCTCTCAGTTCATCTCCTTTCCGCTGCGCTCTCCATTCTCCGATCCCCGCTGTCGATCTTCCCACTGATCTGACGGTCCACACTTCATCTGACTAACGATTTATGCTCACCCGCTCTGACCTTTACCACTTATCGCCCGATGATTGTCCGATATAAACCATATTCTGCTCCCGCCACAACTTCAAGCCTCCGGTGATTGATCTCCTCCACCCATTCCTTCTGATCCAACGGCCCCCGTACCCCACTTCCCACCAGTCACCTGGGGAGGAAATTTGTTGGCTTTGTTAGTGTTTTTGACAGTCAGATAGTTGAACTGAAATAACAAAATGCATGGCTGAAAGGGAAAAAAACAGCAGCACGATGCAGCCGAACCAACAAAAATGATCATGGAACACGCTGGCATGAGTGAACCACCTCACAGCGCGGCGAAATTACCAGAATTTGATTACCGTGTTTGTTAGAAATAGAGCTCTCTGAGCTCATGTTTGTCTAGTTATGGCATCAAGTAGTTAGAAGACAGAGGGGATAGATTAAGACATCTCGAGCCTTAGTGAGTTCGAGAGTATTGTAAAAAGCCTATAAATGGCTGAAAGTTCGAAGGAATAGAGGTTCAACTTTTGGAAACTGTGGATACTTTGTTCCTCCCAGCGTCTCATCTTCATTCCAGTAATACAAGCTTCTTTTGTTGTTACATGTTCAATTCCCATTTTCTCATCTGTTCTAAGCTTGAACTTGAATAGGTTATTCATGTTTTCTTCTGTATCTAATTCCAGATAACTGTCATCTTACCTCTGCGTTGATAGATTAGATTTGCAAGCTTCATTTACTTTCTGTAGCTAGCCATTCATATGTGTTTATGTATGTATCTGCTGGTACAGTCAGGATTCTCCATCTATTCATTGAATCTATAAACTATTGAGCATTAGTGGTTGAAAGCCTTGTCAAGCTGAGGGTGTTCATGCATGTCTTGAGTGAAAACAGAGTTGAACAGTCATTTGACTTGATCCAAACCCCAATCCATTCTAATAGTTCAGAGAACGATATTGAAGATTTATATGTTGCCAGGCATCTCCGAGCTACAACCTAGGAGAGTTTCCTGGAGTGCTAACAGAGCCATTGGATTCAAAGTAAGAAAGGACAAGTCAAGCAATAAAGGAGTTCCAAAAAATATGAGAGATTTGGCCACTAGGCATGGCCTTGGAAGCCTAATAATGTGAATTTTTTTTTATCTGTCCCTTTGGTTATATATGAATTACAACATTTTGAAGAACCCATGAAGAGAAACAATGGATGGGGGTTTCCTACTAAAATCATAACTAAATGATGGAGGTGATATCTAAACTGCCATGGATATTCCACTTGAACAATTCAACACAAACATCTTATAATATTATGAAAATATTATATTATGTAGGTTTATTTCCTTAACTTAGTTTTGTTATCTATAACATATAGCTTAAATTTAAGAAATAATTAAAATATAAAAATGAAAGAACAAGCACAAAAGACACCATCCACGGAAGAACAAGCACAAAATACACACCATCCACACAAATGAACACAATATTTAATTGGGAAACCCAATATAAGAAAACCCAACTTGAAGGCGAGGTTAATGCTCTGCTCTCTTTGTTGCAGTTATAAAAATGCACATATAAAGGGATGGGCACTAGCTATGGAGTTACCTCTTGACATCGTGGCTTGAATGGTTGCTATACAGTCCTCCTTCTCTTCCTCTAATATACTCACATAATACTACTCTTAAATGTTTTTCTCAATTATGGAATTAGATAGAATGTTAAAAAGTGACACCCTTCTCCTCTTAGTGGCCCAATATTTAACATAGTTCAATAGCCATCTAGGGGTAGGGTTTTTATTTCCTCAACCCTCACATGTGATAAGGTTTTGGACCTTCTAGAATCTTCTTGTAAGTGCACACATGACTATCCCCACATGTGTGAGTTGTGGGTGTTGATGTGGCATCTACTCGTACCACAATGGTTAACTAGGTAGGTCAAGTTGCATGAGGCATAACTTTTGCATACAATCTTTGAATAAGGTAATTCTTGCACCATTGGAAACATCATAGTGTGCAAAATATTATATTTTGGTTGTATATAAATATTGGACAAAAATGTGTCATTTGATGCCTCAAAATACCCCTGAAATATTTTAAACATTTTTTGACCCCAATTTTCCAAACTGGTACTTGTTTCTAAAATGGCCATCCAAGCTGATTCCTCCAATTTTTCTACTCATAAAATATCAAGATAAATGAAAAATTATATGATGATCTAGTTTGGGTTGTACCTCCCCATTTAAGGAGGCTTTTGGTCCCCAAAAGCTTTACTGAATGATGTAAAGAAAAATTTCCACTACCTTCTTGCTAGAGTACCATTTTTGTTTGTTTAGAAGTCTTTCAGCCCAACCTACCACTCTTAGATGTTTTGCTTAATTATGGAACAAGATACAATGCTAAATAATGGAACCCCTCCTCCTCTTGACAACCTGATATTTAACATAGCCCAATAGCCATGTAGGGGTAGGGTCTTGACTTCCTCAACTCTCAATTATGATAAGATTTTGGATCTTCAAATCTTAAAAAAAATTGCATGTGGCTAACCCAACATGTGTGAATAGTTGGGGGTTGACATGGTGTCCACTCATACCATGGTGATCAACTAGGTAGGTCAACTCACTGGACACATAATATTTTTATATAATCTTCGATTAAGGTTATTCTTGTAATATTGGAAAGATCTTGCTCTGTAGAATATCATTTCTTGGTCCTCTAATTAGACTGGACCAAAACAATAATCGTTTAATACCTCAAAATGACCCCAAAATATTATAGACATTTTTCAACCTGAAATTTAGAAACTGGGACTTGTAACTAAAATGGCCTCACAAGTTTTTTGTGGGGTCTTGGATAGATGATGATTGGGTGCTCTGTTAAGGCATTAGTTCAATTCTCCGCCCCAATCAAGGTGATATATTGGATGTGATGAAGATGTAGTCCCACCAAGCTTACAAAAAAATGACCCCACAAGTTGGTTCCTCCAATTTTCCACCTGAAAATTATCAAAATAGATGGCAAATTATATAATAATTATTTAAACTTGTAATGTCCCCTAATAATAATAAAAATAATAAATAATAATATAATATAATAGAATATTAAAATATAAAAAAATAAATGATAAACAATAAAGAAAAGATAATAATAGTAAAAAAATAATAAATACTGAAGAAAATATAATAATAATAAATAAATAAAATAATAAATAACAATACTAGACTTCTAAATAAATATAAATAAAATAAATTGTAAAAATAAGTAAAGTTAACAAAAAGTAAAATAAGAAAATGTGAAATAAGAGAACTATAAAAATAGTAAAAATAAGTAAAGTTATAAAAAATAAAAAAGAATAAAATAAGAAAGAATTATATTAAGAGAATTACTAAATTAAGTTAAACTTAAAATAAAGAAAAAAAAAGTTGCATATTGACACATGGAGTGTGTGCATGCAGTTCCCCTTCCAATGTTTGCTCTATTTAATAGACGGTGAGGAAGATGAGAGGCATTCCATAATTCCTTCATCCATTTTCTTGGGAGAAAAGTGTTGTGAAACAAAGGATTCCCTGGCAGTAGTATGTTGATTGAGGGCTCGGGAGGTGGCTAGTTGTAGAAGGATTTTGTGCAACTGAGCCTACGGTTGGGTGGATAGTTGTCTCCAAAAATTTGTTGCGGTTAGAAGGATATAACGTCGAACTCCGAAATTACAAGTAAGGAATATCATCGCCACAGGTAAGTTGTCTCTGCTCATATTTATGAAATTCTATGTTAAATAGTTGATTAATTGTGTGTTGATTATAAATCGCATAATTGATGTAATTATTTGTATATTTTAAAACTGGGGTTGTTACATATGGTATCAGAGTGGGTTTCGATTCTATGTGACCTCTAGGTTAAAAAAAAAACAAACAAACTTGATCTTGATTGTAATGATAGAGAAGAATTTAATAAATAAATTGGAAAAATGAAAATATGCTTTAATTTTCGTAAATTATTGAATAAATAACATTTATTTTAAAAAAGTAAATATAATTTGAGACACTTCTGGTTTGTATGTAATTATATATACATGTCTGCGTTTGAACCTACTATTATAATTATAATTTTTTAAAAAATATATCTATAAACTTTAGATACTTATTACATGCATTATAATCTTAATATGATTACATCCATGCATGTTCAAAATATGTTATAATACCGTTCACTGTATGATATCTTAATATCATTACACATCCAAAATATATTTAGGCCGATAGGCCTTTCCTATGCATCAACAATTGTCAACACTTTCATTTTCCTCCGTTGGATCAAGTGAGACACTTTCAACCGTTGATTTGAAGTGTGACTGCTTTTTCCAAATATCAGTTGAGTTGCCTTCTTGACATGGCAAGATATTTTTACTGCTTTTTCTAAATATCAGTTAACTTGCCTTCTTGACATGGCAAGATATTTTCACTGATTTTTCTATCTTCGCTGGCTTTTGCCAAAAGCCAGCTTGGCTTTTCTGTATTCAAATTTCTCTAATCCATAATGAATTAAATAGTCTTTTGATAGAAATCACTAGATATCAAACTAAATAAAACATTTCAAATTATTATATATATATATATATATATATATATATATATATATATATATATATATATATAAAGTCTATATTTTAATAAAATATTATACATAAACCATTTCAATTTCAAATTTTTTTTGTTCCTCTTTTATATATATATATATATATATATATATATATATTAATTAATTACTTATTAAATAAAATATTTTAGATTTTAATTTATATCTATCTTTAAAAAAAACCACAAAATAACTCTAAATAACTATGATAAAAATATATTCTATCATTATTTTCTTTTCTAATCTTCTATCGCGCATGACCGCTTAATGAATTTCTGATTATTAAGATATCTAATTTAAGATTAACACCCCCCTCATTGAAAGCTGAGTTGACACTGGAAACCAGATGAACTCATCTCGATACCGTCCACGAAATCCCAACCGTGTAACTTGTAAATTCTCAGCTTTGATCTCCCAAAAGTCTCCCACGGGCAACATTCCCATATATAATTGCATGATTCCTTGCATGCCTTGAGTTTGGAGCTGTAACTGCCATTCCTGGGCGATAACTTCGAGGATTTTGGGCTGAATTCTGCTCGTAGCGCAGCGCGATCAATATATTTGAGCTTCATCCGGCTTTTTAACATTTGGATTTGAATAGCGGTCGTCGTAAGGGTTTCGAAGGTCGTCTTCCTGAATTTTCAGGGTTTATTGAGATGGGTTCTAGAAGTAGTTCTCCCTACTGGTGTCATGCTTGCAATCGTATGTTAAGATTATTGACAGGAGAGCCCACTGTTTGTCCCACTTGTGGCGGAGGGTTTGTAGAGGAAGCAAGCGATGGCATTTCCAGCTCCCGAACAAACCCCTTCGAGGGCTTCTTAATGGAGGGCGGAGAAAGGCTTTCTGTGGCTGACCTGCTCAACTTGATGAGTAACCAAGAAAATAGAGAAGGCCGCGGTCATGTCCCTGACAGGAGTCTCAGACGGGGCGCGATTGGGGGTAATGGCCCCATGGTGTTAATTTTGGGCAGTGATACAGGAATCGAACCCAGGACCTTGCCTGCAAATATTGGAGATTATTTCATGGGTCCTGGGTTAGAACAGCTAATAGAACAGCTGTCTCAGAACGATAGGTTGGGCTCTCCTCCTGCCCCGAGGGCCGCCGTGGATGCAATGCCCACGATTAGGATCAATTCCCGACATCTGATTAACAATTCGCACTGCCCTGTCTGCAATGACCGGTTCGAAGTCGGAGGCGAAGCCAGGGAGATGCCCTGCAAGCACATTTATCATTCAGATTGTATACTTCCCTGGCTGGGTCAGCACAATTCGTGTCCCATCTGTCGCCTTGGATTGCCGGGCGACTTTCCAGCAACATCACAGGCTAGATCTTCATCCAGGCCCAGAAGTGCCGTGTCATAACCCCCGGCTGCCAAGGTAATGTCCGGGGATCTCAGGATGCCCCTTGTTTTATGCTGCGCAAAACAGTAATTCTAGGAATTATGTTTCAAGTGGAAATAATACCGACGTTAATACTAATAATAATTCAAGAAGCAGAGACCATGGACGAGGTTCGACCAACGGAATTTAATGTGGTCTGTACATTCTTCCACTGCAAATCACTGTTCTCATCGTGGTCAATATGCTTCAAATACAAATGATAACGTTATCCGGAGGCAGCCGTGATGGCCCTTTGAGGAAGGCAATGGTTCTCCTTGGAGGATCAAGCTGAGTCACTCAGTACTCCAGTATGTTGACTGTAGACTGTAAATACTGGTTACATGGAGTACTATATTTTAATAAAGTACTATACATAAACCATTTCAATTTCAATTTTTTTTTTCCATATATATATAAATTAATTAATTACTTATTAAATAAATTATTTTAGATTTTAATTTATATCTATCTTTAAAAAACTCTCAAAATATCCTTAAAAAAACCTCAAAATAATCCTAATTAACTATGATAAAAATATATTTCATCATTATTTTCTTTTTTAATCTTCTATCACGCATGACAGCTTAATGGATTTTTCTGATTATTAAGATATCTAATTTAAGATTAACACCTCCTCATTGAAAGCTGAGTTGACAGTGGGAGCCTAGATGAACTCATCTCGACAAGCAAATTGGAGGAATCATTTTTCCCTGTGCAAGATAATAGCAGATAAAACATAATATTTTTAGGACTAAACGTCACACATCTTGCTCGAATTGAACCGTTCAAGCAGCGACATATATCTATTGATATTCACTTACTGCATATAGTTTGTAAATTTGTCTGGATTTTGATAAAAAATTGTAAAGTTTTTTAGGATTTTCATAAATTTAGATTACATGTGTCAAATTTCAAGATTTTAGATGCTTTGGAAGTTTTTGATGGGGTTGAATTTATTTTCACCATCAAAAATATGATTCAAACGCTACGCTTTTTTTAATTTTCTTTTGGGCAATCACTTTTGACCATTCACACAATTACTCATTAGACCTGGCCTTAAATAATTAAGTTAGGTAGTTAAATATTTAATAATAATAATGATAAGTATATTAATGTTAATATTAATAATAATAATATTTATTAAATAATTAGGTTATTTAGTAAAATATTTAATAATAATAATGATAATTATATTAATTTTTATAATGTATTTTTGATAAATCACATTTCAAGTTATTAATTTCTTCCAAACTAATATGATTTATCATCACAAAACAAATTAATTATATTAATATTAATTATTATTATAATACATACATAATAATATATTAAATTAACTTAAATAATTAAATATTTTAAAATTTATAAATAAAGAAATTAAATTAATTTATTATGTATTTTAAAATTATATATATATATATTTGTTTTTAAGGTTGATTTTTTTTTTTTAATTTTGATTTATTTTCCAATCTAATTTATCTAAAACTTAACGAGAATGCATTGAAATCACAAATTAAATTTAATGAGTGAACTCAAAAAATAACAACATAAAACCATAAGATAATTATTCAGTATAAAATAAAATTAAAAATATATATAGTTTGGACCACCTGGAAAACTATCAATTCCCTTTCGTTATCTATCTTTCAAATGAGTATTTTCTTGCCATTGACTTTTTTGGTTGACTTCCGAGCTTTGAACTTACCGAGATGTACACTAATATGCAGGTGAGGACTTTGACCAAAGGATAATGGAATATTTCATCAAATTGATCAAGAAAAAGCACCGAAAAGATATTAGTAAGGATAGCAAAAATGAAATAAGACATTCAATGTGTTCCTTATAATATAGATATAAACAAAACATCTAAAGAAAAGTAATTGCACAATGATCTAGTCCGAGAAAACAACGTTTTCCACGAATCAATTAATTCTTCTAGAAAAATTCAACAATTCCAATTTAATAATCCTATCGGCCTCTCTTTGTACCTTTTGGGACAATTGCTAATATAATAGAGTTACCTACATGATATCTTAATATCATTACATCCATGCATGTTCTAAATATATTATAATACTTGAGCCATAGTTATGTATAAGTGTTCAAGACAACCAAAAATTTCTATATTTTTTATATTTATTTTATTAGTATATATATTCTTAGAATTCTTAATAATTCTTAATATATATATATTAAAAAAAAAAAATTAAACAAAATAATTAGTATGCATGTCCTGAAAACCCAAATTCAAACGAAACCCTGACTACTGTCCTCCAGCTCCGAAGAAACCAGAAACCCCGGAATACCGCTTCCTTCCAAACAACCCTTCAAACCACCGTTCCAAAGCTGCCCGACAGAGGCATTCTCCAAAGCTCGAGCTTCTGATAGACACGAAACCACTAGCAATAACAAAAGCAGTTTTCAAACTGTAGAGCCGCTCAAACCCTAAGTTGCGAACAGGCCGGAATCTTGAAAACCGGAAAACCGCCAAGATCAGGGGGAGGCCACTTCTTACAGAAGAAAGATTGTGGTCTTAACCAGACGTATGGCGAGGCCAGGGGCTCATTTGCCTCGTAACCATTTTAGAGGCCGGAAAAGAAATCCAAACGCCTTGACTGCAGGTTTTCCAAAAGCCGAAGCAAAACCACTGTGAATGTCAAAAACAAACTCAACAAAACCACGACTTTTAGTGCACACAATAATTCGATTCCAACTCTATTGTTTTTGTTCGATTTTCTCCTTAATCTTATTCTTCTCTACACGGTAATGAAAAGATCATAAAGTTGTTATAGATTCACTCTTATCAACAAAAATAAAAATTATTATATCCCTAGATTACTTTATAAATTGCTAAAAGTTGTTGTGATTTTCTATGATTCTTTTATTTTGTTAACCAAGGAGTTTGACACGATGTATGGCTGAGAATAATATATCAATAATTTTGTTTATGAATTAATAAGTGGCATGGAGTAAATTGTTATAAGATTAATATATATGGTAATAAATAACATGTGTTTACATATATTGATTTTTGAATATAATTGGAATTTTATTGAATTAGGGTTATTTTTTAAAGTTAGATTTGAATTATATTTTTTTACGTATTTAGATATAGTTATTAATGAAAAGTTGTTGGAAGCCATAAATGAAGTGGTGGTGAAATATAAATGTTAAAGAAAAGGTTGTATTATGGTTGAATAATTTTAAGTAAATTCAAGTTAGTTTTATAGTTGGTAAGGGTTAATTTAATGAGTTTAATCATTCTAAAACATATTAAGAATTAAGGAAGTCTAAATATAACAAGTCATAAGTCAAAGTTTAATCATGGTTATTGCAAAAGTGAAAGGTTGAAAGTTTAATAGTGGTTATTATTTCAAAAGGAAAGGTTGAAGTGTATCAATTTTCTTGCATTACTTTTGCTTTTGCATGAATATATCTTAATTTAAAATATGATTTCGTGGGGGGTTGGAATTTTGTAATTAACATTAATGTAGTGAATTAGTCATATTATTTAAAATTTTATTTATGCACTATGGTACTATGTATGAGGTTAGTCATATTGTTTAAAATTTTATTGATACAATATGGTACTATGTATGAAGTTACGGTTCCAGTTATTGTTATGTCAACATATAAATGGTGCGGTTCCAGTTATTGTTATGTCAACATATAAATGGTGCGGTTCCAATTATTGTTATGCCAACATATAAATGGTGTGGTTCCAGTTATTGTTATGTCAACATATAAATGGTGAAGTATAATGTTGTGATGATGTTTCATGGTGTGATGGTATGTGGTAATATGACATAATTCTGACGAGAGAGTAATGATGCATATGTGGTGCTTATTTATTTATTTTGTTATGATAATGATGTTGTATGCTTATGCTAAATATGATATGCATAGGGATTATGATGTCATGTTGAGGTATATTGGCATGTGGTTCATTTATTATGTGATGTGATGATATGTCTTTGATGTTGATATGTAGATGTTATAACTTAGGAGGATATTATGTTGTGAAGCATGTGGTAATTGTAGGTAGATTTATGACATGCAAAATTTTGTGATAACAATGATGTTATATTATGATGATGATATGCAAGAGTTCGCATGTGGATTATTTTTACGATACTATGATAATAACTAATGTATTGGTTGCATGTTGAGATGTGGTGATCGACAGGAAATCCATGAATGACCGAGAGGGTCGGTTTATTTGATGATCTCGTGGGAGCCCATACTTGTGAGAAAGAATATGTAACACAATATGGGTTGGGGACATACTCAATCAACACTACATATGCTAGTGGTTCCTTTGTCTTGTATAGCTCTTGAGGGGCTATGGGACCATCTTGAGGAGGCCAAGTGCCTGATATTATAGGCTAGGTGCCTAGTATTGAATTGGGATGCTGAAGTCTGGTGGGGGTGTAAGGACTTCGATGCCTGGGGTTGTGCGTCTTAGTAGTTGTGGAGGGAGTGGGCCAGCCTTTCGAGATGCTCGAAGTCATTGAGCACCGTACTGGATGCCTGCCTTGGGGCAGATGAGGTTTGAGTCAGGTGTGAGCCTTGGGGCCAGCCTTGGACTAGGATACAGACCGGGGAGGCTTATGCCTGGTTTCGAAAGTGGGAAAAAGGACATAGATTTCTTGAGATTTCCCGGGTGTTGTGAAAACTTTCAATGTCTGCTGGTGAGACTAGTTCAGCAGAGGGTGTAGAGCAAACATGAAGTAATAAATAACTAAATAAATAAAATGTTAAATAATTCAACTTAACTTCGGGACGAAGTTCCTTAAAGAGGGGGAGTATGTAATGTCCCATAATAATAATAATAATAATAATAATATAATACAATATAATATTAAAATATAATAAAATAAATGATAAACAATAAAGAAAAGATAATAATAGTAAATAAATAATAAATAATGAAGAAAATATAATAATAATAAATAAATAAAATAATAAATAACAATACTAGAGTTCTAAATAAATATAAATAAAAATAAACTGTAAAAATAAGTAAAGTTAACAAAAAAGTTAAATAAGAAAAAGTTAAATTAAGAGAACTATAAAATAGTAAAAATAAGTAAAATTATTAAAAAGTAAAAAGCAATAAAATAAAAAAGATTTATATTAAGAGAATTACTAAATTAAGTTAAACTTAATATAAAGAAAAAAAAGTTGCATGTTGACACATGGAGTGTGTGCATGAAGTTCCCCTTTCAATGTTTGCTCTATTTAATAGACGGTGAGGAAGATGAGAGGCATTCCACGACTCCATGATTCCTTCATCCATTCTTTTGGGAGAAAAGTGTTGTGAGACAAAGGATTCATTGGCAGTAGTACGTTGATTGAGAGCTCGGGGGTGGCCGGTTATAGAAAGATTTTGTGCAACTGAGCCTACGGTTGGGTGGAGAGTCATCCCCAAAACTTTGTTGCGGTTAGAAGGATTCAAATAACGTCCAACTCCGAAATTACTAGTAAAGAATATCATCGCCACATGGAAGTTGTCTCTGTTCATATTTATGGAATTCTATGTTAAATAGTTGATTAATTGTGTGTTGATTATAAATCACATAATTGATGTAATTATTTGTATATTTTAAAACTGAAGTTGTTACAAAACTAAACACATTAATTTTGTATCATAAATACTAAATTTCATAACAAACTTTGAGTACCCTCGTATGCTGTTGTAAAAAATATAATCACATACATTATGTTCACCATCTATATAAATACCTCTATATACAAACCGTGAGGGAAAAAAATAAAAATAAAAAAATAAATCACGTACATTATTTTCACAATTTTTATAAATACCATTATATACCATATAAAATACAAAAAATACTATATTAAAGTACAAGGAATACACTAGATAAGATATGATATATCTGAAAATTAAAATAAAGAAATAAAATGCAAAAAATATTATATAAAAAGCAAAATACCAAGAATAAATTAAATAAGATATGTTTTTATATTTTTTCAATATTATAATTTCAAAATATTTATAGAAAACATTTTATAAATGTCTTAAAATTCATTCGGAATTGGAAATTATTTTTATGAATATATCATATATTTTAAAATCAATTTATAAATAGTTATATAAAAGTTTTAATTTTAAATATTTTATAGAAATATTTTTATAACCTTTTAAAATTCGTGATGAAATTTTTTTATAGACATATTCATAAAAGTCTTTATTTAAATATAAACACAAATTTATTTTTAAAATAATTTAAATATAATTTTTTTAATTAATATTGATAAAAAAATAATACTAATGAGTTAATTTTCAATTAGTAATAGTTATTTCACTATTAATATGACAACTGATTTATGATATTTAATTTCTTACTTTATAAACTAAATATTAATAAAAAATAAATAGGCCAATATAATAGCTAAAGATAATTATACCTTAATAAAAAATAATAGTGAAGACTGAATCCCCCACTATAATAACTAAATAACTAAAGATAATTATCCCAGACAAATAAATTATTATAATTCCTAAGGTATAAAGAGAATACTGAATTTAATAATCAGTAGTGTTCTTCAAGGAAGAATAATTTGTCGAAGTACGAGAGTTGTCGTGCTACCATTCCATTTGGATTGAAAGGTGAGGTTTCACTTTCTGTCTTTTCCTGTTAACCAGTTAGCTTCGCTCAAACGCAGAGTCGTCGTTATATACATTCTCACCGTGGAACCTCGTAATCTGTTTTTCATCAATCTTGTGTGCCTGCAAAGATGTCTGGTGTCAGTATTTCAACTGGTGTTGAAGATCTGTTCGATGAACGGGAGCTGCAAGAAGCCATCGAAGCATCTCTCCAAGACCAAGCCCTGCAACTTCTATTGAAGGAACCCTTCTGTTCATCTTTACTGCAGCTATTCCAGATTGAAGATGCACAGATGCTATCCCAATTTGCATGTTCTTCGTCAAATTCAAATGCAATCTGTTCCACTGCTCCAGCCAAGGTCCATTATTCATTCTTTATAGCCATGGCTGAATGCAATTCTTTTCCCCTGTATCTTTTTTGGGAACTAATGACAAGTTTGGGGGTGTTATATCTGCTTGTTTTGCCCACAGGTTTACTTGCCTGGTAGTGTGAGGAGGATTGGGAAGGAAGTGGTGGAGGAAAATGGAGATTCTCCTCTTATAAAACAATTATGTGGGATCTGTCTAGAAGAAAAATACCCATCTGAGATATTTGATGGCATGGTTTGCTTGCACAGGTTTTGTTCTACTTGCATAGCCCTGCATATCCGCAGCAAAGTGCAAGAAAATTTGGTTTCCATTGATTGCCCAGAGCCCAATTGCAGGGAGCCTCTTACGCCTGAACAGTGTGCAGTGATCCTCCCCAAACAAACTTTTGAGGAGTGGAGTTTGGCATTGGTGGAAGCCCACATTCCCCTGTCACAGAAGTTCTATTGCCCTTTTCAGGATTGCTCAGCACTCTTATTGAAGGATATTGTGCCTGATGAATTAGGAAGCTCAAGTGGGGCAGCTGCTGTTTTAATTACAGAGTCAGAATGCCCTGAATGCCGAAGGTTGTTCTGTGCTCAATGCTGTGTGCCATGGCATGCAGGCTCAGATTGTTCTGAATTCCAGAGCTTGAAGGGTTCCGAGGAAGAGAAATATGAGCTGATGCTCTTCAAGCTTGCCAAAGCGAGTGAGTGGCAACAGTGTCCAAGCTGCAAATATATCGTTGAAAGAACTTCTGGATGCTGTCACATGACCTGCAGGTCAGTAAATTGACAAAATTCCTTCTTATTACTTGAAAATAGTTGCCTTCAAGCAGGGATGTTGTCAATTGTAAATATTGTTGTCTCTGATTCAAATATAATTGTTGTTGTTGTCTCTGATTCAAATATAATTGTTGTGGTTCTCCTCCTTAACTGATTTGCTTTTTGTCAATTGTAAATATTGTTGTTTCTGATTGATGAAATATAATGGTTGGGGTTCTCCTCTTAACTTAACTTAATAGGTTCTAATTTGAAAAAGGGAGATTACTGATTTTATCTGTAAGTTATGGTGTCTTTTATCTTTATTAGGTAGTCTAGTTGATTGAAACCCCTTACCAAGTCTTTGAACCTTCTGTCATGAGACTCAGGTTCAATTTTCCTTAAATTTATCAGGGGTCAAAATCGGCTGAGCAGGAGTTTGGCCCATAAAAGAAAGAAGTTATAATGCCTTTAATTTGTGTAATTTTCCTTAAATTTATCAGGGGTCAAAATCGGCTGAGCAGGAGTTTGGCCCATAAAAGAAAGAAGTTATAATGCCTTTAATTTGTGTACATAAATACCTAAGTATTAGCATGTGGAAGGCAAAGATACTAACTAAAGATCCATGGCTTAGATTTTTGTTTTCTCAATTGTATTTATGATGTTTTATTCTAATTTTTTTTTTAAGATTTTAAAATTCCTGTTTATCATTATTGGATTCGTTTATCTTTTTCCATGATTATAAAGTTATAAACTTATTATTAAATAATAAATAGCATGTAGAGTGGATGTTTGGGAAGTTTGATTGGATTTAAGTTTAGGTGGTCATGTTAATAGTTTGTCAATGAGATATATCAGGAATTTATGACTTAGCAAGACTTCACTAAAATAGAAAACCTACTCCTTGAACTTTATTAACAAGAACTAAAAATGTCCGGTGTGACTAGATAGAAGAGATAACATCTCATTCTACCAGTCACTTAATACTCCCGTGAAAAACAACTATGGTAATAAATACTTGCTCTTGGTTTTGAATGTCACCTTAGTGACAGCAAGTCCAAGTTTATGGTTCAAGGCCCAGGGATGTGGGTAGTGAGCATATGGCTGCATTATTTCAGAATATGTCAAATCAGATTAGTTCTGGGCAGTTAGTTTTGAATGTCACCTTAGTGACAGCAAGTCCAAGTTTATGGTTCATGGCCCAGGGATGTGGGTAGTGAGCATGTGGCCGCATTATTTCAGAATATGTCAAATCAGATTAGTTCTGGGCACTGAAACTGCGGAGAACTCACTGCCAGAAAAAAATCATTTAGTTTGCAATAAAAACACAAAGTAAATTTAGCAAACCTCCCATTACAATTTGCTGTTTGTTACATAAAATTGAAGGGACATTGCTTATGCAACTAAAGCACAAAGAGAGCTGAAACATATTGTTGTTGGTGTTGTTTCAGGTGTGGTTTCGAGTTTTGTTATAAATGTGCATCAGAGTGGAAGAAAGCTGGAACTCCCTGCAATTGCTCTGGGTAGAGAAATAAGTTTTCTTTGAATTTGGTGCCCAGCAAGATGCCAAAGTTTTGAAAGTCATATTGGTCATACATAGGGTTTACCAAGTTCCACTGCAATTTCTATTCTACTTCCTGCAAAGTAGCTTTGATTTTCTTGGGAGAATGCTATTCTATAACTATACTAAAACTTTATCATTACATAGTTAACAGCTTAAATTGATGTATAATTAAAATCATACTTCCTGCATCACGTCAACGGCTACGATGTATGAGTATGAATAATTTGTGCATACAAGCAATGTAAGACGAAAAGTCTGTCACATCGCCTTTGTTTTATCAACCAGGTACAAATATATCTTATTTTGAAATTTAACAGATGTTTTTCATAATTTTAAAGTTATTGGCCAGTTAAATATTAAATTGGTGATTTCAGGAGGAGTAATTCAATCGGCAATCGTTATATTATGAAGTATTATGTAAACCATGAAATCATGGTTCAAATCCCCCTGTGTCAAATCGACAAAATAAAATAAAATACTAAATTGGTGATGAGACTTTCTTTAGACAATGAACTTGCCTCTTAGAGTGGACTAATACATGTATCCTATAACATTCTCTAACCAAGTATAAGTTCGTGTAGAGATAGGAAGTGTCCTCACTATGCATTCCATTTCTGATTGCTAAAGTCTATGGAGATTCAATTTCTAATTGCTAAAGTCTATGGAGATGTACATACTCTACTCTCCTTTGGATATGAAGTAGTGAGTCACCTAAGTTAAAAACAAGGGTTTGAAGTAGTAGGTCACCTAAATTAAAAACAAACTTGAATTAGCCTTTGGAGTGGACTAATACATGGAACCTATAACACTCTTTAGCCAAGTATAAGCTTGTGTGGAGATAGGAAGTGTCTTCACTATGCATTCAATTTCTGATTGCTAAAGTATATGGTGATGTACATACTCTAATCTCCTTTGGATTTAAAGTAGTAAGTCACCTATGTTAAAATCAAGGGTTTGAAGTAGTAAGTCACCTAAATTAAAAACAAACTTGAATTAGCCCCTATTCAATTTCTGATTGTTAAAGTCCGTGGAGATGTACATACTCCACTCTCCTTTGGATTTGAAGTAGTGAGTCACCTAAGTTTAAAACAAGGGTTTGAAGTAGTAGGTCACCTAAATTGAAAACAAACTTGAATTATCCCTTGGAGTGGACTAATACGTGTAGCCTGCGACACTCTCTAGCCAAGTATAAATGTTTGTGGAGATAGGAAGTGTCTTCACCATGCATTCAATTTATGATTGCTAAAGTCTATGGAGATGTACATACTCTACTCTCCTTTGGATTTGACGTAGCGAGTCACCTAAGTTAAAAACAAAAGTTTGAAGTAGTCTATCACCTAAATTAGAAACAAACTTGAATTGGTCTTTGGAGTGGACTAATACATGTAGCATATAACACTCTCTACCCAAGCATAAGCTTGTGTGGAGATAGGTAGTGTATTCACTATGCATTCAATTTCATGGCTTATTGTCTTCTTTCTACTTGATTCCCACTCTCTCATCCACTGTAGCATTTTGAATTTGGATATGTATATATTGTTTGGGTTACAATTACGATATGTGTAATGGTTTTGTGCCAATATAGAAATAAGTATGTAATCAATGTTGTGAGTAATGCTAATAAATCTTTGAGATGATTTACTTCATAAGAAATCCCCATTTATTATTCCTACTTTTGATAGTGGCATATCATATGTTTTATTCAAGATATTTTTGCATCATCTTCTAAATTGGATAGAACTTAGTATTTTGGTTCCCAACTTACAGGCATGGATGCTTATAGCCTCACAAATAGCCAATTTAACATTTTCAATTTTGTCTTTTACATAGGAGAATATCTCTTCAAAGTGTTATTAACCTTTTTATTATTTTGTCCTCAATAATTGTAGGAATTGTTTTCTCTCTGATTGCAATTACAATTATCTTTACCTTTATTGTGCTGATATCAATATGTATATATTGTTTGTGTTACAATGAGGGTATGTGTAATGGTATCGTGTCAATATAGAAATAAGTATGTAATCAATGTTGTGAGTATTGTTCATAAATCTTTGGGATGATTTATTTGGTAGGAATTGCCCATTTATTCAACACCATCTTGATTCCTATTTTTGATAGTGGACACCACATAAGTTTTAGTCAATATGTTTTTGCATCATCTTTTAAATTGGATAGAACTTATTATTTTGGCGTCTAACTTACAAGCATGGATGCTTATAACCTCACAAATAGCCAATTTAACATTTTTAAATTTGTCTTTTACATAGGTGAATATCTCTTGAAAGTGTTATGAATCTATTTGCTCACTTTTTTTTTTTTAACATGGTCGTCTACTCTTGTATTATAAAAAACTGCATTAAGCAGGAGTTGTTACATAGGATGCGAGAAGAAGAAGGTGGGAAGAAGTCCAGAATAGGGTCGCAGCCCTTGGCTTCTGAGAGTTTAACTTAAAGAGAATATGTTGGAATAGATAACGACTATACTGTCTGACAAAAAGGCCGGCTAGGAGACAAACTTTGCTTGACATATAAAAATTAACCAAAACTAATTAACTGTGTCTTCCTTCTGATGCTCCTTTTGGCTTGCCTTAGTGGATGCCTCTGCTTGCATACTCTCTGTAATATTCTTTATGTGGGCGATGGCCTCCTCCAGGTGTTGGCACTTTTCCTTGAGGCTCTCTATCTCTTTCTTTTGTTTTTCTAGCTTTTTCCGCTTGGACCTGCTGTCAGCTTGGAAGTCATTTCTGAGCTCGTTGTGGTGTTTGACAAACCGTGCTATCATAAAGCAGTGTTCTTTACAGAGAGTACAGGTGTTATTTCCGAGCACTCGGTCCAACGGGTTCTCTTGCTGCTCCTGACCCTCCTGAGCTTCTTGCTGCTGTCTGCTCTCTGAGGGCTCTGCCATTGCTAAGAAAAGGTGAGTTAGCAAACAAATAGCTTGAGAGTGGTCCGATTTATACCTGAAGGCTGTGGAGGGAGCGAGCTCTTCGTGATTGCTCTGCTGACTGCCTCGCTTGATGCTGAAGAGGTCGTGCGAGAGAGACAACAGTGTCTTGAGAGCGCACTGTTTGCTTCTGCTGGTGGGAGCAAAACTGCCCCTCTCTGAGCGCGCAAATTTGCAAGTCTGATTCTGAAGAAGCAGAGAAGTTCTGTGGCGATCGGGGGAAGGGAAGTGTATATAAAGGAAAGCGGGAGGCCAGTCATGATGGAGATGCGGATTATTTTTATTTGTGAGGGATGAGTGCATATCCTGTTCCAGATTCGTGGTGCAGTCAGAGAGGAGGCGGAGGGGACGTTTACCTGAAATTGCAGGGGGGAGGTCACGAGAAGAAAGAGGATGCATTGCTCTGGAAGCGATGGATAGAGGGAAAGACAGCGTAATGGAGGCGTAGTGAGGATCGAGGAGGGAAGAACTAATGAAATGACTGCTGTTAGGTCGAGTTCTGGGGGTGCTGATCGAATGAGCTGTCTGACAGCTTGATCTCCTACGGGATTGCCTTTTCATAAAGCCTTTCATTCTCTCGAACTTGTCCTTGTTGCCTGTTGACTGCCTTGTTTGCTAAGGAATCAGCTTCTGTATTGCTTTCTCTTAGCACATGAAGGAACGTTGTGTTGCCCATGTGCCTGAGATTGTCAAGAATCCTGGTCTTGATGTTGTTAAGGCCAGCCTTAATGAACTCTTTACCTGTGGTCATGGCGGCGATGATGATGGCCGAGTCCCCCAGAATTATTACATTCCTTAAGCCCAGTCTAGACAAAATTGAAGTGCCCAGGAGGAGGCTATAGGCTTCAGCAGCGTTATTGGAGGCATTCCCCAATCCCCATTCGTAGCTGAGAATGGTTTTCCCATTGTGATCTTTGATTATACCCCCTGCTCCGGCTTTCCCGGGGTTGTTCTTCGAAGCGCCATCAAAGAGGAGGAAAGAGCGCTTCTGATTGAGGATCCATTGATATATCTCATCTTTGGATCCTCTGAGTTTCCAGTTGGGCCGATTCTGATAAGCTTTGGCCTGGGGGGGGTGAATTTGAGAGTGGTTAATGTTGAACTTGTTGTACCAGTTTCTCTCTTCTTGAGCCCAGCTCGTCTGGTCTGGGAGAGCTATGTAGTTTGCACTAATAGCTTCAGAAATACTGGCGATTGTCTTTGCAAGGATATTGGCCATATTAGGCTGTTTGTTGTTGAATACATGATTGTTTCTGGCTAGCCAGAGGTTCCAGCAAAGGGTGGCAGGGATGCATTTCCACACTCTGATTAGATTGTTCTTGCCTTTTCTGGAGAAGGGGTAACCTTTCTTCCAATTTTTCTGGAGATTGTAGACCTGTTCAAAGCTTTCTCGGGCTTCCATGGGACTTGTCAGCTGCTTCCAAAAACTCTGAGCGAAGGGGCAGAGTAAGAGGGTATGTTGGATGGACTCCTCCTCTGCTCGGCAGAAACAACAAATCGAGGGGCCTTGAATTCCTCTCTTCCTTAAGTTCTCCGCTGTAAGAATTTTCCCTTTTAAAAGAGTCCAGTTAAAGTGTTTCACCTTTGGAAGGCATTCTGACTTCCAAGCAGCTGTGTGGAGATTCCAGTTTGCTGTGGGAGTTATGTTTTGCAAGGATTTGTACCCTTCTTTCACCGTGAAGTTCCCTCCACAGGTGTCCCAGATGTATCTATCTTCAGTCCCCATGTTGGTTGGAGCAGAACCAGAGAGAGAATGTCTTAGATTGAGCCATAGCTCTCTGAGGTCGGGGGGGGGGGTTGCAAATCCTTCCAATCGAGCCATCTGTTTTGATTCCAGGAAGATATGTCAAACAGGGTGGTTAACTTTCGTTCCTCCATCCAATCTTGCAGTGGCCGGAGGCCTTGGAGAAGGTTTCTCGGATTTGAGCCCATTATTCTGTCGGTCCATATCTTGGTATCCCTTCCACTACCTGGGAGTTTGGAGGCATTTTCTTTAAAGTGAGGCAGAACTTTTTTAATAAGTCTCCACATTGGGGTGCAAGGCCTGTCCACAATTGGTTCGATGAGTATGTTGGAGTTCGAGCCTCTGAGATATTTTCTTTTTATAGTCTCCACCCACCACGATCCATTCCCTGAGAGAATCTTCCAGATCAGTTTGAGCCCCAGAGCCTGATTGGAAAGACTTGGAATTTTTAAGGAGAGGCCTCCTTTTTCATAAGGGAGAGTGACCTGATCCCAATTGACGAGGCTGAATTTCTTGGATTCCTGTTTTCCTCCCTGCCAGAGGAAACTTCTCATAATAAGTTCCATATGTTTGTGGATGCTGGCTGGGGCCATGATTACCGCGTATTGGTAGATTGGGAGGCCTGAAAGAACAACCTTGATGAGGATGGTTCTGCCGGCTAAGTTGAGCCAAGAGGCTCCCCAACTCTGGAGGAGACCTCTCATCTTTTCTATATGTTTTGTCCAGACCTCAGCTTTGATAGGTTCTTTTGCCAGAGGCAAACCCAAGTAAGAGAAGGAGCTCCAATTTCTTTGTATTGGAATGTCCAAAATCAGGGATATTCTTTGTTGAATCTGGAAGGAAACATTCCATGTATAAATTTTACATTTCCTGTTGTTCAGTTTGCCCCCAGAGGCTGAGAGGAAGGCATCCAAAACTCTTTTGAATCTCCTTGCCATCAGACTGGAGGCTCCCCCAATTAAGAGAGTATCATCCGCGAAGAGCGAGTGATTTATCTCCTTTATCCCTCTTTCAATGCTTATTCCCGTAATCTCTTTGTTGCTGCGAAGATGATCTAGATGAATGCTCAAGGTCTCAGCCATAAGTATGTAAAGGAAAGGGGAGAGAGGGCAGCCTTGTCTCAGCCCCCTGGAACTTCTGAAGTACTTGCTAGGACGGCCATTGATCAAGGGTGCGGTCCAAGGATTGGAGATACAGCCATTGATGATGCTGATAAAGTTGGAAGAGAACCCAAATTTTTTTAGAGCTGCTCTTAGAAAAGAGTGATCCACCCGATCGAATGCGTTGGCCATATCCAGTTTGATTATCATTCCGCGCTCTCCTCTATTAAGGCTGCTGTGTATGGCTTCCTGAATTAATATAACGTTGTCTGTGATTTGCCTGCTTGGGACAAAGCCTCCTTGGTTTTCAGAGACTAAAAGAGGGAGAAATTTCTTTAGCCTATTGGCTATTATTTTTGTTATAATCTTGTATGAGACATTGCAAAGCGAAATAGGGCGAAATCTGTCAAATGAGGTGGGGTTTGCTTCCTTAGGAATCAGAGCAATGTGGGAAGATTTTGTGTTTTCTCCCAGCTTGTGATTTCTGAAAACATTCTTTATCATTCTCACAAAATCCTTTTTGATTGTTTCCCATTGTTGCCTGTAGAAAGCTACCGTATAACCGTCCGGGCCCGGAGCCTTGTCTTGCTGCATGCTGAAGGTCGCCGCTCTGATTTCCTCTTCAGTGAGGTCTTGTTCCAGCTCTTTATTATGATCCTCTGATAGTTTGCTCTCTATTATACTGAGGAAATCAGCGCTGTCTATTTGTTGAGGATCTGCTGAGAGGAGGGCCTTGAAGTGATTATAGGCTGCGTTTTTTATTTCTTCTTGGCCCTTCAGCACTTTCCCATCAGCCTCGATTTTGTCTATTTGATTGCCAGCTCTTCTAATTTTGATGTTGTTGTGGAAGAAAGAGGTGTTTTTGTCCCCAGCTTTCAACCATAAGCAGCGGGATTTCGCTCTTTGCTCCTCTTCCTCCACGCGGTTTTGACGGTAGAGTTCCTTGTACATATTTTTTTCCCTCTCTAAATCCTCAACTGTGTATTGGATATGCTCTTTCTCTTTGTGCCAGAGCTCCATCTCTGCAAGCAGATCTGTTTTTTTTCTCCGTTCCGAGATCGCCACCTCTTTCGCCCACTGCTTTATGACTGTCCGCAGCTGTTTCAGTTTTGTTTCCCAGACAAAGTGCGGCGACCCTATTACTTCCTTAGCCCACTGATTTTGGATTAGAGTGCGGAAGTCTTCGTGGAGGTCCCAGGTTTTATTGTATTTGAAGGGGAGTGGCCCCAAATTTATTCCTTTGTCCAAAATGAGAGACACTGGCTTGTGATCTGAAGCTGAGCCATGAATTAAATGGCTCCTGATGGACTGAAAATTTCCTGCTACTTCTTCTTGAATTAAGAACCTGTCCAGTCTCTCCTTGATATTTTGAGATCCTGATCTTTTATTGGTCCATGTGTATTTGCCATTTGACAGAGGGGTGTCGATCAAGTTGAAAGACTGAATGATGGATTCTAGCTTGTCTCGAGAGGGGTCTGCATGGTAATTTCCACCATATTTTTCCTCCACCTGTCTTATTAAGTTCATGTCTCCCCCAAGAATTATCCGGCTGTTTTGAGCAGCGAGAAGATCTGCCTCTATAGAATTCCAACAGCTAGCTTTGTCCCTGTAGTGATTTGGGGCATATATGTTGTAGATGTGATAAACTTCCTGAGTGCTTTTGTTTTTCAAGTCTGCTCTGATCCACCAGTTGCATAGGTGTGAGTTGGTGATCTCCCATTTGTTTTTGTTCCATAATGTTCCTATACCTCCTGATGCCCCATCTGAGCCTTTTGATAGACCTGTAAAATTTTTGAATTGTTGGGTTTGATGAAGAAAGTCCTGCTCGGTGATTTTGGTCTCCTGGATTAGAAGAATGTCTGGCTGTTCCTGATTTAGAAGATCCTTGATTGCTTTCAACTTTAAGGAAGAGCCCATCCCCCTACAGTTCCAAGAGACCAAGATCATTATTTACCGTTTGTTGGGTGGGATCCGGACTTCTCCTTTGCCTTTTCTCCACTCCCTTTTAACTTTCCTAGATATGAATCCATAGGTTGCTGTGTTCCGGTTTCCATCTCCTTAGCGGCTGTTTCATCCCTGAGTTCTTTGTTTGTCTTCCTACCCACTTTTCTCGGGGGGTCTGAGGGCTGGTTGGCTTCTTTCGCTTTGTTTCTAGTGAGGATTCTTTCAATGGTGGGAGGGGGGGATGGGGGGGGGATCGAGCGGGGAGAGGCTGGGCGAGGGGACTGGGGGGGGGAGGACGGATCTTCAGCGGATAAAGATTCAAAAGGGTTGGAGGATGAGGGGAAGGCTGAGTTAGAGGGAGGAGGAGGGGGGGGGAGGCTTGTTGCCGGAGGGGTTTTGAAGCTGGTTCCCTGGTTAAGGGAGGGCTTTTTTCTTTTTACATGTTCCCATGAAGCCTCTGCACTTTCCTCATTATTTTCTACTTCATTTGCTTTTAACTTGCTACATCTATTGGCGAAGTGGCCATACTCGTGACATACCTTGCATTTGAAGGGGAGCTGCTCGTAATCCAGCTGCTGAATGTGCATCCATTGGTCCACCTTTATCTTTATAGCTTCTGGCAGGCCTTTCCCTAGGTCAACTTCGACGCAGATCCTTGCGCACGCGTGCATGTTCTCCCTTGGCTCAGATCTGTCAATGTATTTTCCGACTGCATTACCTATTGCTTTTACTGATTCATCCCCCCAGCAGTGAAGCGGCAAATGAGGGAGCCGCACCCAAACAGGAACTGCGTTTGGGATATCCATTTCCGGATCGAAGTCCGGGGTCCATCTGTTCAAATAGAGTCCTCTTGTGTCCATGAAATAAGGTCCATTGCGGAAGATGAGATTCTTGTCTTCTTTCGACTCAAACAGAAAAGTATAGTATCCGCGTCCGCAGAATCTGATGGCGATCTTTCCTTGAATCATTGCACTCCAGTTACGCTCCACCCATTTTTGGACTGATCTCGGGGAAGGCCAGAGGCCGGTGAACTGGCCTACAAGGCCTCTTTCTACAAGAGCTATTGCCGATTTCCTTGGAAGGGATGGAGGGAGATTTACCTCAGGGATTTCATCCAGCTTTTTGATGAACTTAGTAACTGAGGGGCGTGGTCTGTCGTCTGAGGGTTCAGAAAAGAGAGAGGCAAAGATTTCTTCATGGTTCTCTGAAGCTGGAGGGGGGGAAGCGGTCCCTGCCATTGCAGGCCCGCTGGGAGCGACGGGAGATACAAAACGACAAGCACGGGAGAGGGAGCTGGGTCCCCGAGGGAGAGGCCAGCGCAAAACGACAAGCACAGAGGGTACGAGGCTCAGAGGCCCGACCAGGCAGGGCCTGGAGGGCGAAGGCAGTGGCGCGCGGGAAGGTCACGAGCTCCAGCAGCCGCAGCGATCCGAATTCGTTCTCAGGAAAAATTGTGCAATCATTTCAGTTGCATTATTAATGGTTTGATTCAATCTAAGTTATTATCTTGGGTACAACCCTATCCATGATAAAACTTGCCTAGTTAGGATCCTATTTGCTCACTTTATTCTCAATCATTATATGAATTATTTTGTCTCTTATCAAAGTTATAGTTATCTTTACCTTTATTATGCCTAGAAATTTCTTTGTGGATGTGCAATCTTACAAAATTTTGCAATACAAATTGCATAGTTCATTTATCATGCATTATGCATTACATAAATGATTTATCTTGCATTACATTGTTTGGATGTATATAATGGATTGTTTGGATATGTATATGTAATAATGTAATTAGGATGTGTGTGATGGGGTTGTGTTAGAATAGTTTAGTATGGAAATGAGTTTTGGTATGTTATTGACACCTTGAGTAATGATGTAACTCTTTGAGATAATTTAATTGGCAAGAATTGCTCATTTTTCTAGCATCATTCTAAACTCATTGTTGATAATGGGTACACCATATTTCTTGGCCAAAGTATTTTTGCATCAACTTGTAGATTGCATGGGACTTGTTATTTGAGTTTCCAATTTAAAAGTGCTAATGCTTATAACCTCACAAACAACAAGTTTTATATTAACTCCATCTTTTACATGGATGGAGAATTCTCCATTGCTTGAACCTACTTGCTTACTCTAGGTGCATTCATTGTAGTAATTACATTTTCCCACACCAAAATTTCTATTGTATTTACATTTACTATGCATAGATATTTTATTCACTAATGCACATTAAATTGAGGATTGGATTGGATTGAAATCAAGGTATATTTTAGTGGATTTTTTTCCCCAATTAATGCTTATTCTTTGCTTTTTTGTTTGTTTGTTTTAAAATACATCGGTCATTTTCTCTATAATTTTTTTCCTATTTTTGACATAAAATATCCTAGATTGGTAATATTTGTCAAATTTCACTAGTTTTAATTAAGTAAATTGCATGGTTGTTTTACTGAATATCTGCCTACATATATATGTATGCTTTTTCCAAACCAAAATAGTTGCCTAGAATAACATATCTAGTATAATATTTAAATCATTGAACAAGATTTTTGATTAATGTGATTGGATGTTTGGGATATAGAAAAACAAACTTCAATTTATATTAATATTATTTGAAGAAATGGTATCAACATGAAGAGGAAAGGAGGACCTTAGAATAATTGGGAAATATCCTTATAGATTAGGCCCAAATATACACTAATCAAGAATTAGCAGAAAAGAAGGAAAACTAGTGTAATTGGTATATGCCCCTATAACAAAATCCACATTGCAGTGATTAGGATGAACCTACAACATCTTCATGCTTGAGGATAATGAGTACATTCATTGTCTTAGTATGTTGAATTTCCTTCATTTGCTTGATCCAAATAGGTTGATTTTCCTTCATTTATTTGATTCCATTTTACCACTTGCATCCAAGGTAGCACATGGGGAGATATAGTTTTGACTTGTAGCCAGTACCCTAAGAAGAATCGGAGGTGTTAGAAAAGACATATATGGGATTGGACCTCAACTTGTAGGAAGCGAAAAGTGGGGGAGTCACAATTGAGTTATAATGGGGGGTTTGCATGTTTATTATATCTTGAAAGAACTACCCATTCCTTATTATTTAATCCAGTGAATTGATCAGCATTCTCCTCTTTTCAAGATTATTTGTAATCATGTCAACCTCTTCCTTCTTTTTGGTTGATTTGAATTTTTTTGTAGCCCATTTTGTTGTATTTTTCACGCCTTGCAAATTTATTTTTTGTGTTGTTTTTCTTTCCTTTCCCTTTCTCTTTGAAGCACCTCCTTCCTCAGTTGTTATATGCATTGCAACAATTCATGCAATTTTTTTCATTTGTAAGATTCTTCTTGTTCTGTTACTATTTCAAGAACCATTTTCTTTTATTCTACCCCAACCAAGAATATGATGTAATAATATGAAGTTAATACATGGGAAGTCCTACATAACCAAGGAAAGTATTTGCAATGTCTCTAATTTATTTGAGACACTTTGAACTAGTAGCCTTAGGAATTCTCTACGTAATGGACCATAATTGGCTAATTATGAGGTTTGTCTAAAAGATTGGATTCTTCTTCATTTGCATCTTCATCGCCTCCAAATCCATTATGTTCTTCCAAACCTCTGACATTTACAAAATCATGCGTGTCTTCATTTTTTTTCATAGTTGTCAGTGATGGAGGCATGTTAAAGCTTTCTTCATTAGTATTAGTAACAATATTTGTCCTCATATTTATCACAGTTTCTGTTAACAACTCATGTTGGGTAATTTCCTTGACAATATCAATGACTTGTTGATGCTTCAAATTGCTGGACAAGATTTAGTCATATTTAATTCACTAATGTCATTTTGTTTTGGTTTTGTAAAATGAGTATGTGGTTCAAGTGATACAATTACTTCCATATTCTTTTGAATTACTTCATCATCCAATTGAGTAGCATTGAAATGTTCATAATCACCTAATGGATGACATTTTTCTCAAGAAAGGATCAACATCCTCACTAAATGTTTTTTTCTTCCTCACCATGTATATCAAAATCTTAGTTGCAAGCCATATCATTCATCATAACATCATAATTTAGTGGCTAGATTCTAATTCACCTAACTACAACCTTGATAATGGAGGGTTTAAGAGTCCTTTAAATAGTTGTACATATAGGCTTTACCAAACATTTTTACATATATCCTTTAGTTCTTCTCCATCTGTGGTGCTATAATAGATGTAAAGTAATTCTTAAAAGGTATAGTCACAATCACACATACAGGTTGAAACCTGTAACACCCCCTTGTAACTTCCAAATTGAGTGACAAGTGTTACTTAGTCCAAACCCAACTTCCAAGGTCTCAGTATGGAAATGGGGTTACAAAATTCCTCATTTATTAACTATTTTAAAACTTAAATAAATACCACCATCATGTTCTTCTTGTTGAGAGCTTTCCAACGATATAACTTTTACTTCATTTTGACTCTCAGATCAAAAGTTATGATCGTTTAAAGATTCTACCAATAACTCTTTGCCACATCAGCGGGCATTGCCACATGGCCCCATGTGGTTCCCACATGACAGACGTCCACCACAACTTGGTTGGAGATCTACCACATGGTAGCCATTTGAGTGCCACATGGTAATGTTTGATGACGTGGAAAAGAGTTACTGGTTGAATATTTAAACGATCATAACTTTTGTCTAGGTGTTGGATTAAAGTAAAAGTTATATTGTCAGAAAGCACTTGATGCGCTGAAAGGGATGGTGTTGTTTGTTCTAAGTTTTAAAAAAGTTGAGAAATGAGGAATTTTGTAAACCCATTTCCATAGTGATACTTTAGAAGTTGGGTTAGGACTAAGTGACACCTCTCACTTAGCTTAGAAGTTACAAGGTGGTGGGTGGGGGTGTTACAGAATAGTATCAGAGCATAAGGTTCAACATTGGACCTCTGGAGATGAGTTAGGGTATCTATCATGGTGTGATAGGGTGTTAAGACCTTTTATAAAGCATGTTAGTCATATTAGTTGAATATATATATCTCTGTGTGTGTGTGTGTGAAAATGGGGAAACTGCTATTAATCTGTGTTGTTAATTTTCCCTGCAACATAAAAGTCGTTGATCCATTAGAGGGGGAATATGTATACATGTATGCATAGTTCATGTTGTATAAATTGTCAAGTGTGCGTAGAGGGCCCGATATCTCTCTCTCTCTCTCTCTCTCTCTCTCTCTCTCTCTATATATATATATATATATATAAATTTTTTTTTTGCCCCCAAGGAAAAATTGTAACTTTCAGTAATGGATTGAAAATTACATGCTAGAGATGCTTCTGAGAAGCATATGCAAAATTGGTGGCCTTGTCACATTACTGATATGACTGTCTATTACATTAACTGTAACTGGTATACTGATAATAAATACAATATATAACATGTTTGGAAAAATACAAAAATTGACGACTGCTGAAAAGATTTGTCAAAGAAGTGTCATCAAAAGATCAGGGCAGATTTGCCCTCGGAAGCTGCTAATCGTCGATGGAAGTATTGGTAGACTTCATGTTTGGCTTGCTCATGAATCAACCAATGACCCCGTGGATGGAACGTGACCTCCTTGGATATATGATTGGAAAGATGGTTCCTTTCACTGTAAATATGTTGACAAGAAATTGAGTCAAACTGAGATTTCAATAATAATACATCATCCAAAAGGTTCATGAGTGTGTGCATGTGACAAACAAATTGCTGATTGAATCAATTAATGACAAGTTTTGAATCACCAAATATCTAAAGATGTCTGCAACCTTTCTCTAAGTGTATACACACACACATGTCATTGTATCATTGCACGATAACACGTATATGTGAGTGGTCCATGACTTGTTGGTGCAAGATATGTAGGGAATGCATGGATGTTGCCATTCCCTGGTAACTGTAGGGTTGCCTACATGGCTAAGTGATTATGGTATACTAGCGTTGCTAGTTGAATGGCATGCTTTTATATACTTGGAACAAGATGTGCGAATGTTCATATGATTTCTGAAAGCCCCGTATTGCTTGCATTAGCGTAGCATAAGATCGACCCAATCAATTGTGAGGTATGCATATATATATTTTCCCCAAGGAAAAATCGTAACTTTCATTAATGGATTGAAAATTACATGATGTAGATGCTTCTGAGAAGCATATGCAAAATTGTTGGCCTTGCCACAGTATTGATATGTCTGTCAGTTACATTAACTTTAACTAATATATTGATAATAAATACAATATATAACATGTCTGGAAAAATACAAAAACTAACGACTGCTGAAAAGATCTGTAAAAGAAGTGTCATCAAAAGATCAGGGCATATTTGCCCCCAGAAGTTGCTGATCGTCAAATGGTTGATGGAAGTATTGGTAGAATTCATGTCTGGCCTACTCATGAATCAACCAATGACCCCATGGATGGAGTGCGACCTCCTTGGATAGATGATCGAAAAGTTGGTTCCTTTCCCTGTAAATATGTTGACAAGAAATTGAGTCAAACTAAGATTTCAATATATATATATATATAGATAACACACACACATGTCATTGTATCACTGCATGATAACACATATATGCGAGTGGTCCATGAATTGTTGGTGCAAGATATGCAGGGAATGCATGGATGCTGCCATTCCTTGGTAATTGTAGGGTTGCCTATATAGTTGAGTGATTGTGGTATACTAGCGCTACTAGTTGAATTGCATGCTTTTATATACTTGGAACAAGATGTGCGAATGTTCATATGATTTGTGAAAGCCCTGTATTTCTTGCATTAGCGTAGCATAAGATCGACCTAGTCAATTGTGAGGTATATATATATATATATATATATATATATATATATATATATATATACTGGCTGGGGTGTGGAAATCCCATGGTCCTTGTGTAATATGTGACAAAGACCCTCGATGGATTGGAGGCTGGCTGATTTTTTAAATTGATCATTCGCTATCATTTTATTTATGATTTCTTGCCATTGATGGCTATGTGTTAATTGCAGACTTTTTTTTTCGTTGGAAAAAAAATCGTACTTCCATTCATAAGTATGAAAGAAAATACATTTTGTATATACACACTTAAAGTGTGCATTCACTAGGATCCTTCCAAGATCTTGTAGTGGCATTTTCAAAGTCAAAAGCAAAAATAGAGAACAATTGTCATGTCATAATATGGACTTACAATTCTATACATCAATCAAAAATATGATTTTTTTCTATAGTTCTATTAGACAACAACCTCTACTAACAATGACATAAATATTTGTGCAATACATACAACAATTTATGTTATAGAGCCTCCAAAATCTACAAAAAAATTGATGCATAAAACCATTAATTAAACATGATCTGTAGGAAGGATCTCATGATGTAAGGCTTGTCAAAGAACCGATAATGATCTGCTCCAACAATTTTAGTAACATGCCATAACCCCCGATCCATATGCAAACCCTACTTAGAAATCTGGTTAGTAGCCCCATTATGTTCCCTGTAAACATGCATACATGTGAAGGAATTAAAAATATGCTTCAATCTTAAAATATCCTCCAAAATATGAACAAGGGATATGTTCCGACACAATTGAGTCTCATTGACCCAATTCACCACCAGTAAAGAATCACAAAGAGTTGAAGTTGTTCACACCCTTTTTCCTGAGCAAAAGCAATAAGGGATATGCACGCTAATAACTCTTCCTAGTTATTTGTACCACTACCCAAGCCCATATTGACATGAAAGGAATGATACTATGATAAATGAAGAACAACCTCCCCCCACCCACAAAGGGAATCCTCCCCCTGAGAAACCCTGTTGAAAAAACCCCAAGGGATATTGATATCCAAATTTTCACTTATCACATTTCTTCCACCAACAAGCACCTTTGACTAGGGGTAGTGAGAAAGAATAGCTAGACCCTCAACAATAATATTTTCCAGATAAGATGATTTGTCATTAAATATTTCCTTATTTATGGACAACCAAGTTCCACAACATATAATGAGGGGAAGGGTCTAAAGTGTTTAGTGGCACTATTCTCCACCTAAGCTTTCCAAATCTCTTCAAATAAGATACCCTCCCATTTGAAATCCTGACCAAGTAGTGTACAAGCCGACAAGACTTGTTTTGTGAAGGAGAAGTGTACAAACAGGTGATCAATGGTCTCCTGATTACCATTACGCAAGGCACACCATCCAAGACCATTCTTATGTCTTCGGTGCATTACATCCCATGTAGGAATGTTTTTCTCAATGATGCACCAAACTAGTAAACATGACTTTGGTGGGAATTTTGCTTTCTAGAGTACTCTCCACCACAAGATAATCTCCACATTTTGTGCAAGCACATTTAAATGAATATAACCCAACTTAGGTGTATATATGCCATGCAAAGCAAGTTCCTATACCAACGCATCCTCTATCTCAACTAATATAATGTGAGCTAAAAGCAAAGCATCCAAGTATCTCGACCATTCCTCCATAAAAGCCTCCTAAAGATTTAAATCTACAACTATCAACCATCCTTGATGCCAAAGTGTAGTCAAAGAAGGATTATTAATATGAGAAAATCTTGAATATTCTTGATCTCTCAATGAATCAATGAGGGCTGGTGATAGCCTATGCCTATCACCACTCCCTAACCAAGGATTCGCGCCCAACCTAACCATGTATCCATTCTCGATCTTCCATGCAAGTCTAAAAATAATCAGACTAAATGAATTTAGGACAAACCTCCATACCACTGAAATATTTTGTCTCAATTTGTCCTGATGTGGCACCTAGTATTCTAGGGAATATGGGGTAATATACTTATGGGAGACCAAAATTGTCCAAAGGCTATGAGTAGGGAGGATCCCCCACCTACACTTTGTTGCAAGGGATTTTGAGAACATAAAAATATTTTTTATCCTCCACTCACCCAACAACTTTGGCACAATAGGATGATTCCACTTAACCAAGGAAGTACAAAATGATATTGGGATCCTTCCAACAAAAACTTGAAATAGATCCTCCTAGATTTCTTCAGAGCACCCTTTGGAGTCCAAGCCAGAGACATCCAGTAAATTAGAATGGCTTCAAGAATTGATTTTACTAAGACTAACCTGCTTCCTTTGGAAAGCCACATGAAACTCCAACAAGTGAGTCTTTTCTCTAACTTAGCTATCAACCACATCTAGTCTTATTTTTTGTAACAATTTGGTTTCGGATGGACACCCATATACTCTAGGCCATATTCTAATTCAAATAACACAAATGGAAAGACATATCTAATATAAATAATCTCATGCTCTTCCAAATTATGAAAATATATGGTAGATTTTCTTTCATTGATGACCATACCTGTAACTTTCTCAAACAAGAACAGAATCTCATGCAATTTTTGGATATCTCTAGCCTATCCATTGCAAAAGATAAGTATATCGTCAACAAAAAGCAGATGAGTAATTGCTAGAGCATGAGCTACAACCACACCTTTAAACTCACCTCTTCACTTTTCCTCCTCCAGCATGTAGCTAAGGCCTTCAACAACAAGCAGAAAAAGAAGTGGGGGCAAAGGGAAACCTTGTCACAAACCTCTTTGTGCAAGGAAGAAAGACGAACCATAACCATTTATAAAAAAACAAAAGAAACAAACATCAAACAACTGATGACCCAATAGATAAATGAGAACTCAAAACCCACATGAGTAAGGAGTTTGATGAAAATCAAATTAACACAATGATATGCCTTTGAAATATCTATATTGAATACAATACCTTTATCCTTGTAATTTTTTAGACTATGCAACCTTTCTTGAGCTACTCCAATGGCTTCATGGAGCCGTCTCTCCTCAAGAAAACCAAATTGCTCCTTTGAAATAGTCTTTGAAAGTATAATCTTAATCCTTCTAGCAATCACCTTTGAGATGATCTTATATACAAAGTTGCAAAGGGAGATATGCCTAAAGTCTTGAAAAGACATAGGGTTGTCCACCTTAGGGATAAGGACTATAAAAGTAGAATTTAAGGTTGTTAAAACCCTTCCTTCCCTTCTAGATTTATTGACAAATTTTAACAAATATTTATTGATAGGATAAAAAGGCATTGAGAAGAACTTGATAGCCCATCCATAAGGCCTCAAGCTCTTGTATTTTTGAAAACTAGAAATAACTACCATTAATTCATACTTGGATACCTCCTCCATTAGTGATTTATTTTCTTCTTCCTCAAAAATCTTGAAAAACACTAAGCTACTCCTATTGCTTCTGCAATAGTGATGCCCTCAGGTTCCTTGAAGATGTTTTGAAAATGGGCCTTACCCAGGGAAGCAAGGAATTCAAAATTTGTGACCTTGCATCCTGCAAGATCCTCCACCTGACAAATAATGTTGGTAATTTTTCGACCTTTTACATAGGCATGAAAAAACTTGGTGTTCATCCCTACCGTCCAACCAAATTTCCCTACTTTTAAGGTGCAAATATGATTCCATGTTGGCAAGAATCTCTTTTCTTCTCGATTCAAGTTTGTACTATTCCTCCATAGATTCTTGTGAGCAATAATCCTCAACTTTGGATTCTGAAAAAAAAACTCAATTTTTTGTTCAACTTCCATCAGCTCTTCCTCCTTTATATGAGTAGATACCTCCCAATCCTTTGTCAAATGCTTAATATGTTTTAAATTGGATTCAAATTGGTTGGTCACATATAAGCCAAATGTAGCATCAAAGGAGCCAATTGTCTTTAACCAATAGAAGGAAACTCTCATCATTTATCCAATTAGAGTTCATCTTAAATGCACTAGTGGGCTTATGGTTTCGTCCTTTTAATTCTAACAGGATTGGAGAGTGATCTGATTCACCTCTAGATCCCACCCATTAACAAAGAAGAGGAAATCTGAGCACCATGGATTCTACCACAAGAAACCTATCAAGCCTTTTTGCCACATGGCCCTCCCCCACATGAAGGTTCCTCCATGTGGCTTTTAACTGGATCAAGACAATGTAAATCAAGTGTTTAGAGGAAATATGGTGAGAAAAATAGTTTTTGAGGGTATCAATTCTAGCATGGGGTTCCTAGGATTCCACAACACCTAGAGAGAAATTCAAATCACCATTGATTATTAAATTTTCATCACACAGAAAAGACATTCCAGAGAAATCATTACAGAAAGAAATTCGATCCTCATTTGGTCTGTAAAGGTTGATGAAAGTAAAGATGTTGTCCAATTCCACTGAAAATCCAACCATACCTAGGCATGAGGGGATACTCCATGTATTATGAACCTGAATCTTCCGAGAATCTCATCCTAAGGCCAATCCACTTGATCCACCACAAACATCGATAGCAATAAATTTCCAACAAGATAGAATAGATTCTAAGATTTTTTTAATGTTGTTACCCTCCCTAAGAGTTTCTTGAAGACAAATAACATCAAGTTGCTCTACCTGAAGCAATATCCTAAAAACAAGTTTTTTTGGGATTACTTGCCAACCCTGTAGAATTGAAATAAAGGAATTTCATTTAGACACCTTGTGGTGGAATATCAATTCTCTAAGAACCCCATCTATGGAAGTTTTTCTATCCACAACCATATCCTCATGGGATTTATCTTTTTTTCTAGAGAAATATGTGATTTTCACCCCCCTGCACTTTACAGAATGGTCGGATATGAAAAACTGACCAAGGCCAACTTGGAGGTCATCAGACACTAAGAGGACTAGTCTCAACCACAAATTATATAGGATATCCCCCTCTTCCAAGGTTCTAGAGCACCCTGAAGAGATAAACACTCTCAATGAGGAGTAATCCAACAACTCAAACGAGATAGGACAAGAGGCATTCACATGGGAAAGGGAAGTGAATAACTCTTGAGAGACCACAATATCCATTCCAAAAGTAGATTTACCCCAATCTTTTCCTAAATTAGAAAAGGAACTAACAAGTAAAGTGATAGGGGGAAGGGAAACAAAATTACCATGGATGGAAGTGTCCATCCTGTTATGTGGGATTTATGATGACGTACATAAATATATCCCTTAGGTTTGGTGGACTGACCTAGAACAACAGAAAGACAAAGGACCCAATGTTGTCCTTAAAGTAAGTAGATGAAGGGATGAAACCTACTTGGAATATTTCATACGTTTCACTCCTTATATGGCTTGAATGCTCCAATTTGATCTCCAATTACCAAAATTAGAACCTGCACAACTAGACAACACAAGACAAGAAACTACGAGATCTATGTAGCATCATCTATCTACTTAATTCAACAGATCAACATGGTATTGAAATACATGAAATAACGGCATCACATATAGGAAAACAAAGAACTCTTTGTATTGATATAAATGGAGTGAGTTACAACCATAAATAGGTGTTGATCTTGTAGAAGAACTCCTCCAAGTTGTTGACTTGTCATTCCTTTGTCATAAAGTGCACCTCCAATCACCCTAAATGCATGAGAAGATCACTTTCAAAATAACAACATAAGGATAGAATCACTCTCCAAAATCCAACCTCTTGCATATGGAAGGTTGTAAATATATAGAGGAGTGGGGTAAGTTGGGAGTTCTTATCCTTTTACCAATCTTGGAATTGAGATCCACTCTTGATGGGAGGATGAGATCTAAGGATAAGGGATGGGAACTCCAAGGTAGGATAGGATAGGGTCTAGATGTTTTATCTGAGATAAATGGTTACAACAGATCCTGGAAGCTTCTAGAAATGGAGGCTTCAGGATTCTCTCTCTTTTTCCTGAATTTCTAGAACCAACGCAAGTGCAAAGGGGAGCCACCTATAGGTGATCAATGCAGGCCACAGTGAAGCAACATGTCAGTGAATTCTGTCTAGCAAGACACTAAGGTGTATTGGTCCTAAAACTAGCTCAGATGGTGTAGTTTATGGCAGAAACTCTGGGGAATCAGAGAGTCATGCATAGGGCCTTATGAAATGATGATGTAAACATGGAATAATATGTTGATTGATCCCATTAAGAGGCCTATTGGTCGGATGTGACAAAATGGCCTATAATAGGTTGCCCCCTAAAGCATAAAGTCAAAGATGATGACTGATGACTAAAGTGCTTTATCTTGTGACAAGCCAGGATCAAGAACAACTGGCGAGATTGTCCCCTGTTACAATACATTTACATCATGACATCCTCTTGTTGAGGGAGGCATACCCATACTCAGCACATAAACTAACATTACATGTATAATGATCAACAGACATGTTCACTGGTGACTAATGGTGGATCCATGAATGGATGATTATTAGTATGATCATAGCCATCATATATAGTGATCTTGTATAATCCTAAAATCGCAGCCCAGATGGTGGAAACTAGATCCAAGGTCTTCTATCTCATTCACACGACCAACCAATGTACGAGTCTAACCATGTGAATTAATGAGATGAATTCGAACATGGTAGAAACCATTTGATTACTAGCCGATGATGTAAGTCGTTAACCGATGCGAGAGAAACCACCAATGATGTTAATGGATCTCAAGGTACTCAAGTACAATCAATATGGTGTGAATAAATGAGTTGATGTTGAACACCACACATAATATTCCGGTTGAAGGCCATTGATTTAAACCTGTCACGAGAGTGAGGACACTTTCCATTGATGTATGAAAGTACCATGGTATCGATGAGTGTTTCTAAGTCAACTTCCTGGATAATGTGATGATGTCGATAGGAAGTGACCCATTGCAGGAGGGCCTTGATGTATCCCCCATCAACGACATGAAATGGGTATGATGATTGAGACAGAATGATGTTGATATGGAATTGGATCAGGAAAGGAAAACATGGAATGAAGGCTTAAGAGTACTGCAATGGATATAAAATGAATGACTTCTCTTGAACACATCGACGACACTGAATGGATTTGGCAGCATTGACCCAAAACTGAAATGGAGGCTCTATGAAGGTATGATGAACCGAAAGAAAAGAAGATTACCCAACCCAACAACCACATAGATGAAGTGGAAGAGTGTCATTTTCAAGAGCGATTCGTTGCCATTAAAAAATGGAGTACCCTGGTTTCCCAATTTCCCCAACCATACTGGTCAGTACCTCTTTATTCTTTAACAAGCTTGAGGAGGATTACATATGTTTGATTTGTAAGTCCATTATTTGGATGAATCCCTCTGAGTATATTTAACGAACATTGAGAAGGAGTGGTTCAATCGTGTCATGCTCGACAAGTCCATCGTTGTTTGATGTTTTAACGAGTCCAACGAAGGTAAAATTCAACATCTTTTTCATGTTTAGAGAGTTTGAAAAAAAGGTGAAAAAGAAAACTCCAAATGTCCCTCTTCATAGATAGTCTCTCAAGTCCGAAAATGTAGAAAAAAAGACTCAAGAGAACCTCTTAGCCATGTTCAACTAAGGTATTCCTTTTTCGTAGTTAGTCTATCTCAGTTCGGAAAATGGGTAGACTTATACTAAGCAAACGTCTTTTCATTTACTTTTACGAGTTTGAAAAGACAAGTGCTCAAAAATCTTTTCATGTTTTGGGAGTCTTAAAAGAGCTGAAAGAGGACTCCTCCTGGAGGAATGAGTGGTATAAATGGTAGCAATTGGTTCCGGTGATGATGGAACTACTCAAAACACGCAAAGGTCAAGAGAATGGCTAATACGATAACTCATTGTGGTTGTTCCTCAGGCAAGGGTAAAATAACAAAGTGAAAGCGTATGATTGACCAAGCAGATGGTGATGATGGAATGAAAAAACCAAGGCCCATCTAGAAAAAATAGGATGATAAAAATGGCAATCACGAGGGATAAAATGGGAATGGTTTCATTTTTACAGAATCTTGAAACATGGGGAACTATGCTTGAAATTGGTTTCATTTTTACGCAAGCTTGAAACATGGGAAGCTATGCTTGAAATAAGTTTGCATTCCCCCAACATAATGAATCAATTCGAGGTACATGCCCCCCAAGCCTAATTTTAGTCATCCAAGTAGACTATCCTCATAAAAGAACTATCCCCATAAGAGCTTGTTTCATTTTTTAACGAACTTGACACAAGAAAAATATTTTTTCTCCGATCTTGATCATGGCCTTCGAGAGACCATGGCTTCCAAGAGGTTCTCATCAGATGGGAGAACAACACTCTGGAAGGGATATATATCAAGGGATCCAATGGAAAGATCAAGTTCCAATGCCACCAGTAAAAAAAGGAGAAAAAGAAAACTCTGGTGAAAATTCCATGTAATAAAAGTTAAAAACAATAACCACGGCTAATGGGACACGTATTCCAAGTTGAATGTTGGGCTGGACATCCTAGTGTGGGTGTTCATCGGTTTAATGGCTAAGGAATTTGGCTAAGGCTAGGGAAAATACACTAAAAGGAAAAAAGACATTTTTGGCACATTTATTTATGAAAATAAAGGAAATTAGGAGACAAGGAAGGTGAAAGGTCACATGTTGCACGTGAGGAGGAAAATGAAGGAAAATAATGGAAAATGAAGAAAATAGAGGCCTCATTAATAAAAAGGCTTTTGAGGATCAATTGGAAAGCTTCTTAGTTAGTGTAAGCTCTTGGCTCAAGCTTTTCCTATGGTTATGCATGGGATCAAGAAAGGAAAATAAGGCAATAAGAAGGAAGGAGCAAGCAAGGAAGAGCAGGATCAAGCAGCTACATCATGGTTCTCTACAGGGATCGATTTGCATGTGTATTTTCCTTGCTATATTTGGCATGCATGGTATTGCACATTGTTCTTTTGCTGTTGTGGCATGGGTTTTTCCAGGTGTAATAGTGTTTTCAGCCTAGCCTTGCCATTTCCGGATAGCCATGGTGTGATGGGGTTCTCATGTTTTGGTTGAGCTGAATTTCCATATGGATTCAAAACTGAGTGGAGTGGATCTCCGAATGATAGAGAATATGGCCTAGTGGTCCTTGAATCAGACTATGGATCATGGTAAAGTGACTGACCTAGTGACCCCTTAGCTAGACTGTGGGTTGTGGTAAAGCCATGATTTTGTTGCCTCTGTGGGCCTAGGAATCCTTGTTGGTGAATGGCAAGATATACGATATAGCCAAGGGGCCGTTTGCTCTTCGTTGGGCCTAGTAATCCCTGGTTTTGGGATATGTGGTAAATCCTGGAGAGTGGGTCTCGGTTTAGTAGTGATCCGGGTTTGGATTGCTGTAAAGCATGAGAGACTAGGAGACAAGAAAATTCCTCACGGTGTAGGTGGAGAAACTCGGTGGCATCCATGCTTGTTTGGCCTAGTGATCGGGTGGAGATCACGGTAAAGCCTATTATGATGTATTCATTGTGTTGGCCTAGTGATCAATGATGGATTACGATAAAGCCTGGTTTCTATTGATGAGGGTGAGGTGGTTTAGCCTCGGTATGCCCTGGTTGGTTCTTTTGGTTTGAGTCCCATATTCATGCTTGGAATATGGCACGGGGGTGAATGGTTGAAGAGATATTTGGCTTAGCCATTCTATGGTTAGGTGGAACATGGTAGTACCATCTCTGGTTGGTTTATTGCATTCATTAACGATAAATTCATTCCCTTGATTTTCATGTGTAAATGTACTGATGTATATGTGGATTTTATGGCTGATATGCTTATGATATTTCTGTCCATATTATGCTGGTTATATGTATGTTTTATGACAACGACTATGTGTGCCTCTCAAAATGTTTTTACTTGTAAATCAATGGATAATGTATCTATGGCCTAATAGAGGATAACACAACAAATGACATGAGGGAACAATGGCTCATAGCGATTCTCAGATAAGTATGAGATCCCTACACTTAATTTTTTTGTTTACACTTGTAGGTTACATGTTGATGATATGTTTGACGAAAATTCTGTCATGGATAGTAGGGGTCTAGTTAAGGTATTGTTCAAGTTATTAGTTTTGCATCATTGTTTCGTTGTACTTTTACTGATTTTAATTTATCACTCCATTATGGGTAGTGACCTGGGCTCTAGGCCTGAAAAAGTGCCTTAAATCCTGGGGTCACTGGCACAAAACTGACAATTTCAGTCTCTTGTCATTGGCAGGCAAGCCTATGAGAGTGACTTTGCATTTCTTGATGCTCTCTTTCCCATAGCATGGGAGTGACTAAGGCCTAAGATGTCCAGAACATCATGTGGACCCAAGGACAGGTTGTCTGAGTGCCTGACATGTCTCCTGTGGATTCGAAGCTAATGTTGGATGACTTTGTGCGATGTTTCCGTTGATTCCACTTCCTATAGGTCACATAGGAGGTCAAATCCAATCATAGTATCCTCTTATCTCATGTTTACTCCGATTGGCTAGTTACTTAGGTAGATGTGGGAGGAGGGTGTTACAAAGTTGTATCAGAAAATGGTTCACCCCTTAGAATGGATGGGCAATGTGTGTTGGTTATGCATGCATGTCAATTGCATGTGTGTCTCATACACTTGCATTCCATGTGCTTGTTGCATTGCATAATGTTGATCATGGTTGTAGTAAAGTTGTCATGACGAACTTGATTTTGAGTTTGTGGAATGCATCGTCATGAGTATATGACTGGTTACATATTGTTACATGTCACTTACATGTTGAATTTATGTTACCTACTTACATCCTTGTATGTTAGGCTACATTCTTGTAGGTTTTATTACATGTATTAGTCATGTAGGTTGACTGCAAGAATTGATCGCTTATGCTCAACTACATGTGTCTATGCATATGTGTAGTTCATTGGGCATTGCTTATGCATGTTGATGGTTTCATGTTGCAATGT
Source organism: Pinus tabuliformis (assembly GCA_031772625.1). NCBI lineage: Eukaryota > Viridiplantae > Streptophyta > Pinopsida > Pinales > Pinaceae > Pinus > Pinus tabuliformis. The sequence goes on from CM062812.1 coordinate 281,364,722, forward strand.
GTACAATGGAGTAATTGTTTTTGTCATGCATGACGTCATGGTTTGTGTAGTTGATATGGTCACGCGTTGATGACTGGACTCTAGATAGAATGATTTGTATATGGTTTGTTATATGTTGATATGCAGTTGTTATGCATCTATGGTCTTGGTTATAGTTATGCATGAATAGTAGGTCAAACATGCCTTGTGAATTCATGTTATGCAATTTAGGTCATCAGTGTGATATTGGTTGTTATGATGCTAATGTGTTGGCTGAGATAGAGCAGAAGATGCAGAGCATCATAATGACGTTGCATCATTGGAATTTAGGGTAAGAGAAGATCATCATACAGGTATTGCATGTTTGGCATGCAGGTATGTAAGTCAAGGATTGTTATATGAATTAGGTTTATATATATTAGGTTTATGTATATGTCTTTTGATGTTATGGTTACGTACATGATAGATGCTACTTGATTAACATAGTCATATGCACATGAGTCAGATAGTCAAGAATGATGGTAACCTATGGTTGTATGCATTGCTATTGTTGTTTTATGTTAGATAACTTGATGATTAGGTTATATGTTTTTGATGAGAATGACATATAACTTGTTGTTATATGATATTAACTTGATGACTAGGATTATTTCATTGAGATCTTGATGTTGTAATTTGGATTGGTCATATGCGTGATGGTTATGTTCATTACATTAAAGATATTGATGTTATATGTGTTGTTTTAACCTGGTTTGACCTATGCAGATGGTTATGATTGCGATATTCAGGTATGAGCCGACATATTTGTGATATGGTGTCGTACTAATCTAGACTGATCGTACATATGTTATTGTTATGCATGAACAACAAATGCTTATGAGCTTATGATGTGAACATGTTAGTTAGTTACTATTATGGATATCATGATTTATGTTTGAGTTGATATGTTGTGAAGTTGTATCGTGCTAACCTGGATTGATTGTGCAGACAAGATCGCCTCCCCTGAGATACATTAAGGTATGAGTTTTCTTATGTCATATATTTGGTACTTGACTATTTGATTATGTTGTCTAGTTGATTTATTTAACATGGTATGGTTGCAAGTTGGTTGAATGTTTGATGAATTGCATAATATGAGTATGTGTTCAAATGATCTTGTTTTAAGATGGTTGTACTTATACATATGTGTTGAGACAGTTGATATGTACTTGAGTGTAGTAGGTGATAGTTGTAGCATTATGTCTAATGACTATGAGTTGACTATGGATTATGACATGATTGTTAGTCTTGGTAAATGTTTATTTCAAATTGATAGATATTATTGTCTCGATATTTGGAACATGTGGTTGACATGTGTGAGTAGTTGCAGGAAACATGCTTGGTATTAGTGTGACAAGGTAATAGTTGATGTGTTTATATAACTAAGCCTCGATTGCAACAAGGTAAAAAGGTAAAATAAAGGAATTGGGCAAGAATTCCTTGGATTATGTTTGGAAACCCTAATTCCAAATGAATGAGTGCTTTGCACACAAGAAGTCTTCTTAACCTTGATTTGTCTGAAATTATGTGGATATGTGCTATATTCATGGACATGTATTTGACAAGTATATTAGCTAGTCTCTAGTTACAGGTGGATTTGTCAAGGGGATTGGAGTCCCTTGAGAGATGGCATGGACGTGTTCAACTACAAGGAAACATGCTTGGCACAACAAAATGTGGTAATTGGTGTATTGTTATGTTTATTTATGCACTAACAGTTATGTGTTAATGACATCATGATTCAGGGAGTTGCATGACAAGAGAGGTTTCCATGAAATCTCGAAGAACACTCAGGTCGAGCTTTCCTTGGGAAACATGGGGATTGATTCATGGTGTCTATTGTTAGTCTTGTGCTTTTTTTCTTTTACGATTGTTGCATTTGATTTGCGATTTTGATTGTGTAGGGTGCATCGACACGCCACTTTGTTGTGGTGTCGTATTGCTTTTGGTTTTCATGGTCTTCTTTTCATTGTTTCTGTTCTTGAATTTTATTGTTTTGAGTCTTGGGAGTTGGTTGCGAAAGAGGAAAGTTAATGGAGCTCAGGGAGAGATGTGCATTATCCAACAAGTAATGTTAGACACAGATGAAGCTTGGTGCATGAGTAAGTGCAACAGAAGGTAAGACTATGACAGTCAGTTGGATTGTTGGGTCCATTGTGGTAAATGGACGGTGGTGATACAAACATGTGAAAGATGACTAGAAAAGGAAAAGCAAATGGATTTGAGGTGTCAGATGCCTTGGCTATGTTGGGAACGATTGTTCTTAATGTTGTGCATGAATAAAGGAAGTTCTCTTAAACCTTGACGTTGATATCTGGTAATTGTGTTATGATCATGATTATGTTGATGTTTATATATGTATGCATGTAGGTGTGTATGTATGTCATGTTTGATAGGATCATCATGGATCATGATTATTAACGCTAACATTTATGTGCATTGTGCATATATATGTATGTATGCATATCGTTGTCTAACAGGATTATGATTGTTTGTGCCAATGTTTACATATATGTATGTATTTATGTATGTATCTATTTCACTGTCTGATAGGGTTGTCAAGGATCATACTTGTGGAGGAATGATTACATATGCAGGAGAATGGCATGACGAGGCTCCTGGTCTTATGGAATCAAGTGGGGAGAGTAGTCATGACAAATACATAAGGTGAGTATCATGTGGTTATGAGTTGATACTATATGATTATACTATGCCTATGTTATGGACATGTTATACCGAGGGATACATCAGCAAAATGAAAGCAGTGTGGTCTGCGTCATGCTGGGACAATCATGGATAAGACACTGGAATCAAGGTTGCTTGGTAAAGACGGTGTGGTACTATTGTTGTGCACATGTTGCATATGTGATGTTATGCGCTGTAGTGCGGATATTGCATATATGGTGATGTGTACAGATGATGCTATGTACATGTTGGATATGCAGTGCTATGTACAGGTGGTGTTACGTGCATGTTGTACATGTGGCATTATGTACATATGGTGTTGTGTGCATGGTTGTACAAGTGGTGTTGTGTGAATGTGGCACTGTGTACATGTTGCACAAGTGACATTGTGTGCAGGTGGTGTTGTGTACATGTCATTCATATGGTGCTGTGTACATATGGTGTCGCGTACATGTCGTGCATGTGGTATTGTGTACACGTTGTATAGTGGTGCAATGTACATGTGATGTTGTGTACAAGTTGTGTAGGTGGTGCCATGTACATGTGAAACTGTGCACATGTTTTGCAGGAGGTTGCAGCGTACAAGTGGTACTATGTACATGTGGTACATATGGTACTGGTGTAGATGCACATATTGCATGGTGTTGTATGATGTGTGTAGCAGTGTATGTGCACATGGTTGATGAGGCATTAGGTGTTTATCGGGTGTGGCAACTGATTCAGAGTGCATATTGAATAAGGACAAAGGTAGAAGATAAGAATTGATGAAAGGATAAGTTTCAACATCTTATTTCAGTTTTATCATGCATGTGATTTATGATTATGTTATATGATGATTATATGTCATCTATGATTCTGGTTTATGATGGTTACATGTGATTTGTGATGTTGATATACGATGGTTGTGTTTTGAGCTAACCAGATGTGATATGTTTATGCATGATGTTTTGATCAAACAATTAGTTTGACTTGTTATGGCAGAAAGCGAACAAAATTGCAAGTTATTGACGAGCTACCAATGAGGTATGATGTGAATTTATTTTAAAGCTAATGGAAGTTATGTGCTTGGTACAGGAATCACGAAAATGGTTGGTTGGATGGTTGAAACCTACTACAAGAATTAGCAGCAATAGTGAAAGAAATTGGAACAGGCAGCAACATGTTAGTAAAGAACTTCAGGAGCAGGGCCATTACAGGACACTAGTACCCAATAGTGTCCATTGATTTCCATGAGCATGCTATGACCAGCGTGATGGTTTTGAGGCAGGTATATGCCTTGGTTGTTTGACTTTCCGATGTGAGGAAGCCTTTCCAAGGGATGGATTGCCTGGTATGGGGGATGCTGCGGAACTTAGAAGGTGAGTGACTGCACAGAAGGGGGTGATCATAGTTCCCAAGGTACTGTGTAGCAGAGAAGGGAAGGTCGCTGATATGTTTTTTTTTTGGTCATGAGAATTTCCAGATAGAATCAGATGCACATTGGGAGTGCACCTTGGAACAATGAGCCGGTAACGGTTCGCTGAGAGGACAAGTGGCGTAGGATTATAGCATTGGAAATTGGATGTAGCTTTTATTGTGGTAGTGGATTCTGAACTTCCTGGGAAGGAGGTGAATCTTGGTACTACTTTTGAGGGTGGAAGTGTGATCCTTTGGATTCCCTTGTTGATTGATGCACGCATTGTATCATTTATTTGTTGGTTTAGCAAATGTGCATATGTCTATATGTGGTTATTGTAAATACCATAATGAGCTGTGTTAGAAAGCTCCAATAAACGGTATGTTTTTCATGTTTTAGCATATGGTCGTTGTAAATAATGCAACGAGCTATGTTATAAATCTCCATGGGAAGTATGTTTTGTTTAAGTAGTCTTATTGGTTATAGGTGTCATTGAACACTGAGGACGGTGTCCCCTAAGGGGGGGGGGGGGTTCTATAACAGCCCAGGGGGAAATTCCATGTACTAAAGGTTAAAAACAATAACCACGATTTATGGGACATGTATTCCAAGCTGAATCTTGGGAAAGACATCCTAGTGTGGGTGTTCATTGGTTTAATAGCTAATGAAATTGGCAAAGGCTAAGGCAAAGGCATTAAAATGAAAAAATGCATTTTTGGCACATTTATTTATGAAAAGGAAATTAGGAGAAAAAGGAAGGTGGAAAGTCACAGGTTGCATGTGAGAAGGAAAATGAAGGAAAATAATGGGAAATGAAGAAAATAGAGGCCTCATTAATAAAAAGGCTTATGAGGATTAGTTGGCAAGCTTCTTAGTCAGTGTTAAGCTCTTAGTTAGTGTAAGCTCTTGGCTCAAGATTTTGTTATGGTTATGCATGGGATCAAGAAAGGGAAAGAATGCAAGAAAAAGGAAGGAGCAAGCAAGGAAGAGTAGGATCAAGCATCTACAACATGGTTCTCTGCAGGTATGGATTTGCATGTGTATTTTCCTTGCTAGATTTGGCATGCATGGTATTGCATGTGGTTCTTTTGCTGTTGTGGCATGGGTTTTCCCAGGTGTAATAGTGTTTTCAGCCTAGCTTTGCCATTTCCGGATAGCCATGGTGTGATGGGGTTCTCATGTTTTAGTTTAGCTAGATTACTAGATGGATTCAAAGCTGAGTGGGGTGGATCTCCAAATGATAGAGCACGTGGCCTATTGGTCCCTCAATCAGACCTTGGATCACGATAAAGCCATTGGCCTAGTGACCCCTAAGCCAGATTGTGGGTTGTGGTAAATCCAGGATTGTGTTGCCTTAGTGGGCCTTGGAATCCTTGTCGGTGAATGGCAGGATATACGGTAAAGCCAAGATGTGGTTTTCTCTTGGTGGGCCTAGTAATCCTGGGTTTTGGATATGTGGTAAAGCTTAGAGAGTGGGTCTCGATTTAGGGCCTAATGATCCGGGTTTGATTGCTGTAAAGCCTGAGTGACTAGGAGACAAGAAAATTTCTCACGGTGTAGGTGGAGAAATTCGGTGGCATCCATGCTTGTTTGACCTAGTGATCGGGTGGAGATCATGGTAAATCCTATTATGATGTGTTGATTATGTTGGCCTAGTGATCCAGAATGGATTACAGTAAAGCCTGGTTTCTATTGATGAGGGTGAGGTGGTTTAGCCTCGGTATGCCCTGGTTGGTTCTTTTGGTTTGAGTCCCACATTCATGCTTGGAATATGGCACGGGGGTGAATGGCTGAAGAGAGATTTGGCTCAGCCATTCTATGGTTAGGTGGAACATGGTAGTCCCATCTTTGGTTGGTTTATTGCATTCATTAACGATAAATTCATTCCCTTGATTTTCATGTGTAAATGTACTGATGTATATGTAGATTTTATGGTTGATATGCTTATGATATTTCTGTCCATATAATGCTGGTTATATGTATGTTTTATGACAACAACTATGTATGCCTCTCAACATGTTTTTACTTGTAAATCAATGGATAATGTATCTATGGCCTAATAGAGGATAACACAACAAATGACATGAGGGAACAATGGCTCATAGCGATTCTCAGATAAGTATGAGATCCCTACACTTAATTATGTTGTTTACACATGTATGATATGTTTGACGAAATGCTTGTCATGGATAGTAGGGGTCTAGTTAAGGTCTTGTTCATCTTATTGCTTTTGCATCATTGTATCGTTGTACTTTTACTGATTTTAAGCTATCACTCTGTTGTCACTCACCGCTTTATAAGGATATCAGTTGCCTAGAGTGCAGAAAGGCAGTGACGTTGAATCCATTTTCTAAGCCATAGAATGCTATCAAAGCTTATTCAGATCCTATCCATTGCCTAGTGCTTGGAAAGAGCTTTCCAACGATATATAAAAGTCCAAAAATGGTCTTCTAAATCAAAAGTTAGAGCAGTTTGAAGATGGGGGTTTTGTTGCCTTGAAATGAAAGAGAGGAGCACATTGGAGGGCCCCAAGCACAACAAATCCTGCATTCCTGCAATCCTGCATATCGGCCATATCGCATCCCGCATTCACACGATATCATAGTCCCACAGTCCCACGATATCGCAATCCTGCATCCCGCAAGTCCCACATCCCACATATCGGCGACCCCGCAGTCCTGCAGTGTTGTTGTATCGCGATCTCGTAATCCCGCAGTACTGCGATCCCGCAGTCCAGGGAGCCCACAGTCTCACAGTCCTACGATGGGCCATCCTTAAGAAATTGTGGGGGGTGAAACACATCGATAGCGCAAATCGCTGATAATTCGGTTGCTGTAGTGTTAAATTACCGGGGAAGGCCTAAATCAGTTTACAAAGGAAATGCCTGTGAAAACAGGGCCAGGCAGGCCATTTTCTCTCTCCTCTAGGGGGGCCATGTGGCAGCATATGGTTGGTCCTTAGAGCTGACATGGCAGCTAACGTCATTGCTGACGTGGCAGTATGGATGTTGGCGTGGTAGTACGGGTGGACATGTGTCACTTAGTTTCGACGTTTTCAGGGGCCTTATGGGGCCATTTTCGGGTGACATGTGTCACCACTCACCAGGTGACATGTTGCAGTGATGACATCACCCAGGGGATCGACGATCAGTGATCGTACAAAGTGAAAATTTAGTTCCTCGCCAATATCCTCCCCGGCTGCGATTGCGATAAGGAAAAGGTCCCCGGATGCGATAATTTATTGAGGTGTATTATATAAGGGTTTCGCGTCCGGGATATCGACCGATGTGGTATAAAGAGTTAATGAAGGCTCCTGGAGTTATAAAGGAAAAAGGCCCCCGGATAGGTTTCCATAGGCCTTAGTGCCTGAGGGCTAAGTGCTCGGTCAAGCCCCCGATCACATGAAGGAAGAAGTACAAAGGGGATGAAAGCGTGAGGGGCTAAGGGACAAATTAGAAAGCAGTCGGAACTCACCTATTTCGTGTGTTTCCGTAATAAAAGCCACACTCGAAAAACTACTCTGCTACACTGTAATACATATCCCCAAGCAGATTAGGGTGATGAAAGCGTTCAACAGGAGGTTTAAGGATGAAATGACAGAGCTAGCCCCTAAAGCATCTTTAGTAGTAAATCATGGGGGACGAAGCATTCAAAATAGGTATGGGCACATTCAAGGAAGGATCAGTCTGCAATACGCCTCCAAAGTCGGCGCCGAAAGCATTTAAAGGAGAATAGACAACGAACCACTTCAACAACAGAGAAATGCATCACGACAGGGACATGGCTCAACCAGAGGCCTCCACAAGAACAGTAGAGGGACACCTCCTCCTTCCTCTTTCCAACTTCCTTCTCTGTTCATTAATTTCTGTAAGATTCCAAGAAATGCAGGAAATCCCTATTGTAATCACAGTTTGGGCAACAGAGCTTCACCTTGGTCGAGACAGCCAGCTGATCTGACAGCTGAGACTCGGCCCAGGGATATTTTGTATTGAATCATGTTTGATAAATGCTCCCCCTCCTCTTATAAATAGGGGGAAGCAACACTGTAATAGGGGGTTGGTTGGTTGGTTGGTTGGGTAGGCTGGCTGGTTCCAGAATTTCTCACCCATTGGGTTTGAGTTCTGAGATACCATTTGTTCTACTTGCTGTATTCATGGAGGGGACTGAACTGATGTTGGGATTAATGTATGGACTGGTTGTTTGGACCCTTTGGATTAATGAAACTCCCTGTTGATTCCAAGCATAATGGATGTGCAACATGTTTTCTTGGTAATTTCATTTCACTTGTGTATTTCTTTCCCTGAAATAGTGTTAATGGAGCTATTGGTTTCTTGCTGGTTCATGGATTTATCTTAGCTGCTCAATAGTAAACAATACCTGTGCATATCATAGATTTACCTTTGTTATTCATTATCTTACGGGACCCATGGTGGATTGAATTTACTTTGGTTGTTAAGCAAAGAATGATACCCATATTAATATGTAGCCTGAAACCTTAATCAGTGATCAGCTATTTTTGCCATTTCACCTTCCTTTCTCTTCCATATTTCTGTTGGAATATTATTGCTAAGGATTATGTTCATTTACAACCCTCTACATATGTTTCCCTCCTTCTTTTCCTCCTCTCCACCACTACTCCAACTTCAGTTTTAAAGCTGTCTCATTGTTGTGTGTCGGCCACCAAGAGAAGACATTTCTCTTTTAAGATTGTCTTGATATACCCCCTCATTTGAATCCCTGTATTGGCTTGAGTCCACCTTAATGAAGGCTTATTGAACCAAGCCCCTCCTATTACCTTTTTACGTGACAATTGGAGTGTTGATAACCCCTCACATATAATATTTCATGCACTCCTCTATTTAAGATGTCCTAGGCACTGGTCTACAATCAACCCAGAGGCTGTCTCTAGGGAGCTTTCTTTGTCTCCTGTTGCACTTGTGCTGTAGGTGCAAGATTTAGCTACATCACACTCCATTTTGGGAAATGACCTGGGCTTTGGGCCTGAAAAAGTGGCTTAAATACCAGGGTCGCTGGCACAGAACTAGCAATTTTAGTTTCTGGTCGTTGGCAGGCAAGCCTGTGAGAGCGACTTTGCGTTTCTGGATGCTCTCTTGCCCATAGCCTAGGAGTGAACGAGGTCTAAGATGTCCAAAACATCAGTGGGACCCAAGGATAGGCTGTCTGAGTGGATGACATGTCTCCTGAGGATTTTGAAGCTGATGTTTGATGACTGTGTGTGATGTTTTCATTGATTCCACTTCCTTAAGGTCACATAGGAGGTTGAATCCAATCATAGTAGCCTTTGCTCTCATGTTTACCCTGGTTGGATAGTTACTTGGATAGATGTGGGAGGAGGGTGTTACATTTTTTAAGGAGCTTGAAACAAGAAAAGGAACTCTGCTCGGAAAGCTTGTTTCATTTTTTAACGAGCTTGACACAAGAAAAATAAATTTGCTCTAATCCTAATCATGGCCTCCAAGATACCATGGCTTCCAAGAGGTTATCATCAGATGGAATAACAACATTCTTGAAGGGATATATATCAAGGGATCCAATGGAAAGATTAGGCTCCAATTCCCCCAGTAAAAAAATGCAAGAATGGAAACTCCAGATGTCCCTTTTTGTAGATAGTATCTCAAGTCTGAAAAGGTAGAAAACAATACTCAAGAGAACCTCTTAGCCATGTTCCAATAAAGTATTCCTTTTTTATAGGTAGTCTATCTTAGTCCGGAAAAGGGGTAAAATTATATTGAGTAGACGTCTTTTCATTTTCTTTTACAAGTTTGAAAAGACACAGTGCTCGACAATCTTTTCATGTTTTGGGAGCCTGAAAAGAGTTGAAAGAGGACTCCTCTTAGAGGAACAAGTGGTATAAATGGTAGCAACTAGTTCCGGTGATGATGAAACTACTAAAAACACACATAGGTCAAGAGAATTACTAATAAGACCACTAATCATAGCTGTTCCTTAGGAAAGGGTAAAACAACCAAGTGAAAATGTATGATCGACAATGCAAATGGTGATGATGGAATGAAAATACCAAGGCTCATTTGGAAAAAACAAACTGATAAAAATGACAATCACGAGGGATAAAATGGGAATGGTTTTGATTTTTACAGAAGCTTGAAACATGGGAAACTATGCTTGAAATTGGTTTCATTTTTATGCAAGATTGAAACATGGGAAACTAAGCTTGAAATAAGTTTGCATGCCCACAACATAATGAATCTATTCGAGGTACATGCCCCCAAGCCTCATTTTAGTCATCCAAGTAGACCACTGGTTAGTAACAGGTGGATGGAATGAAGGTTCACTTCTGAGATCAAGTGAAAGACTTGACTGGGAATTATGAGATCTAATCAAATAAAACAATGTAAACTTTGAAACGGGAACTATAAACTCAAAACGGGAACTCTGGCCAAAAAACCCCAAAAAACCATAAAAAACAGTGCTAAAAACGAAAAGTGTTGATGCTGGAATAACACCTTTTTTTTCATGGGTAAATTTTCAACATGTTTTAAAAATGGCGGTGAAAACCAATTTTTTGCAGAAAAATTATCCAAAAAACACCCTCAAAGCCCCCTTTTTTTTTTTTTTTTTTTTTTTTTTTTTTTTTTTTTTTTTCGAACGTAAAATTTCAACATTTCGAAATAATAGCGTAAAATATTTTATCATGACCCCGAAAAACATTAAATTTTTAAAAAATAATGAAAACATAAAATAAAAATAAAAAAATTAAAACAATGAAAAACACAAAACAAAAAAAAGTTTAAAAAATTAACAAAACATAAATTAAGATATATACTAAAAACAAAACACAAAATAAAAATATAAAACTTAAAAAAAAAATCAAATATAAAAAAAATATATATCAATCTTAAAAAAAAAAAAAAAAAAAATTAATGGAAAAAATTAAAAAACAAAAAAAAAAAAAAATTATAAACAAATAAATAGTGAAAATAAAAAATAAAAATTATCTTGTAAACCATCAAAAAATTGGCCCAAAAAAAAAAAAAAAAAAAAACATTTAAAAAAAACTAAAAATTAAGTAGGTAAAAATAGAAAAAAAAAAAAAAATTAAGAAAAAAAAAAAAAATAAAAACAAACTAAATTTAAAAAAAAATAGAAAAATAAAAAAAGTTAAAAAAAAAATTATCTCAGATCAAAAAAGAATTTGGAAAAAAAATAAAGTTAAATATATATATATATATATAAGAGAAAAATAAAAAATAAAAAATGTTAAAAAAATTTTATCTCATAAACCTTAAAAGAATTTGGAAAAAAAAAAAAAAATATATATATATATATATATATATATATATATATATATATAATTAAGTAAGTAAAAATAGAGAAATTAATAATAAAATTAAGTAAGTAAAAATAGAGAAATTAAGAAAAAAACATTAGCAAAAACTAGGAAAAAAAATAAAAAAAATTAAAAACAAACTAGTTTAAAAAAATAAATAGAAAATTAACGAACAAAATTTAAAAACTAGTAAAATTGATATTAAAAAAATCAAAAATAAAATCAAATTATAAAAAAAAAAAACCCAAAAAAATATGAATATGGCAGAAAATATATGTCTTTTCAAATGAGAAAATAAATAAAAAAAATAAAAGAAAATTTACAATTTATAAAAAAAAATACCTTTTTTTTTTTTAACTAAAATTATATGAAAAAAAAAACCCCAAAAATGCATATTTTTTATTTTTATTTTATTTTTTTTAAAGTTAATAATAATTATTTTTATTGAACCTAAAAATTTTATTTAAAAGAAATTAAAATTAAAATTAATTTTTTTTTTTAAATAAACCTTTTTTTTTTTTTTTTTTTTTTTAAAGAATTATAATTTTTTTTTTTAACACTTTTTTTTTTAAATTTATAAATACAAATAATTTAAAAAAAAATAAAAATAAATAAAAAAAATAAATTTTTAATTTCAAATTTAAAAATTTATTAAAAATTAAAAATTAAAAATTAAAAAAAAATTTAACGCATTTTTTAAATATCAAATTTAAAAATTTATTTAAAAAAAAAAAAAAAAAAAAAAAAAAAAAAAATTAACGCATTTTTTTTTGTTTGTTTTTTATTAAAAAAAAATTTGGTTTCGGGCCCCCGCCCCTCGGCCGCCCGTGGTGGAGCGGCCGTGGGCGGAGGGCCTGCGCGCACAAAAAAATGCGTTAATTTTTTTTTTTTTAATAAATTTTAAATTTGATATTTAAAAAATGCGTTAATTTTTTTTTTTTTTTTTTTTTTTTTTTTAATAAATTTTTAAATTTGAAATTAAAAATTTAATTTTTTTTTTTTTTTTTTTTTTTTTTTTTTTTTTTAATTATTTGTATTTATAAATTAAAAAAAAAAAAGTGTTAAAAAAAAAATTATAATTCTTTTAAATAAAAAAAAAAAGATTTATTTAAAAAAAAAATTAATTGTAATTTTAATTTCTTTTAAATAAAATTTTTATGTTCAATAAAATTAATTATTATTAACTTAAAAAAAAATAAAAATAAAAAAAATGCATTTTTGGGGTTTTTTTCTTTTCAAATAATTTAAAAAAAAAATCAAAAATAGGTATTTTTTTTATAAATTGTAAATGTTTTTTTTTTTTTTTTTTTTTGAAAAGACATATATTTTCCACCATATTCATATTTTTTTGGGTTTTTTTTTTATAATTTGATTTTATTTTTGATTTTTTTAATATCAATTTTACTACTTTTTTAATTTTTTTCGTTAATTTTCTATTTATTTTTTTAAACTAGTGTGTTTTTTAATTTTTTTTATTTTTTTCCTAGTTTTTGCTAATGTTTTTTCTTAATTTCTCTATCTTTACTTACTTATATATATATATATATATATATATATATAATTTTTGTTTTTTTCCAAATTCTTTTAGGGTTTTTGAGATAATTTTTTTTTAACATTTTTTTTTTGTCTTTTTATATATTTTTTTATATTTGTTTTTTAGAGACAATTATTTCATGTGGATTGAAAAATTAATTAAGGATGTATAAATATGTAGATTATCTAAAATTCAAACTATCGAATTTCTAATTTAAAAACGCAAAATAATAAAAACCCCACTAAAAAAAAAAAAAAAAAAGATAGAGAACAAGAAAATATGAATAAAATGACCACTTCAAAAACTATCAAATTTAGAAAATAATTTTTTACATTTCACACACTAGAAAATTTAAAGTCAAAAAATAGGTCTTTTAAAAAAAGGGTGTGATGCAGAATACTCACTTTTTAAAATCAGCATGAAAATCACTACCATTCTAAAACTTAATGCACATGAAAAAAATTAAAGTTCCAAAAACCATGTTCTAAAAAAAACATGTGTATTCTGCATCACCACTTTTGAAAATCGGGTCATTTTTTTGCTATCTCTACGAAACGGGTAACAGTATCAGTTCCCGTTTCAAAGTTTACATTGTTATAATCTAATTCAAAGGGGATCGTTTAATTTTTAACAAGCTTGACATAGGAAAATAACTCTGCTGATAGGAACCTATTTCATTTTTTACCAAGGTTGACACATTAAAATAACTATCCTCATAAGATCTTGTTTCATTTTTAAACGAGCTTGACAAAAAAAAAGGAACTCTTCTCCAAATCTTGTTTCGTTTTTTAAGGAGATTGACACAAAAAAAGGAGCTCTGCTATGAAAGGTTGTTTCATTTTTTAATGAGCTTGACACAAGAAAAAGAACTCTGCTCCTGATCATGGCCTCCGGGAGACCATGGCTTCCAAGAGGTTCTCATCAATGGGAGAACAACACTTTGGAAGGGATATATATCAAGGGATCCAATAGAAAGATTAGGCTCCAATTCCCCTAGTAAATGATCCACCATATCACATACAATATCTAGGTTGAAAGATGTTGAGAATACAATGAAAGGCTCATCTTCAGCAATAGGTACGTGAATGAGATAGGTTGCCACATAATTAAGCTGTGGTAGGGAAGATACCACTTGCACATTCATAACACTTAGGTAAGTAGGATGATTGGCAATCAATTTAGGATAATGTGCTAATGTAGACAGGAAGTAACCCATCGTCGGAGAACTTTGATGTATCCCCCATCAATGACACGAAACAAGTATGATGATTGAGACAAAAAGATGTTGATATGGAACTTGAACAGGAAAGGAAAACATGGAATGAAGGCTTAATAATATTGCAACGGATATAAACTGAATGACTTCTCTTGAACACACCGATGACACTCAATGGAGTTTGCATCATTGACCCAAAGCCGAAATGGAGGCTCTATGAAGGTATGATGAATTGAAAGACAAGTAGATTACCCAACCCAACAACCACGAAGATGATGTGGAAGAGTGTCGTGTTCAAGAGTGACTCGCTACCATTAACAAATGGAGTACCCTATTTTCCCAATTTCCCCAACCATACTAGTCAATACCTCTTTATTTTTTAACAAGATTAAGGAGGATAACATATGCTTGATCAGTAAGTCCATCCTCTGGAAGAATCCCTCTGAGTATATTTAACGAACCCTAAGAAGGAGTGGTTCGATCTTGTCATGCTCGACAATCCCGTCACTGTTTGATGTTTTAATGAGTTTAGTGATGGTAAAACTCAACATCTTTTTCATGTTTAGAGAATTTGAAAAAACGGTGAAAAAGAAAACTCCAGATGTCCCTTTTTGTAGATAGTCTCTCAAGTACGAAAATGTAGAAAACTATACTCAAGAGAACCTCTTAGCCATGTTCAACTAAGGTATTGTCTTTTCATAGTTAGTCTATCTCATTTCGGAAAAGGGGTAAACTTATACTGAGTAAAGGTCTTTTCATTTACTTTTATGAGTTCGAAAAGGAAAGTGCTTGGGATATTTTCATGTTTTGGAAGTATGAAAAGAGTTGAAAGAGGACTCCTCCTAGAGGAACAAGTGGTATAAAGGGTAGCAACTCGTTCTGGTGTTGATGGAACTACTCAAAACATGCAAAGGTCAAGAGGTTAGCTAATAAGTCCACTCATCACAGTTGTTCCTCAGGCAAGGGTAAATTAACCAAGTGAAAGCATATGATCAGCCAAGTAGAAGGTGATGATGGAATGAAAAAATCAAGGCTCATCTAGAAAAAAAAGGTTGGTGAAAATGGCAATCACGAGGGATAAAATGGGAGTGGTTTCATTTTTATAGAAGCTTGAAGAATGTGAAAGTATGCTTGAAATTGGTTTAATTTTTACGCAAGATTGAAACATGGGAAGCTATGCTTGAAATAAGTTTGTGTGCCCCCAACGTAATGACTCAATTTGAGGTCCATGCTCCCCAAGCCTCATTTTAGTCACCTAAGTAGGTTATCCTCATAAAAGAACTATCCTCATAAGAGCTTGTTTCATTTTTTAACGAGCTTGACACAAGAAAAGGAACTCTACTCCAGTTATTGTTTCATTTTTTAAGGAGCTTGACACAAGAAAAAGAAATTTGGTCTGAAATCTTGTTTCATTTTTTAACAAGATTGACACAAGAAAAAGAACTCTGCTCCGATCATGATCATTGCCTCCGAGAGGCCATGGCTTCCAGGAGGTTCTCATTAGATGGGAGAACAACACTCTAGAAGGGAGATATATAAAGGGATCCAATGGAAAGATCAGGCTCCAATTCCCCTAGTTAAAAAAAGGTGAAAAAGAAAACTCTATACGTCCCTTTTCATAGATAATCTCTCAAGTCCAAAAAGGTTGAAAACAATACTCAAGAAAACCTCTTAGCCATGTTTGACTAAGGTATTCCTTTTCCGTAGTTAGTCTATGTCAGTCTGGAAAAGGGGTAAACTTATACTGAGTAGACATCTTTTTATTTATTTGTACAAGTTTGAAAAGGCAAGTGCTCGAAAATATTTTCATGTTTTGGGAGTCTAAAAAGAGTTGAAAGAGAAATCCTCCTAGAGGAACGAGTGGTATAAAGGGTAAAAACTGGTTCCAGTGATGATGGAACAACTCAAAACACACAAAGGTTAAGAGGCTAGTTAATAAGACCACTCATCACAATTGTTCCTTAGGCAAGGGTAAAAAAACCAAGTGAAAGAGTATGATCATCCAAGCAGATAGTGACGATGGAATGAAAAAACCAAGGTTCATATGGAAAAAACAAGCTAATAAAAATCGAAACCATGAGGGATAAAATGGGAATGGTTTCATTTTTACATAAGCTTGAAACATGGGAAACTATGCTTGAAATAAGTTTGCATGCCCCAATATAATGAGTCAATTCGAGGTACATGCCCCCCAAGCCTCATTTCATTCACCCAAGTAGACTACTGGTTACTAACAGGTGGATGGAATGAAGGTTCATTTCTGTGATCAAGTGAAATAATTGATAATGAATTTACGAGATCTAATAAAAGACTGTAATTGAAAGGGGATCTGTTTCATTTTTAACGAGCTTGACATAGGAAAATAACTCTGCTCATAGGAACCTATTTCATTTTTTAATGAGGTTGACATAGTAAAATAACTATCCTCATAAGAGCTTGTTTCATTTTTTAACGAGCTTGACACAAGAAAAGGAACTCTGCTCTGAATCTTGTTTCATTTTTTAAGGAGCTTGACATAGGAAAAGGAACTCTACTCCGAAAGCTTGTTTCATTTTTTAACGAGTTTGACACAAGAAAAAGAACTCTGCTCCGATCTTGATCATGGCCTTCGAGAGATGATGGCTTCTAAGAGGTTTTCATCAAGTGGGAGAACAACACTTTGAAAGGAATGTATATCAAGGGATCCAATGGAAAGATCAGGCTTCAATGCCCCCATTAAATGATCCACCATATCACATACTAGATCTAGGTCGAAAGAAGTTGAGCAGACAATGAAGGCTCATCTTTAGCAGTAGGTACGTGAATGGCATAGGTTGCCACATAATTAACATGTGGTGGAGAATATACCACTTTCACATTCAAAACACTTAGGGAATTAGGATGATTGGTGGTCAATTTAGGACCAACAAATGAAAGCTGATTGATAGCCATAATCCATCCATCACGTGGGAAGCACATCACTCAAAAGAGTGAAGATTCAAGAGCTCCCATGACATAAACATAATCACGCCCAAGGAGGAAATTAAAATCCAAAGGGCCTTTGACTACCATCACATCGATATAGACAATTTTTCCTCCCAAATTGATAGGAAACTTAGGAAGGATCCCTAACGGTTGACTGGTTCCTCTATTAAAAGCCAACATATTCTATGTAATGGGCACAAGCTGCAGAGAAACTAAAGCTTTCCAAGTGGTGGAGTATAAAATACTAACAGATGCGCTTTCGTCTATGATTTTTCTAGGTACAGGAACATTATAAGCACATACTATAACTTGGATGGGCACATAAGGAGGAAGATGATATCCTGCCAGTCGGCTCCAATCAAAGGAATTGACCATACTACTTGGAGGGGGTGCTATGGGAACGTGAGAACTGCCTCCTTATGCAATGGGAATGGGAGGATTGTTCCCCTGTACCATGGGAACATGAGGATTCCCCCCTAGTTCATTAGAATTTGAAGAAATAAGAATAACCTGAGCAGTATGAGCTTCACTCTCTATGGGAAAGGTACGATCAACTGAAGATGGAATCGAGTCAACCATTTTCTCAACCAATGGTTGGTTGGGAATGAACTCATGGGATTCATGTTCATAGATAGTGGAATTGACTAGAGATGGATTATGATCAATCACTTCATCAATTAGTGGAGGATTGAGAGAACGCTTATGGTAACCAGTTGTAAGTCATGGCTGAGAAGCTGTATGGTTTTCCAACACTTCTGAGGCTTCATCCATATAAAGACAAAGGTGAATAGGATGATTCCCTTCACATAACTTACATGGAAATTTAACTTTACCCTTTTTCCTATGGACCTTACTATCGCTAGTTGAGGGTTTGTCACCAGCGTGATCTCTAGAGGCTGATGACGAAGGCTGATGTGAGCGTGTAGGCAACACTTCTACTATCATGGGAATACCAGGACAATCTCTAAGAAGGTGGCCACCCTTACATAACATGAAAGGGAATTTAAATTTACGGGGCCGATTGGAATATTTGTCCATACTATTTGCATCCATAGCAATGATTGCTTAGTTGCCCCCTTGCTTATTTTGCTTCTTCTTCTTCGTCCTTCTCTTCTTCTTCTTAGCTTCCTGGTTACTAAAATCAAGGCTTTCACTAGGTGAAGAGGAAGAAAGTGATGAATAAACAATAGGTGAAGAAGGCAAAGGGTCAACATGAGGTTGATGTTGTTTAGGTGGAGGAGAACTCGGTTGAGGAGCAGTTTGGACATTCAGAACCATAGGAGTCGAAAATAACCAAACTGGCAAACCAATGGTAAATCTGGGAAGGGAAAACATTGCCATATAAGGAGCACCAATATTTCCAAAAGAAGGAAAAGGACCAAGATTCCCATCAGAGGGGTTCCCTTGATTGGTAAACTCTGGAACTGTTTACATTAGTCTCAACCTAAGATCCACTAAGGAGTTGTTCCACGGGGAGGATGTTGTTCCACGGTCAATTAATTGCTTTCAGAAATTAAATACATAAACAAAACAAAGGGGTAACTAGGCATAAAGGTTTAACAAGCAACTATGAACTACAATATACACCTTGGAGAAACAAGGACTTAATGTACGTGTAGGAAATGTCCCCGAATGATGTGTTCGGTGTATCACAACATACAAGGCATCCGACTCAGTTTCGTATGGATGGATAACAACCTATAAGGGACTACAAAAATATACTCGACAATACGTGGGAGTGCAGTCCGTAGTAGTGTTGTCTAATGCGTAACCGTTCGATGAGAGCGTTCCCATATACTCTACATGTGTGGAGTGCCACCAATATACCCAAAGGTACGTGGAGAACGATCCTATACACTCACGTACTTGGAACGAGATTTCACCCCGGGGATGCAACACTAACAAACAATGACAACTCATACGTTTAAATATGCCAGAACACATCTCTAGCCTAGACCTCTATGTGTGTTGTTAAGTTTCAAATGCTCCTTAGGTTGATTGAGGTGAATTTTAGAGTTGTGTTGGGCGCAACCCAACTTGGCCTAGATTTTGGCAAAGACTCCGCATTTTGTGCGCTGAAGCGAGTAGTGGACGCGCAGCAGAGCACATTTATACCGTGCATTATCGTAAGGGCTTCAGGGTGGGTCAAAGCCCCTACTTTTTGTAAAAGTGCATGATTTTGTAAGCAATCAATGGTTTTGGGGCCATAGTTCCTCGTTTTAAGGAGTCCATGGTATTTGGACCATGGTATTTTGATGATGTAAGCCTACAATGTAATAATATATATAGGGTAAAATAATAAGAAGAGAATCATCAAAATCAATCAGTTTTGATCCAGATCAGTGTTATGGGTGAATTAATGTGATCTGTAATTTGGTAGCAAAGGAGAGGCTTTGCAGTTGAGTGCGGAGAGGCTCAGAGAAGAGTCTGTAGCTGAGTGCGCATGCAACCTGTAGCTTAGTGCATAGGCCAACAACTGTTGTTGTTTAAAGATTCATTATATTAAGCAACAATTCTTGTGGACGTAGCCCTACACTGGGGTGAACCACGTTGATTTGGTGTTTTGATGTGTATATTTATTATCTGTTGTAGAGTAGCAATTATTATAGTTGCATTTTACTTTAACAGAGTGATAGATTATGGGTTTATATGACATGTTTAAGTGATTGATCTACTGTGGTGAAGTGATTTATAAATGCTAAGAATGAGATAACATAATAATACCACATATCTTAGTCCCTCAAGGCTGTAGAAACCTAGTTCTGCATCCTCCCATTGTCACTTTGGGTGAGACTACGATATGATTGCAGGTTGTTGCCGAAAGGGCCAATGATCAAGGGTTTTGTTGGTGCACAGTATAGGTTGAACCTAGGTCAACCCAAATCAAGCCAACAAATGGTTTCATTGTCGGGACCAGGATCTGTTTGAGGGATATGTGGATTTGGTACCATCAAATAAATAGATTCAAGAATGGATGAACCTGAAAGAGCGAGAATTTGTGGATCAAGAAAACAGAAACCCTCATCCGACATCTGAAGCTTGGTTACAAAAGTATATTTTTACAGATCAATATAAATTTTTCTTCTATTATTTTCCTATTGAGCTGTATGAGTGGATATCGAGGTTGAATGAAGGGAAGAACTATTTTAAGGGTGAAGAACCTATGGTGTGGACTCCTGAACTAATACAATGACTAAGGAACACTGACAATAGGATCTCAAGGGATGTCTATTTTTGGATTGATAACATCTTAGGAGGATTCATTAATCAGTTGACTGTAGACTCGAACATGTCCTACAGGGAAGCAGAACGACGATTCTTCAAAGGACCGCGAGGTAAGTATTTAAAATCTCTGAAACTTTGGATTAAGATGCTTCTGTGTGAAATGAGAGTTTTACGGATGCAATTAGATTGCTAGTCTACTTATGTTTGGAAGAAGAGAGAATAAATATGAGCAAGAGATTGGAGTAACACGAAGTGGAAAGAGATATAGAGTAGATACCAGAAAGAGGTCTTGTGGACAAGACCCGAAGACCTTTGCAGAGACTGATTATAGTCTTGTTTTGATTGCATATGAAAGTGAAAGAGAAGAAAGCCACCCTGATAACCCTAAGGTAACTTCACAATATTCACCCTCCCAGCCTAAGAGTTCGCAGAGGCTAGAATCTAGTAATAGCTAGGGTGTTTTTGGCTTTCCCCCTCCCCCTCCCCTTACTAATTCCCCTCCTCCTGCAAGAAGAAGTATAGCTGATGATATTAAGCTACCCGTTTTCAAAGGAAATGGATTGGAGGATCCAAAACAATTTTTGGTTTTTATGTGAAGATGTATGGACCGTGAAGTAGATCAACGATGAGAATATAAAGAAAGCATAACTCATTATGATGCTCTGAGATAGAGCATTGACATGGTATATGAAGTATTCAAATAATCAAAACAGAACATTTTCAAATATTAAAACAACACTGATAAGAGAGTTTAAGAAGCCAAAGTCTGAGGTGCAGGGCATCACCTAGTTGAAAGAGATCAAATACGAACCTACTGAGTCTATTTGGGAGTTTAATCATATATTTAAGGTGTTATTGGATCAAGTAAGCTTCAACATAGCTCCACAACAACAACAAGAATGGTTTATAGCTGCGCTGCTACTAAATATCAAATTGCCATTGATGCAACAAAAGATACAAAGTCAAGCTGAAGCTCTACAAATTGCGATGAAATTCACCTATAGGAGATACTAATGCAGACATGGAACAAATTTAGAATCAGCTAGCGAACCTAACCCTATAGATACAAGACATCAAGAAAAACAAAGAAGTTAGAGAAGAAGTATGATATACGAAGTGTAGATCAGAGGGCCATTCTAAAGAACAGTGCCATATCTTCAGGGATTACATGGCTGGTGGGGCATGTTATCACCCCAAGAAACTCACCTAGGTTGCATATCGGTGATGCTCGGAAACATTACAAATTCAACAAAAGTTGGAAATGGATGAATGGAAGGGATGATGCATATTCAAGCCAGATAACCACTTCTACTATGCCTAACCCCAGACATGGGTGAACACCCCCAGACTACAAGGCTTTAGACCACCAATTACTCACAGTTTGAGGATTTAGTGGAAATGGAGAATACTGACCACACCAGCAGATGCACAAGACCATGTGATGGCCGGCTGCAACCAGTTAAAAGGTCTGCAAATCTATTACCTAATACACAGATAGGATGACAGCTCTCTGGCATTAAAACAATAGAAACCTGCTCATACATTCAATAATACTAACTAGATTCTAACACAGAGGTGGGATGACAGCCCCTCTAATGCTAAACATCAAAGCAGATTACAAATGCATAACAGGCACAGCCTGGAACAAAGAAGAAGTGGAAAGTGAGCAATTAACAGCAAAAGAAGCTTGTATTAGCTTAAAATGAAGACCAGACATTGCAGGTATCACAGTAGTTATAGTCTCCAGAAGTTGAACCTTACATCAAAACCAAAACCATCAACCCAGATAACATCTCTGTTGTGGGTATATATAGAGTCCGTTTTACAAAAATATTTGCTATTCTATGCGTGGAGGGTTCATAATGGACCACCAACCACCTTAACTCTCTGATGGTGTCTCTGTTACAATCTGATGCATTTAGCGAACAAAATGATCTTCTCAGATGCTTTGCTGTCCTTTCTAAGCAGGTGGAGTGTTAACTGAAAGACGCCCCATAACTGATAAATGCGTGTAATTGCTCGAGGCTGGTCCTTTCCTTCTCGGCCATGCTGTTAGTTGAATGCAGCTGTTGGAGAATCATTGTGTCGGGTATAGGTACTGACAATATTTATCCTTCGGTAGCAGAGGACAGTTGGGAGTGGTATAGGCAGCATGGCGGAGGTGTGCATATGACGAAAACAACTATTAACCGCTGGATCCAACAGAAGAATGGCGGAGATTGAAATGGAGGGAGCTATCGGGAGGAAATGTGGATGGAGGAACGAGGGCGAACAGACGCGAGCTGTCAGATCGTAGGCGGACAGATCCAACGGTGGAGGAGCGATTCACAATATCGCAATGCAGAAGACAAGGGCGGAGCCTTAACACACATGGATGCGATTTGCGATAGCGGTCACATCGCATCGCATCGCAACGCAACATCGCGTCGCAATGCAGCATCGCATCGCAACAACGCAACGCGGAAGGCAAAAGTAGAGCCTTAACACACATGGCTGCGATATGCGATAGCGTCAGATAGCATTGCAATATCGCAGCGGTGGAAGAAAAGGGCGCCAAGAGGCAGGGGGGCAGGGATGTGATTTGCGATAGCGATCATATTGCATCACAATATCGCATCGGCGAAGAAGACACAGGCTGTAACAGAGGCAGCGGGGCATGGATGCGATTTGCGATCAGATCGCATCGCAAGGGGGAAAACAAGGGTAGTGTAAGGAGGATGAAGGAAAAGGGGAAAGAAGGAAGGAAGAGAATATTTCTCCCAACACCCCTTTCTGCAAAGACACATGACCGAGCTGATATTTGGTCCTCCAAATACTGAAGTTTGTAGCAGTGCTAACACTGGCTCCTTCTGGGGATGAGATCCTCCCTGTGAGGTCTCAAGAACCTGCAAACCAATGCCTTCATGCGAAAATAGCTATAAAAATGCTTGCCTAGTGTCCATTGGGCATGGAGTCAACTAAGCCTACAATAGGAAACTGTAAAAGAACTTCATTACAATCATTAAAGCCTGAAAATTTAAAACTTCAAAAATTGCCCATTTGCTGGGCCATCAAAATTGCTACCTGTCAGCTGGTTCATCATAGATCAGCAAGACAGGATTTATTTGATCCTCCACCTCAAATAGCTTAGGACATTTGAGCTCATCAGGTAGATAGGGATCAAATTTCATTTCCCCTCTGTGTATTTTCCTCCTTGGATGCTCTTTACAGGAGCCTCTGTACACCTGTTGAATAATCATGGCTACCGTGTACCTGTATTTGTCTTCTGTGGCCTGCACAATAAATATGGATGGTGTACCAATATGTTCATATGTAGGGGACACAGAAACGTCTTCTGCTCCTGAATATTTCCTTGGACAATCCTCATCCAAGGAGGAATTCCAAGACTGCGCATCCGCTTCTTCTGTCATCTGGCAGGGTGCCCCTTCGATCTGTGTGGAGACCTCCTGAGCAGGCATCAGAATATTAAGACTGAGGTGATCAATCTCAGCCTTGGGCATTAAGTTATAGCCTGCCTCAGGGCTTAGTGGGCAACCATAAGGGCTTGTCATCTGAGCATACAAAGAAACAAAAGATGATGGAGAGCTTTCCTCTCCCTTATTGATCACTGAGTTATTCCCCAGTGCTTTAGGAACACATCATCTAGAGCCTCAATGTGTGCAATAGACCTAGGGGGTATTTGTCTGAACCAATTTCTAGCCTCCCCATCTAGGCTTTGGACAAAAACCCTCATCCACACATCCTCTTCATAGATATCCAGGTTATCAGCGTAGCTATAAAAGGACTCTAGATGTTCTTCAGCTGATATTCCCTTTGCACCAGTAAACTTAGGCATGTATTCTTGATAATCTCCTACAAGCATGGCATTTAAAGGAGAAGGCAAGACCAAAGGTCCATACTTGGCAGCAACTATTCATTCTATCTTAGTGAGGGCTTGCTGGCTTGCCATGACTGAGGTAAATGAAAGAATATTGGTAGACCGAGTGAGTGGATCAATGAAGAGGATAGCAGAGACAGAGGAAAATGATGGACAGCATGGGCTGCTTTATTGAACTGAGGTTCGAAAGGGAAATGAATGGACAAGAGCCGAATGAATCTCTGAAGGTATTTTTACGCTAACATAGATACATGAAACTTTTAAGGCTTACTTGATCCTGATGCTCCCGTCTG
This sequence comes from Pinus tabuliformis, assembly GCA_031772625.1. Classification (NCBI taxonomy): domain Eukaryota; kingdom Viridiplantae; phylum Streptophyta; class Pinopsida; order Pinales; family Pinaceae; genus Pinus; species Pinus tabuliformis. The sequence continues at coordinate 281,389,238 of CM062812.1, forward strand.
CAAAGTTTTCTTCGATTAACGATCTTCTCAGGATCAAGAACTGGCCAGTTAGTGATTTCTGTAAATTTCTCCGAACATGCTTCACGAACTGAACCAGAACTGCAATGTGGAGTCGCCACCAGGTAGGTCCTCCAGTAGAGTCGCCAGACAGATGATTACAACCAGAAAATTGTGTTCAAACCTTGTCTGTCATCAAGGCTTGAAGCTGTGTCATTCTCCTAGGGAAGCTGAGCTTCGATTCTCCTCTCCCCGGCAACGACGCCAATTAATGTTATCACCCCAAGAAACTCACCTAAGTTGCATATCGGTGATGCTCGGGAACATTACAAATTCAAAAAAAGTTGGAAATGGATGAATGGAAGGGATGATGCATATTCAAGCCAGATAATCACTTCTATTATGCCTAACCCCAGACATGGGTGAACACCCCCAGACTACAAGGCTTTAGACAACCAATTACTCACAGTTTGAGGATTTAGTGGAAATGGAGAATACTGACCACACCAGCAGATGCACAAGACCATGTGATGGCTGGCTGCAACTAGTTAAAAGGTCTGCAAATCTATTACCTAATACACAGATAGGATGACAGCTCTCTGGCATTAAAACAATAGAAACCTGCTCATACATTCAATAATACTAACTAGATTCTAACATAGAGGTGGGATGACAGCCCCTCTAATGCTAAACATCAAAGCAGATTACAAATGCATAACAGGCACAACCTAGAACAAAGAAGAAGTGGAAAGTGAGCAATTAACAGCAAAAGAAGCTTGTATTAGCTAAAAATGAAGACCAAACACTGCAGGTATCACAGTAGTTATAGTCTCCAGAAGTTGAACCTTACATCAAAACCAGAAGTTGAACCTTACATCAAAACCAAAACCATCAACCCAGATTACATCTCTGTTGTGGGTATATATAGAGTCTGTTTTACAAAAATATTTGCTATTCTACGCGTGGAGGGTCATAATGGACCACCAACCACCTTAACTCTCTGATGGTGTCTCTGTTACAATCTGATGCATTTAGCGAACAAAATGATCTTCTCGGATGCTCTGCTGTCCTTTCTAAGCAGGTGGAGTGTTAATTGAAAGACGCCTCATAACTGATAAATGCATGTAATTGCTCGAGGCTGGTCCTTTCCTTCTCGGCCATGCTGTTAGTTGAATGCAGTTGTTGGAGAATCATTGTGCCGGGTACAGGTACTGACAGTCTTTATCCTTCGGCGGCAGAGGACAGTCGGGAGTGGTATAGGCAGCATGGCGGAGGCGTGCATATGACGAAAACAACTATTAACCGCCGGATCCAAGAGAAGAACGGCGGAGATCGAATTGGAGGGAGATATCAGGAGGAAATGTGGATGGAGGAACGAGGGCAAACAGACGTGAGCCGTCAGATCGTAGGCGGACAGATCCAACGGCAGAGGAGTGATTCGCAATATCGCAACGCGGAAGACAAGGGCGGAGCCTTAACACACAGGGATGTGATTTGCGATAGCGATCACATCGCATCGCATCGCAACGCAACATCGCATCACATCGCAACATCGCATCGCAAAATCGCGTCGCAACGCAGCATCGCAACATCGCGTCGCAACGCAACATCGCATCACAACAATGAAATGAGGAAGGTAAAAGCGGAGCCTTAACACACATGGCTGCGATATGCGATAGCGATCAGATCGCATTGCAATATCGCAGCGGCGGAAGAAAAGGGCGCAAAGAGGCAGGGGGCAGGGATGCGATTTGCGATAGCGATCATATTGCATCGGCGAAGAAGACACAGGCTGTAACAGAGGCAGCGGGGCATGGATGCGATTTGCAATCAGATCGCGTCGCAAGGGGAAAAACAAGGGTAGTGTAAGGAGGATGAAGGAAAAGGGGAAAGAAGGAAGGAAGAGAAGATTTCTCCAAGCACCCCTTTCTGAAAAAACACATGACCAAGCTGATATTTGGTCCTCCAAATACCGAATTTTGTAGTAGTGCTAACAGGGCACCAAATCCCTTGAATGTAGGATCCAGCATGTGGTGCAAAATATGTAAGATTAGAGGCCAACATTGTTGAGAAGACTACTACTTGTTACAAAAATATGTACAGACTCCAAGGAATCTATGTTGCAAATTCTATAAATCAGTGGGACATGATGAGAATAATTGTTGGGCTTATGAACTAATGATGGAGCGTGGTGCTGACGCTTATAGAATGCAAGCAGAAGAGCATGGCCATGAGGAAAATAGACAATGCGGTGGTTAAGGAGGTTACCACGGAATAGGTCGAGGTGGTGGAGCTGGTCGAGGATGTGGACAGATCATTTGCTATAATGAGCTCATCCAGGTCATTTTGCGAGTGATTGCCAGAACCCCACAACGACATGTAAGTACTGTAAATCCTTTGACCATGTAATTGAAGAATATCCTGTACTTATGGCAAAGATGCAAGAAAAAAGGAATCAACAACCGACACAAAATATTCAAATGATGACTACTGAAAGGAGGACTAACGAACCTCGAGCTAGTATTGTCACTATAAGTGGATGTCCGACTCGTAGTGATAAAGCAGATGAAAAGAAAGAATAATAAAGTGAATGGGTCAGAAATACTACTGAGAAAGTTCCTGTATCTGATATTCAAAAAGAAAAAGAAGTATTTATGAAAGCAAAGTGAAGTTTTATGGATGCTGAAGCTTCGACCTCTAGTGCACAAGCAAAGCCCGATTAGAAAATTAACTACGACGTGTCATCAAATTTGATATAGAACCAAGCTCTGACACAGGATCGGGCTCCGACACAAGACCAGGATTCAACAAATCAAGTGGGTATTTTAAATTATTTTCTGTAGACTTGTATGAAATTGTTAAGAGATCATAAAGTTGTAGAAGGACTTTAGGAATTGATAGATTCCCATGCATTCAAAGAAACACCACGAAGTGAGATGTGCACATTTAATAATTTGCATCGACAAAAGAGAACTAAAAGAGATATGAGGCATAGTGTGCATATATGAGAATATGAGACGGATCAAATTGTTGAGAAATGGCAACACAAAATTCCAGTTTAATTTTTCCTTGAATTAAACTAAGAATTAAAATCGAATTCAATTCTCATAGCAGCTTGTAAATAGTTAATTAAGTTTAATTAACTTAATTAGCTTAGGAATTTCGAGTTGGAAGTCTTTCTGTAGTCATGTATGTGTTCTCCCTAAATTTTAGGGGTCTAGTATGAGTTTAAATTGAGTTGTAATTAGATAACTCATTTTACTGAGTTATGGTTAGTTAACTTAGTTCTAACTATTTGTGGAACTAATAGAGGAATAACAGTCAGTTGGTGCACTGGTGCATCCACAGGTGTTACTCCAATTAACTAAAGATTCACTCATGAGAAACTCATGCATGTCAGTTCAGAGAAAGATCTAGTTGAGACTAGAGTGCAGGGACAATGTAATATCAGTTGTATAATTTACTGAGTTGTAAATATCATGCATGCAATAAGAGAAGGACCTATGTTTGGATTGCGCAATTTTGGAAGCATGCATTCCCTTTAAATATAGGCTATTCATCCTAGGAATTGTGCAAGGAAATAAGGGCTTGGCAGATAGTGGAAAATGGCTAAGTATTGGCGAATAACGAGCTTGTGACGTAGAGAGTTGAGCATACTTGTGCGGAATTTTTCTTGTGAGAAAAAGATTTGTATCTTCACTCATATTTCTGATTAATGAAATACAGATAGTCGGGGTTTTGAGCAATGGCTTTCCCCAGAGAAACTTATTGTGTTATGTACCGTTGATTTGTCTTCTTCTTGTTCATATTGTTTTCATCAATCTATTGGCTTCCACTAGTTGAAAGTAGAAGTAGATTCTTGTCCTGTGCTTTAGTAAATTGCATGAGCTTGTGAATCTACAAGAAAATTCTACATGGTATTGGAGTTGAATTAAATATACTAGAGGATATTTCAAAGTTTTGAGTCTTGGGTTACAGGTGAAATTCGAATTTGCAATACATATTTCAGATAGCGTTCTACAGTTTGCTACTCAAGTATGCCTTGGAAGGAAACTCGAATTATATAGCCTGGAGGGACATAATGGACGCTATGTTGGGGGATAATGGCTTGAAGGAATTCGTTGATCAAGACATTCCTAATCTAGCCGCATCAGATGCACATAATTTGGCCAAATGGAAGAAGTGTGTGGCAAAAGCAAGGCAAATAATCCTTGAGGGAGTTCGAGACCACATTGTCCCGAGTCTCCATGGCAAGGAAACTCCGTATGCTATGTGTAAAGCATCGACATACTTGTATCAAAACAACAGTGACCAAAGGAAATTGGCATTGAAGTACAAAGTGCGAAAATCCAAAATGGAGAAAGGCGAGGGTATTCCAAAATACTTGACCAAGTTCACTCAATGTCGTGATGAACTTGGAAGTGTTGGAATCATGGTTTCCGAGGATGATATGCTGAGTCTTGCCCTTCTGGGACTCCCAAAGAATTGGCATAGTTATCAAGACTTTATCAATGGTCGGGAGAAGCTACCAGATTGGGAACAACTATGGTCAGATTTAATGTAGGAGGAGATCAGGAGGAACACCTAGGATGGCTCTTCATCAACGACCGATGATGAAGAGAACTGTGCCTTAGCGCTAAGGTGAAGAAAGGGTGATGAGGCTCATCAATAGGTAAACTATATGGGTCACAATGCCACTCTCTAGCTTATTAAAATTGACTTTTCTCACATTTATTTACATATTTTGTTATATTTTGCTTAGTGAGAAGGGTAAAGGTGAGTTGCTATGTCATGTGGCCTAATATGTATTAAATGTAGGAATTGGAGCAGTTTTGGGCTAATTTAAGTGCAAGAACTTGAGGTGGACAAGAAAGAGAGATTTTAGGAGATTTGTCTCCCTCCTTTACTCCTCAAATCATTCAAATATTCCTCCACCATATCTCATCAGCTCGGAGTTACTAGCAGCCAAGCAAGCCGAGTTCATTGGCAGCCAAGCCAGTGATAGTCAAAGACAAGTTATTCTCGAGTTAGGGAGCCAAGTCTCCCTATTTTTTAGGAAGCTATTGGTAGCTTCAGTTTGTATAAATAAGAGAGCCAAGGGACTCATTAGGATTCGATTTTTTGATGTAGCCTAGAGGCAATTTGAGCTGAAACATTGTGACTGTTATTTGCTATGTTGTATTTGACATTTTGATGATAATGAGAAATTTGACCTTGATCCAGCATTGAGTTGACTTAGAGGGCTGAAGCTCTAAGGGGGAACCCTACTCATCCTCATGGTCGCAACACACTTTTGGGGGTATGTTCTGCATTCTGTAACATAGAAACTGGGCTCATAAGTGCATTCAACACAGTTTTGAGGGGAAAAAATGTGTTTTGGGCTGAGAGGAGAAGCAGGACTGGTGATCTGTGCTGAGATGAAACTAAGTATTATACATGCATGCCTTTTACTTTGAGCTGAAAAAACATAATGGTATTTTACATGTATTGCAGAGCTAAAGGTTGTATGGTGAGAATGAGATTTGGAGCCCCTTCGTGCTGAGATTCAAGGGAATCAAGCAGTGAGATGGATTTTGGCACGGTATGGCATGCTAAAGTTTGCATAGAACCCTTTGATGAGGGATGTTGAGCCCTTGTTCTCAATGATTGCGAGTTATTGGGATCTAGATCATGAAGAATTTGTAGTACTGGGGCATAGGATCAAGATCACGATCCATGACATATATTTTCTAACAGGATTACCCCCCTTGGGGTTGGTGGGGGGATACATGCAGTGTTGCCTTGTGGGAGGCATATAGGTGAGTTTTTTTATTGTCACTATGTACCGAAGGTTCGTGCAAAGGGAACGCCCATTCAATGAATGACTTAGAGAGGCTTGACACACGAGCTACATCGCAGCAGTGTTGTGGAAATTGGGTAGTCATTCCTTCCACCATATCACTAGGGGGCATATGATGTTGGTGGAGATTGTGTTGGAAGGGACCTACTATGGGTGGGCCCAAATGATGTTATCATCGTTGAAATGATATGCAGGCAGAGGACGAATGATAATTATTCTTTTGGGACAGTATTATGCTCATTCTTCTTTGAGAAGATCTCCACAATCTGTCCTCATGTACAGATCCATGATGGGGGCCCACAAGAGCCCAGTATGCGTTGCTAGGGGTAGCTATTATGATGAAGTGAAGGAGGGGGAATCAGACGAGTGTTCGAACTTGAGTTTTTCGCACATTGGGACCAATTGCCACTATACATAGATGATTATCCGTACAATGGAATGAACTATCAAGGGGATCTTGACTTACCACTTCTGTTGGGATGAGTTTGGGGTCCAGATGGAAAGTGAAAGTTGTTATATATTTGATAAATTTATAGTTTAAGAAATATGTATATGTGGTACTGATTTCATAACTTTTTGGTATGCAGATATAGCACCGATGAGGCCAGTAGGATACACGGGATGAGTTGTAGCGCATGAGGTTGCAGACCAGGGTGGGGCCACATCGCAACAGAGATTAGGGGTTGATTTTATACTAGATGATCTCCGACGTAGATTCGATGTGCTACTGACCGAGGTGACAGAGTTAGAAGATCGGTATACAGATGAGTGCACTAGTCTTCCCTTAGAGTGGTGAGGAGTCACGCAACGCATTTCTATGGCCCGTTAGGTAGTACGAGACCTACGGGCTGGTGGGATGGAGCCATTAGCTTGGGAGCCTCCAGATGATAGTGATTAGGCATCGAGACATGTGGGTCCCCATTTTTGTTTTGTGATAACATGTGAATGAGAATGTCATATGTATTTAGAGTAGTGGACTCAAAACATTGTTTTATGATACATATTTATGGTTATGCATCTTTTGTGATGATTTTGGTTTGCCATTTATTTATGTTATGGATGTATTCTTGTGGGAAGAGTGGATAGATACAGTTAGAGAAAGGAAATGGTGGATTACCAATCTCGTTTGGTACTGCATATATGAATCAAATGGACTCAATTTCTGGGTTCGCATATATGGTGTCAGTATACCAAAGAGTGGATTCGCATATAATGAACTCATACTCACCTACACAACACGATGGTTGAACAACAACAATGTCTAAGCATCTAGGCTGTTGATGTAATATGGAGGAATAATTAAGTGGATCATCCCCATCATTATCTGGAGTGATATGTGACTCTAGAGGTTCTTCTAAATGGGGAAGAATGATGGTATGAGAGTTGACACTACCAGATGCACTAGGAGGTTTGGGGATAATTGTTTCTCCTGGACTCTCAAAAATGGATGCCCCCTTACCCAAACATTGTGTGGTAATGTAATGGCCACAAGGTGGATGTGGTTTGAATGGATGGGCTCAAAGTAAGGAGTTATTGAACCAATCGACCTCAGCATGGATGAAGTCTTTGGAGTCCATATCATATTGGTCATGGCTTTAGTGCAGAAGAAGTACGCACAATGGTGCATACCATCCCAAGGATAATCAGGGGTGGTCATGGCTTCCATGATGTCTACATCAGAATGGACAATGGGGGGACTGGAGGAAGAGAGACCACATTATGAAGAAGAGCTACCTTAAGCATCTTCATGAGAGACAAGGTTCGCATATGCATTGTCAAGGTTAGGAGACATATGACTAATAGATAGAATATCTACCAATGTTGAGACCGGGGATTTCGTCGAAGAAGGTTCAACATAATCACAAGAGGAGACATTAATGGAGTTCCAATGCGTCGATGTCATGGATAACGACATGTAGAGAATGGTAGAGGTATTATCCTTCATATAGACATCAGGGGTAGGGATCACAATGGGTGGTTGAGAGACCTCATGTTCTGGTGTAGGAGTGGGACTAGAATCCGCAGGTGGAGGAGAGGTGGAATCACTACGAGTTGCCTCTAATTCACAAAGCACTTGAAGTGTATCATGAAAATATTTGAGACAGGGGTGATTCGTGTGTAATGATTTGTTCTTCTTAGCTAACTCAGGTGAGGCAACATGGACCTCAGGAATGTTAGAATCAGTGAAGGTATGAGAGACCACATTCTTGACATGAGGGAGTTCAAGACAATTATTGGTGGCATGAACAACAAAATCACACAAAGAGCATGGAGGAATAGGCTTTGGCGGCTTAGGAGGAGTTGGAGTTGTTGGGGGTGCCTTGTCTTTGGTTCCATTTTTCTAGGCTTTGCCCCCCTCACCAGATGCTTTCGTAACAAGAGTAGGTTCCTGTTGAGGTTGTTGTGGAAATGAAGCAAAGGTAGGGTTAGGAACAATAGGTTAGATTGGGGTCAAAGTAGTGTAAGGTTTGAGTTGATTGGGGGGAGTGTTTACGGGAGGATCAATGTACCAGACTAGGATCCCCAAAACTATGTTATGCAAACTCAACATGGCCATGACAGGTGTAGAATAAACTCTAGGGGGGGAATATGAATGGTATTTAACTAGAAGGGTAATGGCCTGGGGGAACTTCTCCGAGATGGTTAAGTTCTGGGGGAGTGGTTCCGGGCAGAAAAGGATTAGGACAGATACCAGCAGAAGGAAATAGCCCTTGAGGAGTAGTACCAGAGGGTTGGGTTGAGTTGGGAAAAGCAGGTTGTAGAGGTGTTGGCTATTGTGAAGGCATACCAGTCCATTTGTGGGCGGCCTGTGATGCTTGGAGCATGCAAACCCTGGATGAGATAGGCTCAGAAGGAGTAGGTAGTGGATAATAATAAGCACCAAGAAGAGTGGAATCTTTGTAGACTCCAGGAAATACATTAGTGACAGACAAGATATTCTTATTGTTATTCATGAAGGAGATGTTGGACTGAGGTGAAGTCTGAGATTTGGGATCATAGTACGTCAACTGATCAACAGTGATGATATTTCCATTACGGGGAAAGCACATCTTATGGTGAATCGCAGATGCGACAACTGACATAGCATAGGTATAACTACATCCCAAAAGGATGTTGTAATCTAAGGGGGCATCAATGACTTCAATATCAATTGAGATAGTCTTTCCAACAATAGTGATCATATAGTTGTGATATAAGCTAAGGGCTGTGAAGGATGACCATCTCAGGCACGGAGAGTGATGGTGGATAGGGATAGATCTGGGGAACCAAGTCACTTCCAAACACTAGTAGCCATCACACAGGTGGAGGCACCTTTGTCTACGATACACCGTTGAACAATGGCTTATGTTATATAACTAGGGGGGATAATATGGGGTACAAAGGGAGGTACCCAAAGTAATAATGTAATAATAGGATGGGCCATAGTAATAAATAAGGTGGTTAACCCATATCATGTAAGGAACCACAAGTAGTTAGTAATAATGTAATGGGCCCATGGTATTAGTTCGATGGTATGAAGGAATCATGGTAATGATCCATGGTATTGTATGTATGAAGCCTATATAGAGGCTAGAGACTCCACCTGGAGAGATATCAAGGAATTGTGTCAAGGAATGTTGTATGAATAGGCATATGGCTTGTGGAGTGTTCTCCTTCCTTAAGGAGTGAATGTATGGTGTTGCCCTACCTTAAGGGTTTGATATCAATAAAGAAGCATTTCTATCTATTTCTCTCTTATTGTTTCTGGGTTTATTTCCATTATCATATATTTCTGAGTTAGATCTATAACAAGTGGTATCAGATCACTTTCTTGGGCAAAAGTGGAGAATTATTTATTTTTATTTTTTTTCCGGATTTCAGGGGCGGCGAGTTTGAAGATCAGATATGTACGTTTTGGTGCAAGATCTGAAAAATATAATTGTATATTTGGATTATTTGTGAAAAAATATCCGATTTAAAAAAAAAAATCGGTTGAATCGGAGTCCGGATGAAAGAGATATCGCTGATCTAAAAATCAGTGGAGTTGTAGACAATTTTTCAGGGCAGTGAGTTTGTGGCACCGATCTGAACATCCTGGGGAAACATCTACAAAATCTAATTGCAGATATGGATTCTTTTTTAAAAAATACCCAATTTCAAAAAAAAAATCAGTCGAATTGGAGTTCGGATGAGGGAGATATCGCTAATTTAAAATCAGCTCTTTTTTGGAGAAATTTTGGTGACGGTGGGAGAGTTGCAACGCAGATCTAAAATTCCAGTGCCTGGATCAAGATTTCTATCACATGGGTAGATGCAGAATGGTTGTTCCATTTCTGAAAACAGGTCATAATAGGGATTCTGAGCAATATTGACTAAACTGTGACAATTTCAAATTTTCACCAATTTTTTTTTGTGATGGCGGGCCTAGCTCAGAGTTTGAGGGACTTGTATAAATTTGATGGCTCTCATCCAGCCAAATGGCTAGCACAAATGGAGAAATGTTTTAGATTGAATTACATCATGGATGATGAGACTCAGCTGAGAATGGGAAAAATGTACTTGGACAATGAAAGATGGCAATGGTGGCAAAGGCATCAACATTGCTATCGAAGACCCTTGACTTGGGACATATTCACAAAAGCTCTTATGGACCACTTTGACCGTAAAACTAATCTTGTGGATAAGCTCACACAGATAGACACACAGCCTAGCAAAGATTTTATTTTTACAGAAAAGAAGGAAACCAAGGAACCTAAAGGGTTATTTTCTGTTGGTATCTCCTTATTGCAGGTTCATGGATTGATTCAGAAAGAGAAGATCATTGTTTCTATAAATCATAGTTGCAAGCATAATTTCATCAATGTTAATTTGGCAAAAAAATTGCAAGTTCCTGCAAAACACATTGAAAACACACAAGTGGATGATGAGGATGTTCAAGTGTATAAGGATTTGAAGATTTCTATGGATAAGTATGTGTTGCATGGTGATTTTTATACTTCAAAGATGGATAATATGGATGTTGTTTTAGGATATTCTTGGATGGAATCTGTGGGTACTATAAATATTAACCTGCAGAAGAAATTCCTAAAGCTATGGTACAAAAAGAAGAAAATTACATTACAGGATATTTCCATCAATAAACAGGTAGAGTCTACAGAAGTTGACGCAGAAGATGTTCCAAGGACTAACATATCAGATGATGAGCAGTGGATGGTCGAAAATCAAACACAAATAGAGGCTGAAGCAGAAAAGGTTACAGGTGTTGATACATCAGATGAGGGCTCAATGGTGGAAGTAATATTGGAAGATAAGACACCACAGCAGGCACCACAACATAATAGTCAGGCTCCAGTAAGGGGTGAATTAAAGAAAACGACATTGTGGGTTAAAACTTCAACATATCATCACCCACATCACCCCGCAAGACAACAACCAACAAGATGGCAACCAATTAGCCACAAGGACAACAACCCCCGTCGGACAGATAGAGAGGAGCAAAGATCCACCTACTACACATCAACACAGAAGAGCTACCATGGTCAGCTTCCATCTCAAGCGAGCGCGGCACCAACAAGATCGAGGGTTAATCTTTCTCTTGGATGGCTACATGCATGTGCATGGTACTAGTGGACTACTCTTTTGAGTAGATCTTATTATTTATGTTCTTCCAATGTTTCAGGGACGAAACATGCTAAGGGGGGTGGAATGTTATATACCTAGGGGGGATAATATGGGGTACAAAGGGAGGTACTCAAGGTAATAATGTAATAATGGGATGGGCCATAGTAATAAATAAGGTGGTTAACCCATATCATGTAAGGGACCACAAGTAGTTAGTAATAATGTAATGGGCCCATGGTATTAGTTCGATGGTATGATGGAACCATGGTAATGATCCATGGTATTGTATGTATGAGGCCTATATAGAGGCTAGAGACTCCACATGGAGAGATGTCAAGGAATTGTGTCAAGGAATATTGTATGAACAGGCATATGGCTTGTTGAGTGTTCTCCTTCCTTAAGGAGTGAATGTATGGTGTTTCCCTACTTTAAGGGTTTGATATCAATAAAGAAGCATTTCTATCTATTTCTCTCTTATTGTTTCTGGGTTTATTTCCATTATCATATATTTCTGGGTTAGATCTATAACAGCTTATCTAATGGAGACTGGTATTTGAAATGCAACATATGAAGATAGGGAGGATTTTCCGACTTACCAACATGAAAGACAATCATATGATCATATTGGGGATCAACAACACCCAAAGCAGATAGTAGAGCTTTCTATTGGGATGGACAGGTCTGGAGAACTTCTAGCATTGACATGGTCCATGATTATCAGATTCTTATGATGAATTCTGATGAGGTTAATACCGAACAAGTCAACCTGAAAACTCACTCGCGCCAATATGACAAGCCACCTGCTAAGTCAACGACTGAGTCCTAACCCCAAGTTTCCACTGAGCCTTTGTCATCATCCAATGGTACCTTACAGATCCCTCCACTTAAGGTAGAGGATGTTCCCAAGATCCCCAAAGGTCCATTACGTCGAAACATTGCTTCTACTAAAGCCAACCATACCTAAGTCATCTACTATGTTATAGGTATGGTTGGATTTAGCAGAAGAAACATTTTGACGAAATGGACCTTTGGGGATCTTGGGAATAACCTCTACCTTAGGTGGAGGGATCTATAAGGTACTATTGGATGACGATAAAGGCTTAGTGGAAACTTGGGGTTGGGACTTAGTTGTTGACTTAGCTGGTGGCTTGTCATATTGGCGCGAGTGAGTTTACAGGTTGAGTTGTTCGGTATTGACCTCATCATAATTCATCATAAGAATCTGATAATCATGGGGATCAAATGGTGGAGTTTCCTGACCTGGTGTAGGTTGGGCAACAATATATCCTTAGTGAGGAAAAGGATTGGTAAGCACTGCCGGTTGAGATGAAGCAGGAGGGGGGGAGGAGCTATGGGCTGCGGTCCTCGAGAAGAAGTTGCTTGAGTTTCCCATACTTGATGCATATGAGGTAAAATGGTACACTCATGAGTATAATGGCCATATATGCCGCAACATGCACAAGGTTAGTTCGTATGAAGACCCTTGTTTTTCTTGGGATATCTGCCTTGTTGTTGGGTTGCGGGATCAGGCTAGGGACCCTGAGGTGGATTGGGTGGTGGACCCTAACTACCTTGATGAACTTGAGATTGATGGTTCTAGTTACCTTTCCCCTTATTCCTTTTCTTGGGGTTGGGGGGATTGGTTATGCTCTGCTGAGCATACACTTGACCTTATGGAGGAGGTTGCTAATGTGGAAGAGGTGGGGCAGGCATGGGGGATTGGGGCGCTGGTGTTGGAGTGTTAGGCGGTGCATACGGATAATAAGCAGTTGGGGCAACATTGGGATAAACAGGTGGTGCAACAAATTTTCTTGACATTTGTTGATGCGAATGGGGATATGCATATGGCATGTTGGGACCTAGATAAGAGTTACCATGTGGAGGATTGGGAGAGGGATAAATGTAAGAGGAATTGTCCCCTCCCTGAGGTTGACCATAACTCATCGGAGGTGGAGCATATGGTTGAGGGTGTGAAATGGTTTCAATTATGGCATCCATGGCATGAGATTCCCCTGGTGCATTAGTGACACCAGGCCGAGGCAGATTGGGGATGACAATATAAACATAACCTGACTGGGCGTAGATCAGATCAAATTTCAAAGCTACATGGAGTGAATCTTCCTCAGAACGGGGGACATGTGACATAACATATTTAGCAAAGGGGGACAAGATCTATCTAAAAAACCAATCCATATAGATACAGTCTTTGAATTCAGGAGCTCTACAAATGCCCCTCCTCCTACACCATTCATGAACATGGTCAGATAGGTGAATCACAGAAATTTCAAGGAAATAATTCAATAGTTTGGTACCAATGTCATAACGGAGAGGTAACTGGAAATAGGTAAGAAAATATTTTGAAAGAGTCTCAAAAGTGGAATGAGTGGCTTTGGGTTACCACTTAGCAGCAACTCTAGTAAGAGTATGTTGGAATAGAAGAAGACAGATGGAGTCTTCAGTGATAGAATTGGATGAACACCACATATGGAATGAGTGAACATGATTAGTGCGATGTTCTCTAGGATTACCTTCACAATTTAGAATGTCTGAAGGGAGTTTAGTAGGCATAACTGACTAATTGGGATCATGGAGAAGAGGATCGTTGATGAGCTGGTTGAAATTAGGGAGACTCAAACCAACCATAAAAGGAAGCAATGGAGGAGGATTAACCACACCGGTGGGGATTCCTCTTGTGGGGTTACCCTGTTTGGTACCTGGGTTACCACCTTGGTTTCCCACACCCACGTTACTGCCTGACATTCTAGCAGTACGGGGATGAGAAGATGTGAAATCAAAGGAAGAACTGGATGAATAAGTAGAATCTGAATCTAAATAATGACTTGATGGAGGACTGTGAAGATGTACTCTAACTCGACGAGGAGGAGTAATATTTCCTAACAGGAACTAAGGGAAAAGAACTCACAGTCTCTGCAACAAATGCCTATGGTGTGCAATGATGTCAAGACAATAATGACTCTAAGGACTAAAGGGTGATGATAGGAATAAAAGAGCAACAAACAAAAAGAAAACACCTAGTGCAGTGGTGCCAAGTGTAAACTAACCATAATAATGATGTTACTCTAATACAAGCAAACACGTACTATAAAAAAAAAAAAGTACCTCTAGCTTATAGGTGGTCTAAATCCTCAAACAATCCTAAATCTACTATTTTTGATGGCCTTCTAAAGAACTTCTTACTTGATGGAATATCAAGGGTGGTCATGGCTTCCATGATGTCTTCATCAGAATGGAAGACGAGGGGACTGGAGGAAGAGAGACCACATTATGAAGAAGAGCTACCTTAAGCATCTTCATGAGAGATAAGGTTCACATACGCATTGTCAAGGTTAGGAGACATATGACTAATAGATGGAATATCTACCAATGTTGAGGGATTTCGTCGAAGAAGGTTCAACATAATCACAATAGGAGACATTAATGGGGTTCCAATGCGTCGATCTTATGGATGACGACATGTAGAGAATGGTAGTAGTATTATCCATTATATAGACATCAGGGGGAGGGATCACAATGGGTGGTTGAGAGACCTCATGTTCTGGTGTAGGAGTGGGACTAGAATCCGCAAGTAGAGGAGAGGTGGAATCACTATGAGTGGCCTCTAATTCGCAAAGCACTTGAAGTGTATCATGAAAATCTTTGAGATAGGGACAACGATGAGAATAATGGCCATAATTATCACACAAATCACAAGGGTGATTCATGTGTAATGATTTGTTCTTCTTAGCTGACTCAGGTAAGGTGACATGGACCTCAGGAATGTTAGAATCAGGGAAGGTATCAGAGACCACATTCTTGACATGAGGGAGTTCAAGACAATTATTGGTGGCATGACCAACAACATCACACAAAGAGCATGGAGGAATAGGCTTTGGCAGCTTAGGAGGGATTGGAGTTGTTGGGGGTGCCTTGTCTTTGGTTCCCTTTTTCTGGGCTTTGCCCCCCTCACCAGATGCTTTCGCAACAGGAGTAGGTTCCTGTTGAGGTTGTTGTGGAACTGAAGCAAAGGCAGGGGTAGGAACAACAGGTTGGATTGGGGTCAAAGTAGTGTAAGGTTTGAGTTGATTGGGGGGAGTGTTTGTGGGAGGATCAATGTACCAGACTGGGATCCCCAAGGTAATGTTAGGCAAACTCAACGTGGCCATGACAGGTGTAGAATAAACTCTAGGGGGGGGGAATAAGAATGGTATCTAACCAGAAGGGTAATGGCCTGGGGGAACTTCTCCAAGATGGTTAAGGCCTGGGGGAATGGTTCCGGGTAGAAAAGGATTAGGAGAGATACTAGCAGAAGGAAATGGACCTTGAGGAGTAGTACCGGAGGGTTGGGTTGAGTTGGGAAAAGAAGGTTGCGGAGGTGTTTGCTGTTGTGAAGGCATACCAGAACATTTGTGGGCGGACTGTGATGCTTGGAGCATGCAAACACTAGATGAGATAGGCTCAGAAGGAGTAGGTAGTGGACAATAATAAGCACTAAGCAGAGTTGAATCTTTGTAGACTACAGGACATACATTAGTGACAGACGAGATAGTCTTATTGTTAGTCACGAAGGAGATGTTGGACTGAGGTGAAGTTCGAGATTTGGGATCATAGTACGTCAGTTGATCGATGGTGATGATATTTCCATTATGGGGAAAGCACATCTTATGGTGAATCGCAGATGCGACAATTGACATAGCATAAGTATAACTACATCCCAAAAGGATGTTGTAATCTAAGGGGGCATCAATGACTTCGATATCAATTGAGACAGTCTTTCCAACAATACTGATCAGACAGTTGTGATATAAGCTAAGGGGCTGTGAAGGATGACCATCTCAGGCACAGAGTGTGATGGTGGATGGGGATAGATCTGGGGAATGAAGTCACTTCCAAACACTAGCAGCCATCACACAAGTGGAGGCACCTTTGTCTATGATACACCGTTGAACAATGGTTTATCTAATGGAGACTGGTATTGGAAATGCAACATATGAAGGTAGGGATGATTTTCCGACTTATCAACATGAAAGACAATCATATGATCATATTTGGGATCCACAACACCCAAAGCAGATAGTAGACCTTTCTGTTGGGATGGGAAGGTCTGGAGAACTTTTAGCATTGACATGGCCCATGATTATCATATTCTTATGATGAATTCTAATGAGGTTAATACCGAACAAGTCAACCTAAAAACTCACTCGCACCAATATGACAAGCCACCCGCTAAGTCAACGACTGAGTCCCAACCCCAAGTTTCCACTGAGCCTTTGTTGTCATCCAAGGGTACCTTACAGATCCCTCCACCTAAGGTAGAGGTTTCTCCCAAGATCCCCAAATTTCCATTACGTAGAAACGTTTTTTCTGCTAAAGCCAACCATACCTAAGTCATCTACTATGCTATAGGTATGGTTGGATTTAGCAGAAGAAATGTTTTGACGTAATGGACCTTTGGGGATCTTGGGAATAACCTCTGGGGATCTTGGGAATAACCTCTACCTTAGGTGGAGGGATCTATAAGGTACCATTGGATGACGACAAAGGCTCAGTGGAAACTTGGGTTTGGGACTCAGTTGTTGAGTTAGCGGGTGGCTTGTCATATTGGCGAGTGTGAGTTTACAGGTTGACTTGTTCGGTATTGACCTCATCAGAATTCATCATAAGAATCTGATAATCATGGGGATCAAATGGTGGAGTTGTCTGACCTAGTGTAGGTTGGGCAACAATATATCCTTGGTGAGGAAAAGGATTGGTAAGCACTGCCGGTTGAGATGAAGTAGGAGGGGGGGGGGGGGGGGGGGGGGGGGGGGGGGAGCTATGGGTTGCGGTCCTCAAGAAGAAGTTGCCTGAGCTTCCCATACTTGATGCATATGAGGTAAAAGGGTACACTCATGAGTATAATGGCCATATATGCCGCAATATGCACAAGCTTTGTTCGTATGAAGACCCTTGTTTTTCTTGGGATGTTTGCCCTGTTGTTGGGTTGCGGGATCAGGTTGGGGTCCCTGAGGTGGATTGAGTGGTGGACCCTAACTACCTTGATGAACTTGAGATTGATGGTTCTAGTTACCTTTCCCCTTGTTCCTTTTCTTGGGGTTGGGGGGATTGGTTGTGCTCTGCTGAGCATACACTTGACCTTATGGAGGAGGTTTCTAATGTGGAAGAGGTGGGGAAGGCATGGGGGGCTGGGGCACTGGTGTTGGAGGGGGCTGGAGCGTTATGTGGTGCATACAGATAATAAGAAGTTGGGGCAACATTGGAATAAATAGGTGGTGCAATAACTTTCCCTGACATTTGTTGATGCGAATGGGGATATGCACATGGTGTGTTGGGACCTAGATAAGAGTTACCATATGGAGGATTGGGAGAGGGATAAATGTAAGAGGAATTGTCCCCTCCCTGAGGTTGACCATAACTCATCGAAGGTGGAGCATATGGTTGAGGGTGTGAAATGTTTCCAATTATGGCATCCACGACATGAGATTCCACCAGTGCATTAGCGGAACTAGGCCAAGGTAGATTGGGGATGACAATATAAACATAACTTGACTGGGCGTAGATCAGATCAAATTTCAAAGCTACTTGGAGTGCATCTTCCTCATAATGGGGGATGTGTGACGTAACATCTTTAGCAAAGGGGGACAAAATATATTTAAAAAACCAATCCATATGGACACAGTCTTCGAATTCAGGAGCTCTACAGATGCTCCTCCTTCTACACCATTCCTGAACATGGTGAGATAGGTGAATCACAGAAGTTTTACGGAAATAATTCAATAGTTCGGTACCAGTGTCATAACGGAGAGGTAACTGGAAATAGGTAAGAAAGCTTTGGAAAGAGTCTCAAAAGTGGAATGAGTGGCTTTGGGTTCATCAACATACCACTTAGCAGCAACTCTAGTAAGAGTATGTTGGAATAGACGAAGACAAATGGAGTCTTCAGTGATAGAATTGGATGAACACCACATATGGAATGAATGAACATGATTAGTGGGATATTCTCTAGGATTAACTTCACAATTTGGGATGTATGAAGGGAGTTTAGTAGGCATAACTGACTAATTGGGATCATGGAGAAGAGGATCATTGATGAGCTGGCTGAAATTAGGGAGACTCAAACCAACCATAAAAGGAAGCAATGGAGGAGGAGTGACCACACCAGTGGGGGTTCCGCTTGTGGGGTTACCCTGGTTGGTACCTGGGTTACCACCTTGGTTTCCCACACCCACGTTGGTGCCTGACATGGTGGCGGTATGGAGATGAGAAGACGTGAAATTAAAGGAAGAATTGGATGAATAAGTAGAATCTGAATCTGAATAATGACTCGATGGAGGACTGGGAAGATGTACTCTAACTCGACGAGGAGGAGTAATATGTCCTAACAAGAATTGAGGGAAAAGAACTCGAAGTCTCTGTAACAAACACCTATGGTGCGTAATGATGTCAAGACAATAATGACTCTAAGGACTAAAGGGTGATGATAGGAATAAAAGAGAAACAAACAACAAGAAAACACCTAGTGCAGTGGTGCCAAGTGTAAACTAACCATAATAATGATGTTACTATAATACAAGAAAACAGGTCCTATAAAAAAAAATACCTCTAGCTTATAGGTGGTATAAATCCTCAAACAATCCTAAATCTACCATTTTTTATAGCCTTCTAAAGAACTTCTTACTTGATGGAATCTCATCCCTGTAAGCATATATGTCCAGAGAAAGGTAGGGTAGAGAACCAACTGCTTCCCACAACTAGTTCTATAGGGTGTTTTCCTAAGATTGGTCACTACGGTTACCTTCATCCCACAGGGGTGGTCTTGAGTTTCTTGGTGATCATCCAATGCACGGTATTTTGTTGCCACATGTTAGGTAGCCCCGAGGAGAACCACCCACATGATGACCTAGCCTAAACCCCTTTGAATTGGGTTTATGGTACACTCTAGCTTTCGACCATGGGATGGTGTAGGACTTTAAGCTTCCTAATATGTAAAATTCTATGTCTCAATGAAAGTGATTGATGGGTGTTATTGGAAGCCTATCCCACCAATCCAACACCTAAACTATAAAGATTGTTTGGCCTTGGTTCCCGTGTGCTTAATCTATGTAGGTTGAATTATTAAGGTGCAGTGTTTCAATTCTTGGCTTGGCAGTGTTAACCAAGCTCACATTCGCTTAGGGTGTGAGTGTGTGAAAATAATGTGTCAAGTGGATGATTTAATTGAGCATGTTTTATGATGCCATGTGCTATTGAAAATAAAGTGTTGAAATACTGTAAATAATGCTGGAAATGACAGTAAAATAAACGTCAAATCAAGCATACAAAACCCCACCCAAAAAGGCTATCAAACAACTAAGCAAGAGAGGGCAAACAAGCTACTCAAAGACACATAAAATGCCTAAAATAACTAATGCATAAGGGACTGATATCTAGAGGCACTAATCTGTTGTAAATGGTGCAGACAAACAACAAAAATTAGAGGTGAAAAATGCTGCAAAGGATAGGTATGAAGCTCCAAAACCTAGGATGCTCAAGGGGATCCTAAGGGGGAAAAGGAAAAACCCAAACTCTAAAGGGAGAAAAGGTAAAATAAACCTATCTAAAAGTGTTGAAAAGTAATGGATCAGACTCTGAAAATCAGTGGCTGAAAATGTTGAAACCCTAGACTCCTCACTCAACCAATCTCTTCCTAACAATGTTGTACTCTAAACCCTGGGGGTATTTCTCCTTCCTCAAAGAGAAAAACTAAGAGAATCTAGGCCTAGCAGAGACTGAAAATAGAGGTGAAGTACCCTTTCTAGCCTACAAACAACACTCTCAGAAAATCTGAAAAAAATTCTGGAAAAATTCCAAAATGCATGTACTAACCTGAAACAATGGAAACACAGTTTTTGGGCCAAAAAGTGCGCTCTGGAATGTAGATCTAGGGCTGAAAAGTGTCTTTTTCTCTTGGGACTATTGGTTAGTAGATATCGCACAAATATTTCCTTCTCCTGCTCGGCTGGTACCTGTGACCTGTGGAAAGAACCAAAAAACCACCAGAATCTGAAAATTTGACAAAAAAGGAAATAATACTATAAATAGAAATTGAGAGGCTAAAAATAGTTGTAGAAAACCCTAAAATTTACTGAAACTTTAGTCACCCAAGAACATTTTTATTACATTAGTGGAGTCTCCATTTGTTAGTGTGAAATTTCTTGGAAGGTGTACCAAAAATATTTCACTTAAGTCACTAGGTGACATGTGACCCTAACAACAATTAGTCGCTGCTTACACTTCAAATCTGCAATAAAACTTGGAAAAACTTGCAACAAAATAACATATATAATCCAAAGCAAAAAACAACAAGATAGATATCCAATGCAATAACATAAATGGAAAGATTTTAAGATGAATAAATTCTTTTATTGATGATGCCTAGTGAAGGAGATCTACAAAAGGGTCTACAAGCCCCCCTTCGTGGGATGTGTCATTTGATGTCTTTGATGCTTCAGTAATCAATCTTCTCTCTTAATATGTGAAAAACCCGGAACAATGTGAAGAACTCAAATGAGAGCTCAAAAGAAAAAAGACGATAATGGTGACGAGGATAATGATCATGGTGAAGAATGAATGGAAAACCCTCATATTTATAACAAGGTATTGAGTTAATCTTGAAAATGGAGAATAATAAAATAATACTGACCAAATCAAGATCTAACAGTTACAAATATTTTATTATATTTTTGGGAGAGGGAAAGTATATTTAAAATGGTCAAATATCTTTATTTAGGAATAATTAACAAATACAATGATTTATTAATTATTTCGCGAGGATTAAGAATGGTGTGAAAATGAAATAATTATTAAATAGTGATTTAACAATTATTTCAATAATAGAATTAAGGAATAATAAATAAATAGTGATTTATTTAACTATCCCTAAGGGATTTAGTCAAATGTGACAAGGAATAATTTTCAAACAATGGTTTAATAATTATTCCTAGAGAAAATTAAATAAATATTGATTTATTCAATTATTTTCATGGGGGTTTTTTATTTTAATAAGAAAAATAATTTTAAAAAATGGTTTACTAAATTATTTCCCATGGTGAAAGTGATTTTACTATGGTAAAATTAATCCTACATGGTGTATTTCGATCCACCTAGTTAAAAATGGATAGGTGATCGTTTTTTTGTGATAACAACAGGTTCTTCACAAAAACCTCGATCCGCTTCACTGGTCTCGTGGCTGTGTCTCATGAATTCGTTTCCTTTGTCGATGATTACATCATAACCACAGTCTTCCAAAATTGTAATGGAGACAAGATTTTTCTTTAGGCCCAGAACGAACATGACATCCTTGAGCCCGAGGGGGGAGCTCGACTCCCTCTGAAAGGTGATTGTATCAATCTCAGTAGCGTTGTATGTTTTTCCATCCCCCATCTCGATGTGCATTTGCAAATATTTTTCTTCCAGGTCACTAAAAAAGTCTCTACACCTTGTCATGTGGAACGATGCACCTGAGTCCAAGTACCACACACTCATCATTGTGTTGGCCATGCATGCAATAAGGGTAAAGTCAATCTCGAACTGTGATATCAAGGCTTTACCTGTTGCTCCTCCTAAGGTCTTCTTGCTTGACTTTTTGTGTGGAAACTTCATGGCATATTTCCCAAATTCATGAAAATGGAAGAACTTAATTTTGGAAAAATCTTTCTTCTTTCCCCCTTGACTGGATTTTTGTTTGGATTGAGATTTTTTCCCTTTTCCCTTCTTTGCTTTTCCAACCAATGCAAAGTTTTCTTTATCATCGCCCTTGGATGAAGTCCCATAACTGGTATTCTACCTTATTTCCTCCTGTACCAAATCAGACCATAAGCACTCCCAATTCAGTAATTTCTCCCTCCTATTCACTGAATCTTGATAGCTATGCCAACTCTTGGGAAGGCCCATAAGGGCTAGGATTACCAAGAATTCTTCAAGGACATTAACATGGACCCTGCCAAGTTCATCATGACATTGTATGAACTTACTCAGATACTGTGGAATAGTGTAATTCTTCGGCATCTTGATACTTTGAAGTATATCCTTGAGCACCAACTTCCTGTGGTCACTATTATTCTCAAACAATTCTTTCAGTTCTTTCCACATTGTGAACAAAAATTATTTCCTATGGAGATTTGAGACAATGTGATCTCGTACTCCCTCCAAGATTATTCTCCTCTCCTTGGCTACATCTTTCTTCCACTGAGAAAGGTTCTAGGCATCAGAAACTGGTGTTTTTGCATCATATGTCTTAATGTATTCTAGCAAGCCATTGTCATCCAATACTGCCTCCATGCGATCCTTCCATGCAAAAAATTAGAGGTGCCTTCCAGGGCATACTCTAGCTTTATTTATTTGAATGCCATCTTCTCGGCTCTGAAGAGGTCCTGCTACACTGAAATCCAAATTTCAACCTCCTGAGAAATTCAAAATTCCTGCTCTAATGTGAATCCAACTCCAATACCATGTAGAAATTACGATATAGATTTGCAATCGCTCATGAATTTTTAATCAAAATCACAAGACACAAACCTACTCTATTGTTCTGCAGACATTAATTCACAATTTAGAAAAAAATATCAGTTATGCAATAAGAAATTACACACATGCAAATAGTATTTTTCCTGAGGAAAGAAAACTACTAAAAACCCCAATGTCTGCTTGCATTATTTGATGAATAGAGATGTATTATAATTTCTTTGCTCAACTGAGCACAACCTACAAGTGCATAACCTATCTCCCATCTCACTAAGAAGCTCTGACCCAAACATATTTTTTTACTGCCTCTGCTCAAGGCCCTATTTCCTTACACAATTCCTTGAAAAATTAGGCCCCTATTATTTAGGAATTTCTCCAAAATGGATTGCGCAATTCCTTAGGCTGATCATTTAACTGCATGCAACACGTGTACACTCAAGGCTAGTCTACAACCGATGTTACACTGCCTTGGAATCTCCACCTCAACTGGGTAACTCAAATTATCTGCATGTAGTAGCTACTTTGGACTAATTAATTAGTGAACTGGATGATCACTGAGTTTGTCTGAAGTCTCATCGCACAAATAACCTTCTACTAGTTCCTCCAACAATTGGAACTAGTTTAATAGAAAACAACTTGAGATAAATGATTTTGATTGCTAAAAATTAGAAATCACACATGCTTAGTTGAACTCTAACTCCTCCAACTCGAATTCACAAAGTAAATTGGGTGACACAAGCCATGTCACAAAAGTTAACTACACCAAAGTTATCTGCTAATGTAGATATTTGAATTTTCTCAATTTAATCAAGGCAAAATCAAATTGAGAATTTCTTGTTGCATTTTTCAACTCTATGGTAGTCGTCTGGGTACTGGATGTGTTTAGAATTTGATCATACAACTTGATCTGTCTTTCACACACATAGAGTGAAATTTTCGTTGAAATCCAACAACTGGAATTAATTCTTCTAACCAATTAAATTATGCAGTTTATTTTGTTATGAAAAAATAACGAATTATTCATATTGCAATTTATTCACAATAAAAAATTGCAGAAATAAAAATGTTGGAAACTAAGAAATAGAGAGCGCACACACAAAAATATGACACCGTTATTTCTGGACAATTGTCCCCAAAAAACCCAATGTGGGAAAACTGGTGTAGCAGATGAGGGTTTTATTATTATGTAGTAGTGAAATTCTGAGTACAATAAAATGGATGCCAAATCGACAATCCTCTTTGAGAGAAATACTGGAAAAAACTATGACCCTCCTCCACAAGCAATACCGACCCAAACTAGCCACAAAATTATGCTCCAAAAAACCCCTACATTAGCCTTCTACGCAATCCTTGTCCAGGATAAAATCGCACTGCTCCGAAACTATATTTGAGTCAATTGTTCTTCCTGTAGCTGCTGGTGGAAGTCACTCCCCAGGCCTTCTGGAAATTTTCCCGGCGTCCAACACCTGAAACGACCTGTTTTTCAGCCAAATCGAACTGCCTCTTTGAGGCTCTACACATGCCCTTGCATTGCCTCTTGGATAATAATCTTGGCCTCCTCTCACTGCCTCTCTGAAACTAAATATATTCCTCCAGAATCACTGTCTTTGCGTCCCCTCTTTGGTTCAAATTCTTCTTTGTTGAATCACTGCAATTGGGAAGCTCGATTTCTGCCAAGAAACTCGACCTCAAGTGTCTCAAGTAACTGTAGCTCCAACCCCATCGACCTGCTCTTATAATCTCTCGTTGGTGAACCAATAACCATGATTAAGTCCTCATCAACGACTATGATCATGTTTTATTTGATCCATATGATTTTCTAGCGAAACCTAACCTTTCTCAATTAATTCTTGTTAATTACTCATTTTTCCTAAGTTAGACTTGGGAAAAAATAATTACTTACTAATTAACTTAATTGAGCCATTTCTAGGTGTTTTCTCTTGAATTTTTTTTCTGGGTTTTGGAGCTCTTGTGTTTCTGAGCCTCTCTGACCAAAGTCAAGACTAGAACACCTGTCTAATGCTATCCAACCATCAAAAACTAACACGCACTTAACAACATATAAGGATAACATGTAGTTGACGTTCTTGCATTTAGATGACCCATCAACTTTATAATATAAGGTAAATATATCAAATCAACGATATGTTCTTGTGGCACTGTATACAACAAGAACCACTTATTTGAATTATATTACTATGTTTTGTTGTTGGTTCTTCATCACATAAATTTTTACAAACTCAAATAAATATAAAATAGAAAACCACTAATACGAACAACAATATCAACTTGACTATTTCTTTATCAACAATTACTAATTATACTCAAATAACTTTGTTGTGACATATTTATGTATCCATCTGGCTTCATATCATCCACCTGAATATGATGTAACTAATCACACTTCTTGTTGACTGCAATCTATTGTAATCAGACACTGACAACAACAACAACCAACCTCTCTGTAACAACGCTAGTGAAAATTCCATGTAATAAAAGTTAATAAAGGCAAAATAATAACCACGGTTGATGGGACACTTATTCCAAGTTGAATGTTGGGAAAGACATCCTAATGTGGATGTTCATTTGGTTTAGTATGCCTAAAGAAATTGGCAAAGGCAATGGCTAAAGCATTTGGCAAGGCAAAATGTCATTTTTGACACATTTATTTATTTATCTATCCATCTGGCTTCATATCGTCCACTTAAATATGATGGAACTAATCACACTTCTTGTTGACCACAATCCGATGTAATTAGGCACTAACAACAACAACAACAAACCTCTTGTGGACCAACATGTAATGAAGATGCCTCTCTACACTGAACTTGTCAATCTAGGTCGAATTATATGGTTTGACCAGAAAAAATGACGGAGAAATCTCATTGAGAGTTTATGACAAAAAAACACACCAACGAAATCATGTATTACTCCTTTTATATGAAGTGTTGGACCCTCTCTAAAGGAACATTATTCCTAAAAACAACTCGAAACAACGGTCAATAGACTCCAATCCACGTCGACGACCATGAACATGTCGATGGTTAGGGCATCCCCCATTTGTATGGCCAGGTGCAACACCGTCTCAGGTTGTTTGTCTTGCCTCTCAATCATGTTAGAAACTACTTTTGCCCACACCTCAATGCATCTTTAGATCGCATGCACGCTGCCATCAAAAGCTAGTGTGAGCCGTTAACCTGATTGAGAATGTTTCCTCTGTCTGTTTCCTTCTTGCTGCAGTGATGATAGCAATTTGATCACATACCTTTTCTCCACAGTCAATTGTTTCATTTTTTTTCGTCTCTTCCAAATAGAGAAGCTATCCCGGACATTTTCTTGAATTCAAGAACCTCAGATGCATGAATTTATTTTAAATTGCTTCATCTGCGATCGATGAAGTAGAGTCAAGAATTGACGGATGGATTTATCAATGATACTAGACTTGAGAGCGAATAGCACCAACATTTCAACATTGAAACATCAATATTTGCGAATATAATTAAACAGTCAGATTTTTTCTAAATATAACCGGAATTTCCATAACTTTCTTGGCAACTCCTCCGCCTCGTTAGACTACGCGATAACAATCCGTAGTCTAACGAGGCAGAGGAGTTGCCCGGAAAGTTATGGAAATTCCAGTTATATTTAGAGAAAATCAAGCAAGGATTTTTGTAAATCCAAGTTATAGTTGTTAAACTTCAAAATTTTAGGTGTCCTAGACATTTTTGATGGTGCTGAATGCATTTCCCCCATCAAAAACACGACTCAAAAACTGCCTTTACAAGATTTTTTGAAATTTTTTGCTTGGATTCCGGCCACTTTTGATAGTCCGGGCAATTCCTCCGCCTCATTAGACGACTCCAAATATGGGAGTAAGCCCAAAATGCCTCTAATACTAATTAAGAAAATTAGAATTGCACATACAAAAAAACTATTTTTTTCACTGAATTCAATCACAAATATGATACAAATATATAATTGGATTTAGATCAAACCAATTCCAAATATGAATATGGGTTGAGATATTCTCTCAACAGAATCCCAAACCAACTCTAAATGTATCATTGTGTCGAAAGGCGCATTCTACAAACCAATGTGTGGGTGATGTGCAAGTATGTCATGCCTCCAATAAAATAAAAATATTTACTCGATGCAAGTCCAAAGAAAATGAAAATAACTATATAAATAAATAAATTAGAAACAAATTAATGGGTCACTGCAATTTTTTTCTATACTCCTTCACTCACCTTAGTTCTTTGAGTGTAGAATTTGAGGAAAAGTTTACACCTCGAGAGACTTGATCCTTTTGAGTGCATGATAGGTCCAGAGTTAGATGGATCTAGGTTGGTGTAACCATTATCTCCAAATAATTTATCATTACTATTAATAAAAGTTTTTGTTTATCTATTATATGTTTTGGAAGGTTTCTAGTATTATTTGATTTAACTTGTCATAATTTATTTGTTTTAGATTTTGGAACTTTTGATAGAATTTTTCTAAAATCTAATAGAAATTTGTTAAAATCACAAGTTTAAACTATAAACTCTCCACAATATGAGTGGATCAAGTTTTTCATAAACATTAAATTCTTGTGCACATTTACCAACAAACACATTTTAAACGATAATAACAAAAACACATAATCTAACAGCAAATTGTTTCACTAAATTTTTATAAAAAAATTCAAAGCATATAATAATTAAACAAAATCATAAAATCCACCAAAAATTAAAACCAAATAAATTATCTTTAATACATAGTTAAACATAAACCAAATTATTATAAAAAAATTCAAAACATAAAATAACATTTAGCCAAATTATTATAAAAAAATTCAAAACATAAAATAATTAAACAAAGTAATAAAATCTACAAAATGAAAACCCAATAGGTTGTCTTTAATACAAAGTTAAAACCCAGTGGGCCGTATTTCATACATTGTTGGTATTGAGGGTTTGGGTTTCCAAACCTCTTGACCACTGATGAAAACGCTACATTTCCGGCAGCCTTAGGCGGAATCTTCCCAAATATTTTCACGGTTCCAGTCGTTTCATAAGCTCAGAAAACCCCTGCTCCCCCTTGGAGCAGGCTGAAATTATGAGTAGAACTATGATTCCACTGGAGATATGAATAAAACTGTAAAATCACTCGAAAATGTATGGCAAGTTTTTAAAAAACGAACAGTGTAAATATAGGGTGAATTTTTTTTAAATAATTTGATATTAGATTTAAGATTTTTGTGATTTATATTGAAGATAAATGTCTTTTTAAAATAATCATATTGTTAAAATTTAATGATGTTTGTAAGTACGTACACAATTAATTAAAAGATCTTGTGATGGGCCTTTTATGTACAGTTTGGCCATGGATACTATGGATAAGGTCAGCTAATTATAACCAAATGATTTTGTGATGGGTCTCCTATGTATAGTTTGGCCACACACTATGGATAAGGTTAACCCTTTAATGTCTAATTAGAATTGTAGGGATCTTGTGATGGACCTCTTATGTACAATTTATCCACGGGCATTATGGATAAAATCAATTAATTATAACGAAATAATTTTGTATGAGCCTCTTATGTTTAGAACCAACTAACATGATTTATTCTCAAAACAAAATAAAAAATAATACTAACTTTAAAAACAATTTGATAATTTAAATCACTTGAAAAACATGAACCATTAAGCAATTATGAGGAGCCGTATGATTTGAGGTGCCCTATAAATCACAGTGGAATCTATGGCCGTGAGGTTTTGTCGGGTCGTTTTTCCTAAACTCTCATCAAAGGTCAAATCCACATCACTCTTTAATGGACCACCCGTATAATCCATTAAAGGAACGTACAAATGTAATTAAAGCTAGGTTTTTTAAATAATAAATATAAAGCACTTATTTTATATAATACATATAAAGCACTTATTTTATTGGGAAAAGTATTTTTTTTTTAAATAATAAATACAAATTACATATTTTTAAATTAATATTATTTATTTGAGGGAAAGATTAGTAGATATTTTTTAATTTTATTTAAAATTTGGTAAAGATTTTTAAGATTCATAAGTTTAATTTATTTAATTCACGGATTTCAGTGTCTTATAGATATTTTAGTCTATTACTTAGATGATAGAGATTATTCTATTTTAAAATAAAATAAATTAATGTATAGAGAATTTTTCGAAAGAAATCACATTGAAGATTTTGGTCGACGTGTTCGAACCAGCCATTGTAGGTCATCTTCAGGGCACGATGAAGACACAGATCAAGGAAGAAGGTTAAATAGGGAGACAAGTCAACCTAACAACTAGGATTGGGGGAGAGACAAGGAAATGTGTAATAATATTTAGATAAATTTTATTAGCTTATTTTATTAAAATATATATATATATATATTATTTAATGGCTATATTTATTAATGGTTTTAATTTATGAATATAATACTCCAAGAATAACTAACCATATTTTTATTGAACTATATTCAATCAAATTATAAAATATTAATAAATTATATATTTAAATTTATATATATATAAATATAAAATATGGTTATTTAAAACAATAGGGTTCTTTTTATATATTTGGTAATGGTTTAAATTTATGAATATAATAATAACAGAGTAAAAATAATAACTAATTATATTTTTATTGAACTAAATTCAATTAAATTATAATATATTAATAAATTAAATATTTAAATTAATATCGAAATATATATAAATTTATAATGAGGTTATATCTATCTATATATATATATAATCTAAATATAAATAACAATCTATATATGAAAAACTAAAGATTAGGGTTTTAGAAATATTTTATTCTTCTTATTTTGTTTGAATATATAACGATATAATCAAGGATTAAACTAATAATTAAGATTATATATATATATATATATATATATATATTGTATAGTTAAAGTTTAACATTTAATAAAAAGAGATTCTAATATTACTAAAACAATAGAATAATTAAAAATAATGTTGATAATTATATTATTAATAATAAAATATTGTTCATAATAATAATAATCCAAAAAAAAACCAAGGGGCCAAGATAAGAATGGAGAAAACTAAGAGGAGAGGGTGGGAATCCAACAACTGATAATTTTCTAGCCATCGTCCCTATTAATATTACTAGAAGACCTCACAATTTCAATGGCTTTCCTAAATTTACGATGGTGGAAATGAGGAATCTTAGCGATAACCCTAGCCTCCTCAATGCATATATGATGCTTGGTCTTCTCTACATGTTCGGCCAAAGCTAGAGATTTGGTCCTCCCGTGCTTGATATCAGCAGCATGTTCCTTAATCCGTTGGTTAATAGAACGACCAATTTTGCCGATGTATGAGGTACCACAGGAACAAGGGATGATATAAACACCTTTCATATCCATAGGGTTTACACGGTCTTTAACACACTTAAGGGAACTTCTAATGGTGCTGAGGGGTCTAAAGGTCGAGGGAATATTATGCTTCTTCATGATTCTAGCAATCTTGTCCGTCGTCCCTTGGATGAAGGGAGGTGGACTCTTGAACTGTGATCAATGGGTTCTTTCTTGACCTTGGGACCTTTGCTCACTTTGAGGAAAGCTTTGACACCCTGCTGCCTACTATAGCCATTTTGGACAAAAACATTAAGGAGATGGGATTTTTCCTTAGAAAAGTGGTCTTCATCAGAAATTCTAAGAGCCCGAGTGGCTAACATGTTGAGAACACCTATCTTCTGAGAAGGAAAATGGTGAGAGTTGACATGAAGATACTGCTCAGTATGAGTCTTTTTCGATATACCTCATGGGAGAAAGATCCATCAACTTTCCTAGGAATGAGGACATCAAGAAAAGGAAGGAAACCATTGACCTCACGCTCCATTGTAAACTGGATGGAGTTAGACCGATTATTGAGATGTTGGAAAAA
The DNA here is from genome assembly GCA_031772625.1 of Pinus tabuliformis. Classification (NCBI taxonomy): domain Eukaryota; kingdom Viridiplantae; phylum Streptophyta; class Pinopsida; order Pinales; family Pinaceae; genus Pinus; species Pinus tabuliformis. The sequence continues at coordinate 281,420,090 of CM062812.1, forward strand.
CAGGTCTAATTTCTCAGGCCCGTGCTGCCATATGGTGCAGGTGTCATCAACGAATCTTTTCCAAAGCTTGGGTTTAAATAAGGCTGAGGATAAAGCCTTGGATTCTAAATCTTCCATAAGCAGGTTAGCGACAATAGGGGACATGGGGGAACCTATGGAAACCCCACAGGTTTGTTCATAGAACTCACATTCAAAACAGGAAAAAGTAGAAGTGAGGCAGATCTCAACTGATTTGATCATGTCGGGATCAATAAAGCGAAAGATGACATCAAGGGTATCCTTAATGGGGATGAAAAGTATTTTTAAAACTATCAAATATTTAATTTAATGTTTTAATATTTTAATTCTTGAATAAAACTAGAACATAAATATTTTATAATTAAAACTCTAAACAATTTCACTAGAGAATAATTACAATATACTTTATCATAAACAAATATAATAAACAAACTAATCTTTATCATTCCTATAATACACAAAACCGACAAAGTGATACATTGAATTAATAAAATTAAGCTATATTTATTTCATAGTAAATCACCTCCAAAAAAAACAAACAACTTGACATATCAAACTAAGCAATAATGTTAAATTGTAATATTCTTTTCTGAGTGGATAAACCTATCACAACTCAGTTGTCAAATCAATAGCGGAGACATTCATCAGTACTAGCTATTTGTGAATGCAGGTTGAACCATCACTATTATTCAAGGAAAAAACCACACCACCTAGAATTATACCGATGGTGTTCCAAATGCAGGATGACTCATCACTATTATTCAAGGAAAAAAACCACACCACCAATTCACGCCTGCCAAATGTCTTTGAATCTTAAGTTATTAAATTGTTTCCTTAAGGCCAAAAAAAACAATCTCTTAACCAAACAAAAGTATTTTTAGAACATACTCGAGATCAAAATAATACATTAATGAAATAAATTAACACATTTGTTTTTTTCCTTTTCTTTAAGAAAAGAAAAGAAGTAAGTTGAGTCTAATAAAAGTGAAGTGCTAATGTTGGTTTTCAAATCCTACCATAGTGTGGTAACTATTATTAGGAGGATTTTCATCGAGTGCATGTTGGCTTACCAAGTAGCTTGAATATCCTTCCTTGTTTTGTTTTGTTTTGTTTTCATGTGTATTTAGGAGGCTTTTTATCATATTGATTATGAACTTGAGGTGCATGTTGGATTACCTAAGTAGCTTCAATATCTTTCCTTGTTTTGTTTTCACTTATATTTAGAGGATTTTTATCATATTGATTATGAACTTGAGAACTTGAGGTGAATCTTGGGTTACTAAGTAGCTTCAATATTCTTCTATTCTTCTTTGTTAGGTGTATTTTTTTTAAATAAAGAAATTATATTTGGAGCAGTTCTCAAGTATATATAGTCATGTTTGAGATTGGACCACATGACTTGTGGGGAAGAAATCTCTCCACTTAAGTGTTGGACCACATCCTCAAGACTTTTCATATGTATTTCATGCTGAGTCCTCCATCTATGTGGTGTTTTCACGTGTATTCCATGCTTAGTCCTCCATCTATTTGACCAAATATATATTCAATAATATTTAATAAAACTAAGATTTTAATGGTTTTTATTTTAAATGTTATAATTTTTTATTAATTGTTATTATATCCTTTTATGATTAAATATAATTATGGAAAAATTGATGAATTAAATTTTGTTAGATTTTAGACTTTCGTGATCCATATTGCAATGAGCATGTCTTTCAGATTAATCACATCATTAGGATCTAGTTAAGGTGTTGAACCAACTAATGTGGTTCATCCTCAAGACATAAGTGAAAAAATCAATCAATCCCAAAGAATAAATAAAAATGATGCATCAGGGTCCATAGTTAGTAGTTAGAAATTAGTTATTAAATTAATTAAAATAAAATTTAGTTATAGACTAGCTACTGAAAATTAGTCATTATTTATTTTAATTATAAGAATTAATTAAATTAAATTAATAATATTGCAAGGGTTTATATATATATATAATGTAGAGTAAGTTTAATATTTTTATTAATATTAAAATTAGTTAATTAATTATTATTTTTAATTATATCAAGAATTTAAGTATAAGAAAATTTATTAAAATAAGCATAATATTTTATTAAAAATAAATTAAAATAAAAATATAATAAATTAATTAATTGAAATTATATAAAGAAAATTATGTAATTTAAATTCATAAAATTCAAATTAAAAAGAGAGAGAGAGAGAGAGAAAGGAAACAAGAGGCGAAATCAAGAATAGAGGGTCGAAATCTAGCTCTTACTTAATTTCCAACCATCATCCCTGTTGAGATTGATTGCATGCTTCTCAATCTCAATAATCTCTCTAAGCTTCCTATGGTGGAAGTGATCAACCCTAGCAATGACTCTGGAATCCTTAATGCAGACATGGTGCTTGGATTTTTCTGCATGTTCAGCTAGAGTTGATGAGCGGGAATGATTGTGCCTAATGTCTTCAACATGCTCTTGGATTCTCTGGTTAATGGAGCGACCAATTTCTCCAATGTAGGGAATCCCACAGGAACAAGGGATCGAGTAGACCCCTTTCATGTCTTTAGGGTCTACAGGGTCCTTAACAAATTTAAGAGAATTTATAATGGTATTAAGGGGTTTGAACGAAATAGAAATCTATTCCTTTTAAGAATATGGGAAATCTTGTCAGTGGTCCCTTGGATAAACGGAAGTTGAACCTTAGAGATATGATCATCACGAGCAGTCTTAACCCTTGATTCTTTACAGGCTCTTTGAAAATCCTTGAGGCCTTGAGTTCTGCTATATCCATTATTTTCAAAAAAAAAATAATAAGATATTTCTCCTGCTTCGAGTGATTCTCATCAGAAATTCTCAGAGCACGGGTTGCAAGAGTGCTAAGGAACCCAAATTTTTGTGTTGGAAAATGATGAAAACTGGCATGAAGATATTGTTCCATGTGAGTTTTTTTGTGAAAACTTAGTGAGAAACATAACCATCATTGATTTTGTAGAGGAGGATTCCAAGGAAAGGAAGGCACCCGTTTACCTCAACCTCCATCATGAATTTGATGGAGTCTGATTGGGAATTAAGATGGTTAAGAAACAAATCTAATTTCTTGTGACCATGGGGCCAAATGACGCAAGTATCATCAACAAACCTCTTCCATCTTTTAGGTTGAAATTGAGCAAAGGCTAAAGGCTTGGTCTCACAATATTCCATGAATAAGTTAGCAACTATATGGGAAACAAAGGAGCCCATTGCCACCCCACAAGTTTGTTCATAGAACTCACCTTGAAAATTGAAGAAAGTAGAGATGAGGCAGAGGCCAACTAATTTGGTAGTGTCATTGTTAGTGATCCAATTTATGACATCAATGGCCTCTTGAATAAGTATTTTGGTTTAAAGGGAAATAATTTCAAATCTTACTAACAAATCACTTAGGTCCAACCTGATAGCTTTCCATTCTTTAACAAACGAAGCAGAGTCCTTAACAAAGGAATTTGTGTGACCCATAAGAGGTTTAAGCTTTTGAGCCAAAAAATTTTGTAAGAAGATAAGTAGGCCCACCTATTGTGTTAACAATAGGTCTCAAGGGTCCCCAGTCATATGAATCTTTGGAAGGCCATAAATTCTGGGGGTGAGGGGATTGCTTTCAATAAGCTTTTTACTGAGAGGTTTAAGAGAATTATTTGATTTAATGGCAACCATTACTTATTTAATAACCTTTTTAATGGGATTCTTATTAAGCTTGATGTAACTACCACTATTATGAAGATGGTCAATCATTTTGTTAACATAGTCAGATTTATCTAAAATGAAGACAACCTCACCTTTGTCAGCTTTAAGGATGACAATGTCGAGGTTATCCCTTAAGGCTTCAAGGGCAAGAAATTCATTTTTGCTAATGTTTATTTTGGGAAGCTTAGCCTTCCTAAGAACGATAGCACAATCTTTCCTAATAACCTCTTTAACATTATCAAGAAGGTCTCTAATACCATATTCAATGTTACAAATAATGTTATCTATGGAATCTTTTTAGGGGCAAGGGAAAAATTAAGCCCTTTATCAAGGAGGCTAAAAGTAGAGGGATCAAAATTTTTACTAGAAAGATTAATAACATATTTAAAAGGATAAGGGGAAGAATTATTATTATTATCATCATTATATTGTTACTGTTTAGGATATTATTATTATCAAAATTGCTATTATTCAAGTCCTCATTATTGTTATTTGAACCAAAATCATTATTATTCGATATGTTATTAGTTAAAATTTTATATGAGAAACCATTATTATTATAACCACAATTATTGTTATTGGAATTTATGTTAGTTTAAAAACTATTAAGATGCTTTAAATTATGGCTATCATTATTAATATAAATAAAGAAATAAGGGGGATAATGGGGTCTCTAAAAGGGGACCATAAGGAGAAAGATGATGGGGAACATTGTTGGAATATTTTGACAAGGAAAAAAAAGCTTCGCCGGAAGGGGAGGAAACTGACACACGGGGGGACTACGCATAAGAATATATGGGATGATGATGGGGATCCAAACTAGATGGAGGTATAATCACGGGCGAGGATGCATATGAAGCTGAGGTAGATGGGAGAAATTTAAAGCGCGGTGAAGAAGCTTCATCCCTTTAACCTGCAAGCAGTGGTTTGGCGATAACACCATTAACATCGAAGGTAGGAAAATCAGGTTTAGGGATCTCGATGCTTGAGGGAGAGGAAAAAGGTTCAGTGTTCTCGTGTGTTCAGGAAAACCTCTCCAATGATTTGATTAGTAGGAACCAATTCCATGATCAGATCTCGAATAGGGCACTTCATTGCCACACCAAAATTTCATGCTGGAGTGATCAAAATTAACTTCAGAGTTGAAGCATAATTTCTTGTTGGAGTGATCAGAATTAACTTCATAGCTAGAGTGGATGGAGTTGATTTCATTGTTGGAGCTCGAAGGAATGAATACAATTAAGGACACGTATTCAAAAGGAACTCGATTTTATTCAAAAGGCAACAATGTAAAAAATGTTGGCGCCCAGATTGTACAGGCACTGTGACAACCGGTTAGGGCGGGGGTTGTCACTATGATCCCCACCCACTCCGTTCTAGTTGTCCCCCAACGACAGGCTATGGGGGGTAGTCCCTATGGAAATAAGATGAAAGACAAGTTGGTGACCAACTTATTTGGGAGACAATATTGAGTGGCCTAGGTACTTGGTTAATTTAAGCAAGATATAAGATTGGATTCAATGTTGAGACCAGTGCCTTAAGTAGTCAAATTCTTGCTTATTTACAAATTAAATTCCAAGTAATTAGATAGACAACTGCTTCTTAAAGGATGCAAGTGATTCTTGGGTTAGGATTTCTTGTGTTAAGTACTTTGGTTATGGTTATTCTTCAATGAATCACTTATTGAGATTAAGGGACAATCCTTAAACACAAGAGGTCGTGCAAATATAACAAATGCCAAAATGAACAAGAAATGCCAATGATACAACGGATAACCAAAATATACAGTTGTCTAAGGATGAAATAAATTCCCTTCACAATGATTCATGAACTATAAACAGTTAGAGGAGCCATTCAAAGATCTTCTAAAGACTGTTGTCACTCCCAGAGACAACCTTGGATTTCTTACAAGACCAGTGCCTGGGAAAATATAGATTTTGAGTGTCGCAAATGATTCTCAGTGAAATGGAGACCTCACATATATTTTACATATATATATAAAGGGTTGGTTCATTCATCCAAAGGTATAAGACATGTATTTCTGGTACTTCTTCACATATGCAGTTCACAGAAATATATGCACAAAATAGTGGAGGACGAGTAGTTCAAGGACTTACAGTTTAAAAATATTTTGTAGAGAAAATGAGAGAGGATAAGGAGAAAGGGAAACTCATCACATAGAGCTTAAAGCTTCAATAATTCCACACTTAACACATAGAGCTTGAGGCATTAAGAATTTCTATACTTATTTGAGTTACAAGTAGATATAATGGATGAAAGAGGGACTAAATGCTATGATTCATGTTGCGTATATTTACAGATATAATTTCAATAATCCATACAAGCACATGCATTAACAATGTCGATACAAATGAATCTTCGAGGAAGTTACATGCATATGCATTAACATATTGATACAAATGAATCTGTAAGGGAGTTTGAAGTATTTCTAGCAGCTATGATTGCATGAATTCAGAGAAGAAACATGAACATAATGGGTTTTAACAGAGGAATAACATATTGTAATACTTGAAGGGAGAATCACCACCATTTCCTTGATATTCTGAAAGATTTGTATTACAAATCCTTGCAGTCCGAAAATAACATGTAGTGTTTTCTTTAGAATTTTTGAACCTTTGTTAAGTGTTTCTTCCCCCTATTTATCTGGAGAGGAGGAGTGTTGAACATTCATTACATCAAAAATCTTCGGCCGAGTCTCAACTGTCAGGTTGACTAGCTGTCTCAGCCAGGGATGGATCTGTGGCCCAAAAGCATTGCAAAACATTAATCACCTCATTAAAGGGAGGCACCTTACAGGATACAAATTAGTGAATCACATAAGAATGTCAGCAAAATATCTTCGTGCCCATCCTGTGCTCACTTTTGCTTCAGGCTGTAATTTGCTCATGGTATGGCCTCCTGTGTTGCTCAGCCGACTCCCGTCGCTTCTGCCTTTACTGCTCGAACCATTCATCCTTTAAAGATGGGAATGGGCACTATCAGTTTCATGTTGCGGTACTGAAATAGAGGATCCCAGGGAAGTACTTCATCTTTCTTCTGTATGGGGGCACCATTCTGGGTAATTAAGTCCTCATAGGACACTAAGTCATTGTTTACTTCTGTCAGTGTAGACCCTAGTTCTGTGTCACAAAAGGCCTTTCTAGATCACCCCATGTTGGGTTTGAATTCCCCATCTCCCATATTAAATGCCTCAACTGCCGACCCATCATGCCTTTAAAGCTCTGTAAAGAACTATCAGTGCCCTGATATGCCTGGTGATGCATTCATAATGTAATATGAAGGACTTTCCTGTTCTGGCCCTTATCACTAAAACTTCATGAAACAAACGAGTTTCGATCTCCCTTGGCCCTTATGATTTAGCCCCTTTTACTTCATGTGACCAGGAGTTATGACTAGGTGCTTAGTCCTCGGGCGCTAGGGCCATTGGACTTCCTGCCGGGGGATTTTTCCTTTGTTATATGAAATCCCACATACCAGCGATTTATAACACTTGCCTTTGATATCTCCCCTTGAACCTTGCGATCGTCGATTTGCGGGATCAAGCCCACCCGGGAGAGGGAGTTGAGGATGAGTAGTTTTCGGGGGGGGGGGCATGAGCGGTAAGTGGTAAGCAAAGTGGGGGGGGGGGTGCGAAATGATATGAGAGGGACATGTAGCGGAGAGGCCTGGCAAGGAAACCTCTTTTCGAACCCCCCCTTGCTGGTAAAGGGAAACATGGCTGGGGGGGAAGGCGTGAAAGCCAATTATCTGGGTGGAGTAAATCTGGACCGTTCAGAGATGGGGGTGTTTTAGTAATATGTGGCCTTTGGAAAGGGACGGACCTGATAGCCCTTTAAATCTTTTGTATCAAATATCGCATCCGGACTGGGGTTCCCACATATTGCAATCGCAAGCCGGAAGGAAATTTTGCGGAGGAAGAAACTTTGTTTTGTGCCATTGTCGATTGCGGGGTTTAAGACGTAATTAGTGCCACGTGGTACTCCATGAGTGGTGACACGTGTCACCCGAAAATGTCCCCATAAGACCCTTGAAAAATTCGAATTTACGTGCCACATGTGCTCCGTACTACCACGTCATGCTGACATCAACTGCCCCATGGATTCTTAGGACCAATAGGATTCTGCCACGTGGCCCCCTAGAGGAGAGAGAAAAGGGCCCATCCACCCTTGGTTTTTCCATGAATTCCTTTGTTAAATAAAATTGGCCCCTCCCAGCACTTTAACACTAAAGCCCAAATTCTCAGTGATTTTTCACTATCAGCCTATTTCACCCCCCACAATTCCTTAAGAATGGTCCTTTGGGACCATCGATTGCCGATTTGTCGCTATTGCAGGGTTTGCGATATCGAGGGAATGCAGGACTGCAGGATGCGGGGTTGCAGGACTGCGATATCGTAGGAATGCGGGATGCGGGACTGCCCACCGCCAATCGTCGATTATGCGAGACTATTCTGCATCGGACCCGTAGATATGCGATATTGGCAATCCCCTAATTGCTAATTTCATTGTGTTATCCCCTGCTGCCACTTTAGAAAAATGTCGATTTGCGATTGCGATGAGCTCCCGGACCTCCGATATGCTTTTCTCCTTCCCCTTTAAAGGAAAAAAACCTCTGAACTTTAACAGGCCATATCTTCTGACCCAAAAGTCCATTTTCAGACCTCCATATGCCATTGGAAAGCTCGTTCCGAGCACTATGCACTGGAGAGGGTATGATTTGGCTTTGAGTGCTTCTGTGGCCAGTAAGATGGCTTCAAAATTCACTACTCTTTGGTAACTTTGATCAGTTGAAGACCATTAATGCAGTGCGTGACAACATTGGCTCCAACTGGGGATAGTGCCTTGCTGGCAAGGTGTTGAGAACCTGTAGACCAACAACCTTCCTTCCATTCGGCATGGATTTATTTTTAAACAAACTATAATTCTATGAAAATGGAATTTTCAACATAAACCGAAAATTTCATATAACAATTACAATACACACACCGGTATTTACAATGAGTGTAGGACGGGTACCTCTAGTTTTGGAAATAAATTTTGAGGAACTGACCATTTACGAGAAGTTCTAGAGATTCACCATCTAGATTTTCAAGCATGTATGTGTTATTTCCTTTTTCTTCTGCAATCTTGAAAGGGTCGAACCACAGTGGATCAAATTTTCCGTGTTTTCCTTTGTCTTCCCGCCGGATGTCCCAGTGGAGATTAAATCACCTGGTTGAAGAGGTCGATCCTTGGCCTTCTTTTCAAACAATGATTTCATCTTTTGTTGGTAATTTGACATTTTGGCCCCCACCTATTCTCTATTCTCATGAAGCTCGACCAACTGATTTATCCTCCGCATTAAGGCATTTGGCTCTTCCTCGACTTCTTGTAGTAAAATCACCACCGACATAGCTAATTGGATCAGGAAGACTGCAACCTTACCATACACTAGCTCAAAATGCAATTTCCCCATGGATCGTTTACGTGTTACCTGGTTGGCGCATAGGGAAAACTTCAGTTGGGAGTCCTAGTTCCTCTAATTTTCAGTGATGGTCTTCTTCAACACCCTTACCACCGTTTTGTTTGAGGACTCAGCTAAGCCATTACCTTGAGGATAATAGGTAGGGGAGTGCCCGATGATGATATTATGTTTATGGCAGAAGTTGGTGAACTTGGAAAATTTGAAGACCTGAGCATTATCAGTGGTAGTTTTGAAGGGACAACCAAAGCGAGATATTATATTCTCCTCCATAAATTTGATTACCACTGAATCCATAGAGTTTCTGGTTGGGATGGCCTCTACCCACTTGGTGAAATAGTCAATGGTTGTTAATATCCACTTGTGTTGGCCACCAAACGGTGGGTTTATTTCTCCTATGAAGTCCAGTCCCCATTGTTTAAAAGGTTCATCCAGTTGCAATGGAATTAGGGGGAGAGGAGAAAGATTTTGTCTCTTAGCAAACAGTTGGAATTTCTGGCATGACCTGACTTGGGAATGAACATTTCTGAACAACATAGGCCAGTAAAATCCAACCTTGATGATTTTATGTGCTGTGGTCTTCCAGTTGTAGTGACCTCCACAAACTCCTCCATGAGAATCTTCAATCACCTTCTGGGTTTCACCCTTCACCAAGCATAACAGTAATACCCCCACCAGGTCCTTCCAGTAGAGTAGGCCATTGGATATGATATATTTCTGCGCTTACGATCTCAGACTTTGGTATTTGGATTTATCCAGCCCCAACGAGCACCTTAGGAATAAGAGGTAATGAAAGATGTTCTTATACCAGGGCGATCCCTCGTATTTGGCATAGGTTTTCTTCTCAGATGTTTTAATCCCACTCTGATGTTCCTCTGGTCTACCTTCCTCTGTGATTAGGTTTATCCCTAGATCTTGGCAATTGGATTTGGAAAAAACCTTGGCCAACCCCTGGCCTTTTATACGCTTGGTAGGCTTTATGTCTAGCTCATATTCTTGTATCTTAGCTATCCACCTACCCCTTTCTCCTTCGTTGTCTCCTTTTACCAAGATGTCCTTAACTATTTTCATTGGGACAAACGCCATGATTTCTGATTGTAGCACATACATACGAAATGCCTTCAAAGCCTTGACTATTGCATAGGCTTGCTTCTCCAAAATGTTATATTTCAACGTAGTGCCCCTCAGAACTTGACTAAAGAAGGCGATGGGTCGTTCATAACCATCTTTCTTCTTTTGTAGCGAGATTGCAGCAACAACATGCGGGGAATAAAAATAGAAGATGTAGAAAGGTGTTGAATAGTCAGAGCTAACTAGTATTGTGGCTTCAGACAAAGCTTCTTTAATTCTAATGAAATAATCTCGGGGGGCAGGGCTCCACTTGAATTAATTTTCTTTCTTAAGCATGTATGTAATACCCTTGACTATCTTTGCATAGTTGGGTAAGAATTGCCTCAAGAAAGTTATTCTCCCTAAAAAGGCTTGGACCTATTTCTTATTTCTAGGAAAGGGAATATGGATGATGGCTTTGAATTTTTGTGTGTGGAGCCTGATTATCTTCTTTATTTAAAGGTATTGCCACATTGGACCCCAGTTCGTAATGTGCCCGTAAAATGGACGCTGCAAGGGGGTCCAGGGGGGTTGGTTGTGATCCTTGGGAGCCCCCCTAGGGAAGGATGGGGGATAGCGCCCCCAAAGCTAAAAATAGATGTAAAACTGCCTTGTAAAATGTTGTAATTTCATAGTCAATCTGGGTCATTCATTAGGCGAAGATATGATGGTAGAAGTTATGTTTAATTTAGGGTTTTTTTTCCCTAGAAGGCAACCCCTCGCTATATATGAGGGAATTGTATTGTGTCTATGTAGATCTGTATTCTAAGTGAGAAAGAGAGAGGAGATGTGTGAGAGAGAAGAGGGAATTACAACAGATCTGCTGTAGGTTGTATCTCTTCAGTTTGTTGGATAATATAAAAGGAAGGACTCGCTGTTTCTTCGTGGACATAGCCTGAATTTTGTGAGCCATGTATATCTGTGTCTCTCTTGTTTTATGCGTTTTCTGTGTTTATATTTCTGCAATATATTTTATGTGTTCCATTGCTCTGTAATATATAATTTTCTAACATGACTCGTTCAAGATCGATCTTTACTCCTTCCTGTGCTACTATGTGTCCAAGTGACTTCCCCTTACTCAGGGTGAATTGAGATTTCTTAGGATCTAGAGAGAGACCATACCTCCTAGATTTCTCAAAGGTGAGATTTAAGTGGAAAATGTGCTCTTCATCAGTCTTAGAAAAGACTGTGATGTCATCCAAGTATACCACCACAAATTTTTCTTGCTCCCCTCCGAAAGTTATATCCATAGCTCTCTGAAATGTGGCCCCTGCATTTATTAGCCCGAAAGGCATGCGACCATAAATGAATGTTCCCCACGGGGTGGTGAAAGTAGTTTTTTTCTTTTTTGATCCTCGGGGTGGACTACCACTTGTTTGTATCTAGAGAACCCATCCATCATGGAAATTCTAGCTAATCCAACCACCTTCTGAAATATATTATCCATCTTGGACAGTGGGTAGTTTTCTTTCAAAGACGCCTTGTTTAGATTCTGAAAATCTACACATAGCCTTATCTCTTCGTTCTTTTTCTGGACAGGGACCAAATTAGCTACCCACTTAGAGTATCTTAAAGGTACTATGATCTTTTCCTGTAGTAGCTTCCTTACCTCCTTTTCAATGGAGGGGAGTAAGAGTGGATTTATCTGCCTAAGTTTCTGCTTGCATGGCTTTATTCCACTCTTCAAAGGAATCTTATGTTGAATGTTGTTAGTATCAAATGCTTTCAAATCTTCATAAGACTAGGCAAGAACATATTTCTAAATTTTGATTGGATTTAAGTACCTTTGTTTGTATTGCAAGGGGATTTCGACAAACTGATCATCTGGGGTTCCTCCTTTGAGCCTATGTTGCAGTCTTCTACTTGAGCGTCTATCTCCAGGGCCATTGTTTTGGAGACTATGTTGTCCTTATTAAAATCCCTTTCTAGTGAGACTAGTCTGCGAGGGATAGTGTTCCCTTTCAATTGCAAAAATTTCCACCCAGCCACTGTGTCTTTCCAAGAAGTGGCTTCTTGATCTGCTTCTTCTTCTTCTTGATCGATGGTGGAGTGGGCGAACTCCCCAACAACTTCTATGAATATTTTCACCTCCTCGTCATCCTCGAATACCTGCCAGTGCTTGACATTATCCGGTATTGAGGGTTTGTATCTGACTTCTACCTCATATCTGAGGAGTGGATTTTGAGGGGGCCTGAAACTGCTTGTAGCTATAGCAAGGGAGTCAGCCATTTTGTTTCCTTCCCTGGGCAGAAATTGGATATTAAAGGCCAGGAATAAATTATCAATTAGATCCCACACTTCATTCTGGTAAGTCCTCAGTCTAGGGTGTTTGGCCTGGCACTGATTTCTAATCTGCCTTATGACCATATCAGAGTCTCCATAGACCGTTAGGCATTCAATATTCATACTTGTTGCCATTTGTAACCCAAGGAGAAATTCTTCATACTCTGCCATGTTGTTGGTTTCCTCAAACTCCAACTTGAATGAGAGTGGCATCATGATGCACTTCGAGGATACCAACAATACTCCTACTCCTTTGCCCTCTTTTGATTTTGCTCTGTCAAAGTATAATTTCCATACCTTGTTTTCATTTGTGTGCTGGTGTTCTAACTGCCTTGTTAGATTTATTGATGTTTCCTCTAGGAAGGTCTCATATTCTTCTAGGAACAAGCAGGAGAGGTCACTTTCCTTCCCATCCACTGGCGATTTTTCTGAGCCTTTAGCTAGGGTCACAGTTTTTACAAACCTAGACTCTCTGTACAACCTTCTTTGCTCTCCTCCAAAAGTGGGAATAGTGGCATAGGTCAGATCTAACTTGATAGAGCCCCCCACCTTGGAACCCCAAGATCTGGATAAGAGCATGTCGAACCTAGGAGGAATATCGGCCACCACTATGTCCATTACCACACTCTTCATAGGGATCTGAGCCAGGTTTACCACCAGATCCTTTATCATTCCTAAGCACTTGACTCTCTTGGATTCAAAGGAGTATAGGTCCTTGTATGGTTTGGTGATCCCGAAGCCCAGCTGTTCCATCACTAATAATGGCATGAGGTTGTGTGAGGCTCCGGAATCCAACATGAAAATGTGCAGTAGGAGGTCATGGATTAGTAGGGTCATGTAGAAAGGTGCAGTATTGGGATCCAAATCTTCCACATGCAGCCCAAAAACAACCATTGGCCTCTCCTCTTGGAGGTTTAAACTATCATGGGTTGGTGCTAAGGTAGATGGATGCATTAATTGAGATACTTGAGCTTTATAAGTAGGCTGCTTTAGAAGCTCAGTTAGAGGAACATGAATTTCCACCTTTTCAAGCTAATTCTGGAGATTGAATGTGGGTTGGAATTTTTCTATACCTCCTGGCTCTGTTCCTTCTTCCTTACCACTTGTAGTTTTAACTAGAACTGGTGCCTCCTTTTCTTTGTGTCCCTATGAACTGTTGCTTTCCTTATTAGAGGAGACTTTTATCTTGTTAGGGTTAGGTTTTAGCTTACCTTTCCCTTTATCTAGTACTGGAGGAATAACTTGGGTAGCATCTCCCTCTTCTTTTTCTGGTTCTCTTGACCTCTTCTTTGAAGATCTTAGATCATACTTACGTTGTGGTTGTGCTTGCATGAAATCTGCAAACTATTTGCAATAATAATCTATATTTTCCTCATCTACTGCTGCTTCTCTATCATGACTGGCCTCTTGGTGAGCCATATTCTCATGTTCTTCTTTAGATAAAGTAGAATACAAGTTTCCCTACATCTCGTGTGTATTTGACGATTGTTCATCACGATCATCTTCTAAATATAAAGGATGAGGGATTTGGTCGAGTTGCTCCTTACTTTCCCTTGGAAGTATTTGCAATGGAGGCCTTCTATACTGTGGGTTGTAACCCCGGTTGTTGACTTGAGAATTCTATTTGGAGAGGCTCTTGTTCTCAAGTTCAAGCTTTCCAACCTTTTGTGATAAAATCTTGATGAGTTTATCCAACTCATCCAACTTTAGGTTGAGTGATTCTCTAGTTTGACCAAAGGAAGATCCTTCTTCTTTCCCTCTTTTATTCTTGGTAGGTTCTTATTTTCCTCTTGATTTTCTTGCCGAGGTGAGATTTGATTCCACCTCAAGAGCATCGATCTGCAATTGATCTAAAGTGAGAGACTTCCTTTCTCTTAGGGTAAAACCAACGTCGGACTCAAAAGCTCCCAAAAGGACTATACGGGCAGCAACTGGAGGAGGCTTTATCTCACACGCAGGTTATTATACTGCTTATTGAACCTTTTAATAAATTATGAAGTATCCTCTTTTAATTTCTTCCTTATGACATTAAACTCGGTGAGGAGGTAATCATGATTTCTCTTTTCACGCCATTTCTGTGTGAAAGAGTTTTCCAGTTCCTCCCAGGTAGTGATGGAGGAATTGGGTAGGGCTTTAAACCACTTTCTGGCTTCTCCATCAAGACTTTGTACAAAGAGTCTCAGTACCACATCCAACTGTTCTGCGTTTAAATTCTTAGCAAAAGAACAAAAAGTTTCAACGTGTCTCTATGTAGTGTTTTCATCTTCCCCATTGAACCTGGGCAGGAGATTTAGGTAATCTTGGGGCATAACATTTAGGGTTGAGGATGATCAAGAGGTGCATACTTATTTAGAAAAAATCTCGGAACAACCATCTGAATCAATGGAGGGGGATTAAGATTTTCCTGAGGAACTTGGGCCAAAACCACAGTGGTCGGAGTGGCTAGACTAAAAGCAGGGTATGTAAGCGTCTTAGGAGCAAGTCCTGAGTAGTGAGTAACAACGGGCTGAGAGATGGATGAGGAGGCTGCAAAGGCTGATGAGATGGTAGCATAGGCCGGGGGAGTTTTCTCTTTCCAGACTTTCCTGAAAATTATTTTTTTTGGGTCAGATACAAATGGGGCTTTCCGCTGAGATGTATCTGAGCGAGTGTGAGGCCTTTTAAAAGCTAGGATGATAAATGACAATGGGGGTTGTGGATTTTCCAAGGTGATGTGGATGAAATCAAAAAATACTTCACTCACCTACACAAAGAGTGCTCAACTTGTCATATTCCAAGGGAAAAATCCTTCAATACATTCCCCAGCAATGGCGCCAGAAGATGTTGTTGCTCCCAAAGACAACCTTGTATTGCTTACAAGACTAGTGCTTGGGAACATCTAGATTTTGAGTGTCTCAAATATTTCTTAGTGAAATGGAGATCTCACATATATTTTACACACACACACACACACACAGATATATATATATAGATATATATATATATATATAATGTTGGTTCATTCATCCAAAGGTATAATACATGTATTCCTGGTACTTCTTCACATATGCAGTTCACAGAAATATATGCACAAAATAATGGAGGCCGAGTAGTTCAAGGACTTACAATACCTGTTCTAGGTGTTTCAGTGGGATTAGATAAGTAAGTTTTATTTCCTCAGATTTGGGAAATATTCGCTGCTTCTCCTGCAGTGATAATTTTTGTCAGTTTTAGTGAAAATGATGATGCTGGGTTGATGTAAATGCGTATAAAAATCTTTTGTAGAGCAAATGAGAGAGGATAAGGAGAAAGGGCAACTCATCACATAGAGCTTAAAGCTTCAAGAATTCGACACTTAACACATAGAGCTTGAGGCATTAATAATTTCTATACTTATTTGAGTTATAAGTAGATATAATGGGTGAAAGAGGGACCAAATGCTATGATTCATGTAGCGCAGCGTTAAAGATATAATTTCAATAATCCATATAGGCACATGCATTAGAAATGTTGATACAAATGAATCTGTGAGGAGTTACAAGCATATGCATTAACATATCGATACAAATGAAGCTTTAAGGGAGTTTGAAGTATTTCTAGCAACTATGATTGCGTGAATTCGGAGAAGAAACATGAACATTATGGGTTTTAACAGAGGAATAACATATTGTAATACTTGAAGGGGGAATCACCACCATTTCCTTAATATTCTGAAATATCTGTATTTCAAAGTCATACAGTCTGCAAATAACATGTAGTGTTTTCTTTAAAATTTATGAACCTTTGTTAAGTGTTGCTTCCCCCTATTTATCTAGAGAGGAGGAGCGTTGAACACTCATTACATTAAAAATCTCCAGTCAAGTCTCAACTGTCAGGTTGACTAGCTGTCTCGGCCAGGGATGGATCTGTGGCCCAAAAGCATAGCAAAACATTATTCACATCATTAAAGGGAGGCACCTTACAAGATACAAATCAGTCAATGACATAAGAATGTCAACAAAATATCTTCGTGCCCATCCTGTGCTCAGTTTTGCTTCACACTGTAATTTGCTCATGGTATGGCCCCCTGTGCTGCTCAGCTGACTCCCGTCGCTTCTACAATTACTACTTGAACCATTCATCCTTTAAAGATGGGAATGGGTGCTATTAGTTTCATGCCATGGTATTGAAATAGAGGATCTCAGGGTAGTACTTCGCCTTCCTTCTGTATGGGGGCACCATGCTAGTTAATTAAGTCCTCATGGGCCACTAAATCCCTGTTTACTTCTGTCAGCGTAGACCCTAGTTCTGTGTCATAAGAGGCCTTTCTGGATCATCCCATGTCGGGTTTGAATGCCCCATCTCCCATATTAAATTCCTCGGCTGCTGACCCACAACGTCTTTAAAGCTCTGCAAAGCACTATTGACACCCTGATATGCCTGGTGATGCATTCATGGTGTAATATGAAGGAATTTCCTGTGATGGCCCTTATCACTAAAACCTCACGAAACAAATGAGTTCCAATCCCACTTGGCCCCTTATGATTTAGCCCCTTTTACTTCATGTGACCAGGAGTTATGACTAGGTGCTTATTCCTCAAGCGCTAGGGCCATTGGACTTCCTGCCGGGGCATTTTTCATTTGTTATATGAAATCTGGCATACCGACGATTTATAACACTTGCCTTTGATATCTCCCCTTGAACCTTGCAATCGCTGATTTGCGGGATCGGGCCCACCCAGGTTCTCGGAATCGCCACATGGGAGAGGGAGTTGAGGACCAGTGGCTTTCGGATGGGGGAATGAGCGGTAAGTGGTAAGAAAAGGTGGGGGTGAAAAATGATATGAGAGGGACAGTAGTGGAGGGGCCTGGTGGGGAAACTGCTTTTCGGACCCCCCGCTCCCCTCCCTTTCTGGTAAAGGGAAACATGGTGTGGGGGGGGGGGAAGGCCTAGAAGCCAATGATCTGAGTAGAGTCAATTTGGACTGTTCAGAGATGAGGGTGTTTTAGTAATATGCGACCTTTGGAAAGGGACGAACCTGACAACTCTTTAAGTCTTTTGTATCAAATATCGCATCTGGACTAGGGTTCCTACATATCACGATCGCAAGCCGGGAAGGAACTTTGGCGGAGGAGGAAAATTTGCTTTGTGCTATTTCTGATTACGGGGTTTATGACATCATCAGTGCCACATGGAACTTCCTGAGTGGTGACACGTGTCACTCGGAAATGTTCCCATACGGCCCCTGAAAAAGCTGAATCTGTGTGCCACGTGTCTTCTGTACTGCTACGTCAGCTTCTCTGTGGATTCTTAGGACCAATAGGATTCTACCACGTGGCCCCCTGGAGGAGAGAGAAAAGGGCCCATCCACTCTTAGTTTTTCCATGAATTCCTTTGTTAAATCAAATTAGCCCCTCACAGCGCTTTAACACTAAAGCCCAAATTCTCAACGATTTTGCACTATCGGCCTATTTCGCCCCCCACAATTCCTTAAGAATGCTCCTTTGGGCCCATTGATCGTCGATTTTCTAGTATTGTGGGGTTGCAATATCGTGGGAATATGGGATTGCGGTATCGCGGGAATGCAGGACCTGCGAGATGCGGGATTGTGGGATGCCAGACTGCGGGATGCAGGACTACCCATTGCCGATCGCTAATTATGCGGGATTATTCTGCCTTGGACCCACAGATAGCCGATATGCGATATCGGTGATCGGCTGATCACTGATTTCGCTACGTCCTCCCCTGCTGCTGCTTTAGGAAGACGTTGATTTGCGATTGCGATGAGCTCCCAAACCTCTGATATGCTTTTCTCCTTCCCCTTTAAAGGCAAAAGAACCTATGAAATTTAACAGGCCATATCTTCTGACCAACAAGTCCATTTTTAGACTTCCACATACCATTGGAAAGTTCATTTCAAGCACCATGCAATGGAGAGGGTCCGATTTGGATTTGAGTACTTCTGTGGCCAGGAAGATGACTTCAAAATTCACTGCTCTTTGGCAACTTTGATCAACTGAATATTCATAATGTAGTGAGTGACAACAGAGGCAATGCCATTTTTCTCAAGATAGATGACTATATTTCTTATACAATCATCCTTATACACAGTTAGAAATTTAGATCCCAAAATGACAAGATGACTAGAGTAATAGGAACCATTCATCAATATGTGATTATAATATCAATGCCTTGGATATTTAGATTTGACAAATGCTTTAGATAGAGTTCTTGATGTAGAACTTGAAGCAGATGTGTTAGGATATCAAACCAATAGAAACCTGCCTAAATGAGAACATGGAAATTACTTATGCTACTAATGCATCTCAGACCTAGACTAAACAAACAATGCCAAATTATTTGGTGTGACAATGTATGAGTAGTTTATCATGTTAGTTTAATGAAACAGATGTCATTGTCTATATCATATTTTAACATGCAGTCCCAAAATATCATAACAGTTGTGAATTTGGCTTGTAATGCATGTCAAATTTATATGTATGACTTATAAATATGTTGGACACCTCCTTTATGCAACTTCAACAAGCAGTATGTTAATGATAAAGCAACAATCATCAACATGAAATGTGATATAAATCTTTAGGGAAAAGATAGGTGTCGTTTACTAATCTAATTTTCCATTCAACTTTTAAAACACTGAAATGTTGCAAGTGTAGTTAGAAAGATATCAATGGCAAATTCAGAACCGGTGTTGTCTTGAATTCAGAAGATTATTAGATCATCCCTTTAGAGTATGATAGTGACACAGAAATGGGTGCAATTAGTTTCTTAATATATTATTATGTTTGCCTGATGAATCTTGCCACTGCTAGTTTTTAATTAGAATATAGAGAAATTTATGATAGAGCTTTACATCTTCTAAGATTCCACAATGAGTGAGAGAGATATTTCAAGAAACCTTCATTGACCATAAACAACTGTTCTTCAATTTATTGATTTGACAATTACTTAAAGCCTACGAGAATCAAATGCAAGGGTAGGATACAAACCAGTAGGCTTGTGGCCTTATTACTGATCAAGAGAGCCTATTAAAGGACTCAATCCTACCACAATTAAATTCTACCTCTGCAAACAAGATCAATAGTACACCAATGTCCAGGGGATAATGTAACATGTTATGAGGGATGCAAGTGAAGATGAAAGGTTAGGAAATGGTAGAGAAGATAGTAGGGACCCTACAAGGGTCAACGCCAACTAAGGGAAGGCATAGATGGGCCAACAAGGAGCATAGTAGGCATGATGAGGAGGATAATGGGGGGGATACTGAGGTACACCATAGAAAGCTAAGGAGGGACTGCCTTGAGGCTTTGAGGCATGTCTAGGTCTACGAAACCTAGACAAGGGGAAGGGAAGGCAACAAAGAGGAGATGGAGGTTAGGCGAGGGGTTGGAGGGTTAGCGGAAGGCTGAGGAGACGGTTGTGAGGGCATAGGAGGGTTGTCGTGAGAGGATGAGGGAGGAAGGAAGGGAACCGAGGGGAGATAGTGTAATGCGGAGGTGAAAGGAGGCAGAGATAGAGGTCTGAGGTGAGGGATAGGAGGCAGGGGTGAGGGTTTTTTAGGGCAGTGATGCCCATGGCCAGGCTAGGAGAGCAGAAGTTAGGAGGGTTGTCGTGGAGCGATAGAGGTGAATCCAGGTTGCTGTGAGTGAAGAATAGGGAGCTGGTAGGGAAAATAGGAGGAATAAGGGAAGGAAATGGAAGGAAAATGTAGTAGAGAAGAATAGGGGGCTAGGTGAGCGCTGGAAGACCACGACTGGGTGAAAAAGGCTCAGAGGACCAATGACTAGAGGGTAAGGTTTGAAGGTCTTATGGCTAGGGCTTCGAGGCCCAAGAAAATTATGAAAACCTCAAAAATTTAACCTTTGCTTCAAATCTCTGAATATGCCAAAATTTCACCATGCAATTCCATAATAAGGCTAGTAGATTCTCTTTTTAGCTTCGACGTTGAATTTTAGTGGTGGATCTTGCCCTCCTATGCCTAGATCCACCTCCAGGAGCCTTGAAACCCTTGAATTTCTTCAGATCCAAGTTGAAGCTTTTCATGCACAATTAAACTTACAAGCATCCAAAAAAGCCCCGATATATACAAAATCTCAAAAAATCCCAAAACCCCAATTAGCCAAAAAAAATTACCAATTTAATTTACACAATTATTTACAAGATATACAAATATACAAGGGTTTAAAACAAATAAAAAAATAGAGAAAAATATTTTTAAGGCTTTTTATTTGATTAATGACAAAAAAAACCGCTTGTGGAAGCCCAATGCACACTATAGCCTTAGCGAAGAATCAATCCAACATAAAATTATTTGGGATCCAAGCAAAATGATTCCTTCCCAAGTTTATAAACTTGGAGGCCAATGATTGAAGTACCTGCAAACACTATGTATTTATCTCAAAATAATTTGTTAGTCATATAGAGAATCAAACCACCTAAGATTAGCCCAAAACTATTAATAGTATGATTTTATCTCTCCAATGAAAACAGATCTTACCATTATTCAGCACAACATAGGAAAGTCCATAGTCAGTACGTACCACAAATCAATAAGCATAGAACATCTCGAGTTGCACCCCAAAGTCTTTATTATGATAGAAAAAATAGTTCCCAGCGGGACAATAGTTTGCAAAGATGTTTCAACAACGATTTTCTAGCTAGAGATCATCGTTCTAGAGGCTCAAATGACTCTAATTTATAGATTAATCCCCCAAGTGGAAAAATAACAGTTAGTTTCTTTGATCCTTGTCAAAATAATCTTGGTCGTTGAAAATTATTTGATCATTTTTTGATCTTGGCCATTGAAATTTTATATTTGAAGAAATTTCGAATTCATCCTTTAATTCCATTTTTGTTAGCTCAAAATTAATTATTTTGAGCTATTTTTCCTCAAAAAATTAACTTTGACTTAACCACCAAGGTCCAAAGGTCCAATTTTTCTTGAAATAACCAATATTCCCTTGGTGGAGGACCTTCAAAATTAGTTCTTTTAGGACTGACAAATTTTTCCACTTGGAGAATTATTTTCCCTAAGACGTTTTAATTTTGACTCTAATTAATTAATTTTCTAGCTTAGGATTTAATTTAATTTTGCCAGAAAATTAATTTATTTACATATGAGGGGATTTAATTATTTTTCCACCCTCTAATACATAATATTTTACATTCACAACCCTCAAAGGGAGTATACACATTTCCTTAGACCCTCAAGACACATACCCCATCTCTAACACAATATGTGCTAGCAAACCAAGTGATTTATAGTAAAATAATTTAGCCAAATAGTTTAAATTATTCTCAAATCACTTTTACATCAGACTCGACTAAAACACTATGACTCACATAAGACTTTGACAAACCCTCCATCCCCTCACCTAGCCTCTATCTCCTCTTCAATGCCTTCCCTGCCCATTGTCTAAGTGTCACAAGCCTAGGCAAGCCTCAAAGCCTCAAGGCAGTCCCTCCTTAGCTTTCCATGGTGTACCTCCATCTCCCCCCCTCCTTATTCTCCTCATTGTACCTACTATGCTCCTAGATGGCCCACATATACCTTCCCTTAGTCGACGTTGGCCCTTGTAGGCTCCCTCCTATCTTATCTTCCCTTTCCTAACCTTTGATATTCACTTGCAACCCTCATAATAGGTTACATTATCCCCTGGATGTTGGTGTATTGTTGATCTTGTTTACAAAGGCAGAATTTAATTGCAGTAAGATTGAGTCCTTTGATAGGCTCTCTTGATCAATAATAAGGCCTCAGGCCTACTGATTTGTCTCCTACCCTTGCATCTGAGAAATTGTAGATCTATATTTTCAGTTATGCAGTAAATTCCAACAATCAGAAAGTTATATCTAGGCTAGATCTAAGGTTCCCAAGTGCCCAAAATTTGGGAAAATCAATATTTTGTTATTTTGAACAATTTTGACCAATTTGCATGTGATTTTAGGGCCTAATTATCACTGTTTTAATTGCTGTAATAAAACAGAGAGAAAATAAGGGTTTA
Organism: Pinus tabuliformis; assembly: GCA_031772625.1. NCBI lineage: Eukaryota > Viridiplantae > Streptophyta > Pinopsida > Pinales > Pinaceae > Pinus > Pinus tabuliformis. Next base: position 281,442,679 of record CM062812.1, read on the forward strand.
GAGGTCAAACCCTAGGCCCAAGGCCTTGTAGATGCACTTGCCCAAGTGACCCAAAATTTTAGAATGAAGATGCCACCTGAAAATCAAGATTTTGGAGACCAAACACCTACAAAACCACCAAGGAATCAGTCATGAAAATTTCAGAGGAAGATTTAGGGCAACTCAGGGCAAAAAAGGCTAGTAAAAGCCAACGCTAGGCTAAGAAAGGTCACTGTTGAGGGAAGAGGAGCCTAGGAGGGTAGATCAGGGGGCAACGAGACGAAAGGAGGCCAAAGGGATGCAATGCTAGAGGAGGAGGGCCACCAAAGGCTGGATGGCTAGGGAAAGAGCCCTAAAAGGGTTGTCGTGGGCCCAACAAAGACCACAACCTAAGAAAATATTGCTGCAGAAGGAGGCTGAGGCCTCTAGGCCTTATGGCTAGGCTAAAAATGGCCCTAAAATCCTGATGGGCCCACAAGGGAGGACCAAAGCCCTAGAAGGCTAACGTTGGTCGTAAGAGGCCCAAAAAATTGACGCAAAGGCTGAATAAGGCTGAAATAGGCCAAGGAGAGGAGACGCTGGCCCTAGGAGGGCTAGATCTAGACCCAGGAGGTTTGAAAATATGAAACCCTTGTCTCAAAAATTTATTTCTCTTCCGAATCTAAATTTTGCTGCAAAATCTTTAGTGGATAGCCCTGCAAAATTTTCTAGAGACTAGATCTTACCCTCAAGGGCCTAGATCTAGCTCTACTTCAACTTGATCTCTTGATCCAACTTGCAAAATGAAAATAAAACACCCAAACCCCAAATATATACAAAATACTTAAAACCCCAAAAACCCAAGTTAGAAAAAATAATTTACAAATTAGATTTACAAAATTATTTACAAGATCTACAAATATACAAGGTTTTTGAAAATTTAAATTTTGAGAAAATATTTTTCATGGCTTTGTTTGATGAATGGGTAAAAATACTTTAGAAACCCTAATGTATACTATAGCCTTAGCAAATATTTAATCCACCATACAAATATTTGAGATCTAAGCAACAATGATTCCTACCCAAGTTTGTGAATTTGGAGGCCAGGTGAAGTACCTACAAACACTATGTATTTATCTAAAAAATAATATGTTAAATCACATGGGGAATCAAACCACCTAAGATTAGCCCAAAACTATCAATAGTATGATTTTGACAAATTCCTAACGGTCCAAAATTAATTCCTAACAACTAACTCTAGACCCTGATGCATCCTTGCTATTTATTCTTTAAGATTGATTGATTTTTCACCTATGTCTTGATGATGAACCACATTAGTTGGATCGAAATGTTGACGTGATTAATCCGAAAGACATTCTCATTGAATTAAATTTTATTTTAAATTATTTGTTCATATTTTCCTTCGTGAATATTTATCAATATATATATATATTTCTAAAAATGATTTATCTAAATTTTATAAAATAAAATTATTTAACTTTAAAAGTTATCAAAATGTTGCAAACATTGGTATTATCATAAAATTAGTGAAAACCCAAAAAATTATAAAAATGTAGAAAATATATGTAAAAATAGGTAAGGAAAAATTAAGATACCATCAAATATCTGTAAAAATAGGAAAACATTTCCTAGGCTAAAATATTACAATTCTTTGCCATAAAATCAAGATGTTTACAATTACATATTAAAAATTAATAAAATTTATTTCAATATTTTAAAATAAATTTTCATCTTTAAATTTTTCTCTTAATATTATACTAACTAAATGTAACTAAATGTCTTACAAGGAGAATCGTTATTGATACCAACCAAAATATGAAACCTCTCTCTTGAAATAGGGTGTTACAAATAAAAGTTTAATATATTAAATTTTAAATTTTAAAAACAACTCTTTTTAAAATAAACTCAATTAATAATAGTCAATTGGGGTTATTTTGGGTGATTGAATGGAATAATTATAATCTTCCCCACTTAAATTCAAATCCTTGCCACTAACATGATGGGCTATAATACCTTGATAAATATTGTTTTATTGACTTAATTTGTTATTTAGATATACTTTTAGTGTTACAATGACAATCTCTAAATTTGATTTTGGATCTCATCCAAAGTATTCCAACTTTTAGATAATATTTTAGATAAATTTTATATTAATAAGATTAATAATATTTTAGATAAATTTTATATTAATATTAAATTTTTCAATATTCTTAAAATATAAAAAAGCAACTTTTCCAAAAATACTAGTGACAAATTTAACTCGAAATTACAAAGAGCGAGTGCAATGAGTTGGTTTTGACAAATAAAATAAAAATTTGTGGTATTCTTTAAAGGATATTTGATATTTAAAATGTGTAATTTAAAATAAATATAATATAATGTTAAATTGATTATTTTAGTTAAAAATATCTTTATAATTTATTTATTGAATTATATAATTTTAATTAAATTAGATTAAAAATTATCAAAAAAATAAAGTTATTAAATATAACTATTGTAATGGAAAGAAAACATATTAATTTAAATTTAAATAGTTTAATATATTATATAATTAAAATTACACAATAAAATATATAAGTGAAAAAATAAATATTTTTTAGTTTTAAAGGGATGTTGAAAACAATAAATATTCACAACGTAAAATTATTATAAAAAATGTTTATTATAAATTCAATATATTAAGGCATTTCTTAGAAAATTGGACGTGAGAAGATGGCTAAGGATTTTGGAACGACCTGCACTGCAGTCGTCGAACTGCATCAACCAGAGCAGCCAGGTTTAAAACCTGGCAATAGATCCGCCAGCCACAAGACTGCGCGAGAGCGGATAGGGGCTGAGGGGCTTGCTGCATCCCGGTATTCATCTGGACAGGCGAGTTTCTACGCAAATGAATGGAAGCCGAGAGCTACAGGGGATACAGCAAAAGCGGTCATGACCTCAGAGGGCCAATCTATCTTGCTGAAAGCAGGTACCTTTGATGCAGTAGCGGGATTTTTTGGGCCTCTGGAAAATGACCTCGGCCAGCCTGAACAGGAGAAAACAGGGTACAGATTTCCCAAACCTTGCGGTGCTCTTGGGCAGACAGAGAAGGCAGATCCAATAGATCGAGGCCTAGACAATGTGGATCCACTAGGTTTGGAGGAAGATCTGATGCAAATTTTTATCAGATCGATAGGAGGCAAACATTACTGCATACAGATTAGCAAGAGGATGAGCATTAAGGAGATAAAAAAGGAGATCTAGATAAAACTAGGAACCCCAACAACATACCAAAACCTGATATATACAGGATACAGTCTATAGGATAATCACACACTTCATGACTATGGCGTCACCAAAGATTCAACCATCATACTAAATCTGAGACTACGAGGCAGATGCAAGGGAGCCAACTCTAAAACTTCAGGCTCTTTCCGTGATGCAGTCAAAGGAAAGGAACACATGCAAAACAAACCAGCACCAACATCAGAACTACCAGGCCCCTACATTGTGGAACAGAAGCCGGAATCTCCAATGCTTACAGTATCTATGCCGGAGGTAACTGATCTATACACAGATTTAGCCCAAAATTCTGTTATCTGTAGATTTAATGGTTTTTGGCCAAAGTCTGATGCACTGCATCAATGGATCTTCTCCACATGGTCACCCAATTGTGAAATTTATCTATGCCCAAAAGGGTTTTTCATAGTCAGATTCGACACAAAACGAGATCGAGATAACATCATCAATCAGGGGCCTTGGTTTTGGGGCAATGCTGGCCTCTTCATCACCCCCTGGTTCCCGGATTTCGATGCCAATACCATGGTAGTTTCAACAATGCGAGTTTGGGTAAGGCTACATAACCTTCCACTACATTTTTGGCATCACAAAGTTTTAATAGCCATTGGGAACTCCTTGGGGAAGTTCCTAAAATCAGATGAAGATAGGACTACTCGGGGAATCTTCACTTTTGCCAGAATATGCGTAGAAGTGGACTTGAGTCAAGGACTACCAAATCACATCACATTGAATTTTAATAATTCACTGTGGACACAACCGCTTGATTATGAGAACACAACATTCAGATGCCGCGGATGCTTCCAAATAGGGCACCTCCACTATGCCTGTCCACTGGCTAGGAAGGAGCCCAAAGGAAAGAAGAAACAAAATAAAAACCCAAAGGTTGGCAGCATACTGAACCGCTAGAAGAAGAGGAATTGAAGACAGAACCTACAGGCGAGAAAATGGGACAGGAAAACATACAGGAAGAAAAGACCCAGGAGACTAACTTGGGGCATAACATTTTGAAACAGCAACAAGAATCTCAGCTAGAAGTAAGTGGCATCAAACGAACTCACGGCTCCGAAGGATCAGAATCTGACAAAGAACAACCAACGAATACAATGGAAAACCAGCTTGCCATTATTGATACCACTCCCAACACTAGAGGTTGGCGAAGAGTGGAGAAGAAGAAGGGCAAGAAAGCATAGACTAGCTAGATCTTTTATTTTTCTTTTCTTGTTGTTTTCCTGATTTCAGGAACAACTCATCACTCTTTGATAGGATAATATATCTTACATCCTATAGATTCTATGATTTGCAAATCATACAGCAAAAATGAATACTTAACGCATATACTATGTAACTTTTTATTTCGTTTAATAAAAAAATCGATTTTTTCTTTGGAAAAAGAAATTCAATATATTATATATAAATAAAAATAAAAATAAAAATTAAATTCAAATGAAAAAATAAAAACATTTCTACTTAAACTATATAAAATTAATATTTATTTTTTGTTAAATCTTTAATTTTTGTTTTTTATTACATGTGAGAAAATATAATATAATTTATAATTATATAAAAATGACCTAGTATCATATATATTATATAGCATGTAGAATATCTTACAAAATATGATGCAAACATAACATATAACAAAATTTGAATTTAATATTAGAGATGAAATAGCGTTTATATAATTATGAATTAATGTAATATATATTATCTTATTTATAATATGGTATTCATAGATATAAACCGTATTTATTTATAAATATGAAACAACTCAATTTAATTTATAAATATAAATTTTTTATCTTTATCTTTATTTTATTTTTTTATTATATATATATATATATATTTATATTTATATGTATATGTATATGTATAAATAGTAAGAATTTTCATAATTCATTGATTTTGGTATTTTTGAGGTTTTTGGATGGACTCATTTAAAAGCATATTTCTATTATATGTATTGTTGGAGTGGTTTTCATCTTAATTATCACACTATTTCTATATTATATGTGGGAGAAATGGTGCGACATAAAAGTTAAAAAGTTTAATTAGTTGGGTGATTTGCTCTTGCATCTGATAGCTTATGTATTTAGTAATTCTAAGGTGTCTAGTTTAAAGAGGTTTTAAATTTGGTTAAGTTTTAAGATTTTGGGTGACAAGGGTTTTTAATAGTGTAGAATCCAATTCTACCATCAAAAATAAGATTCAAACACTCATACCGTCATATTTTTTAAAAACAAGATTCAAACACTCGAACCAGGAAAAAAATAGCAAAATTTGCAACCTCCTTAGACAACGCCATTCCAAAATGATAAAAGAGTGAAAAAAAGAAAAGAATAACCTAAAATCTGTCAATCTTCATTATCTACTCACTCTAATTGATTAATTATTTCCATCTATGAAAAAGGTTTCTTTTACTCATAAAAATCAACCAAAATACGGATAAGAATTCCAAGAAATCCTTGGAATGTGAGTTGAGTTCGCTCCATTTATGTATGTGAATATGTGGAGGATGAGCACATTGAAACTATTTTTTTTAATCTTTATATATTGGAAGTAATGCTCTCATGTGTTGTCATGCGTTGTCATTGAGAGTTTTCAAAAGCTAATCTAGAAGTTGTTGTTTCCTATGTATGAGTTGTAGTAATGATCTAGAAGTGTGGAAGTAAGAGATTTAGTCCTATATATGTGTAATCGTTGTGATCAATAAAGATACAGAAGTGTGATTTGTATTGTGTGTAATTGCTCTCAATTTTTTTCTATTGTGGTATCAGAGCAGGTATTGGCTTGAGACCCTTGACTCCCTCAAAGGAGAGCTAGGAAGATGTGAGGAAACCTTGAGTGTTATTGTTTAGATATATATATATATATATAGATAGATAGGTGTGTGAGAGTCATTTTTTGTTGTGAATTTTGTTTTTTGCAAGTGTGAGATTTTTATGTGACTATTTTGTGTGTAGATTTGTTAGCTATGTAGATTTGAATTGTTTCATGGTTTTGTAAGGGGCCGATTGGGGTTCCATCAATTTGTCAAGGGAGGTGATTTTCTCGCTGGTTAATTCATGCAAGATTTTAGAGATCGAGATCCAAAGGCCACTGATATGATGACAAACACAAATATTTAGATTTATTATGTTGTGTAAGTTGAAGTAGTTGTCTATTTCTTTTAATTCTGGTTAAAAAAGGGTTGGTGGTTCTTAAATTGGAAGCCTCGGTGTCTGAAACATCAATTCTTGTGTGTTTCTATTGGTTATAAAAAAGGTTGGTGGTTCTTGAACTGGAAGCCCCGGTGTCTGAAACATCAATTCTTGTGTGTTAGTAAGGTCAAGTTGTTTGATCATCTTTTGAACACATTCAATATCCAGACCTCCATCCTAGCCACTGGTGGATAGTTGAAAGCGAAATATCCAACACATGGTAGTTGGTACATAAGATGGTTCATTACTTGACGACTCTTATCTTGGAAGCCCCAACGAACCGAGGTGTCAATATTGTTGATCTTGAAAAGTTCATCAACGATGGTTAGAGTCGCTTACGTTTTAAATTGAGGTCAAGTGACAGCTCGAAGATGTGGTGGTGAAAGAGCGGTGTTTGCGAGATTCTAGAGTGGATGTGAGTGTTGATGAAGACCAGTGAGACATAGATTATCCTTGTTGTTGTAATATGTGTTTTCAATGTTTTCCATGTAAGCATTAAGGGAGGGTATTGGAAGTAATGCTTCCATGTGTTGTCATGAGTTGTCATTGAGAGTTTTCAAGCGTCAATCTAGAAGTTGTTGTTTCTTATGTATGAGTTGTAGTCATGATCTAGAAGCGTGGAAGTTAAAGATTTATGTGCTACATATGTGTAATTATTGTGATCAATAAAGATATAGAAGTGTGATTTGTGTTGTGTGTAATTGCTCTCTCAATTTTTTTCTATCATTATATACAATCTTATTATTAGTGAGAAGTATAGGTGTAACACTTTTTTTTTTTCCTTTTTTTTCTTTTTTTCATATTTACGTTTTTTTTTTTTTCTTGCCTTTTGTCTTATATAACTCATTTTAAGAAAAGTTAAACTTACAAGAAGTTATTATATGCAATTTAACTTTTTAAGCCTTTTTGTATGGGGTTATGATTCTTTTTAATAGTGTATAAACCATACATTTCTATTTCATAATGAATGATGGAAAAATATATTTGTTTTTCCCTAAAACATGTAGCATCTGTAAAATGGCATATATAAAATAAAACAACATAGTTGTTTATTATTATATATATATATATGTATATATATATATATCTATATAATTTTAAAAAATTTAAGTCTCAAGAGTAAATTCGATTGGGAGTACTTTTGCTATTAAAAAGTCACAGGTTCATTAGTATACGTAGTTGAGTCCAAAAAAAATGATCCTTCTAAGTAAATTTACTTTAATACAAATATTCCATAAACATACTAATCACCCATCTATAAACCACACCAAAAACAAACTATAAATACTTATTTATATTTATATTTTTATTATATTATATTATATTGAAATTAATTTATAAGTGTCTTTTTCTTTATGAACACTTCAAGCGGTGGATTCGCTGCTTAAACTCGGTTTCAATTTATATCTCCATAAAGGTGCGCTCCATAAGGGTCCATCCGGAAAGTTGCTGCGTTATCATTATTTAACCTTCGCCCAGTGCTCCATTCACCTGAGTGGACATCCATCAGATCTTCGTCGAAGTGTGCACTAAATTCTTGTCCAATCAGATCTTCCTCGAAGTGTGCATTAAATTCTTGGCCAATCAGATCTTCGGCAAAGTGGCATTAAATTCTCCACAGACCGATGGCTGTGAACGAAAGGAAAACTTTACTTAAAAAATATTATTTTTAATTTAAGTACGTTACATTATGAAGATTTTCATGTTCATTTTCTAAAAGTTAATTTTGACAGTTTCCTAGCTAGCGTTCATGGTCATTTAATTTAATTTAATTTAATTTAATTTTGAACTCTGAAAGGTGACCAAGGGTTCTAGTGGTTATAGATAGTATATAGGATCAATTCACTTTATAGAATATACGATGGCAAAAATTTGTGTGACCATCAGCCATATTCAAATGTACATAATTCTACAATTTTTTTTCAATGTTATAGAGTGAGAAATCTCATCTAAATTTAAAATATGAAAGTATAAATTAGCTATGCCGTTGCATGGAAGTATAAACTTCTTAGAATGATGCTAACAAAATTTAACAATTGGTGGCAATTAAGTCCAGTGATGTATTAAGTAATCTTCATTGTGTGATTATGTCGATATTAGAGTGGATTAAGAAATATATATATATAAATGGACATTTTCTAGTGTTTTTTTTCCACAGATTTTGTCAAAATATTGTAGAAAAAATCAAAAATTAAAAGTTTAAGATATTTAATATGTAAAATAAAAAATTTAAGATACTTAATATGTAAAATTTATATGTTTAAAAAAAAATTAGTAGTGTAAATCCATTTATTCATTCACAAACACACATTTTAAATAAAGAAAAAGAAAAAAACACCAAACCATTTCATTTATTGGTTGCATTGCATCATACAATTATGATGTCATGTCAGGATGTTCTCACAACACTCCCAAATAATTATGTGTAATGATCAGAGTAAATAGATAACCATACAAAGTTTGACACGTCATTTTCAGCTATTCTTATTAATAAGTTCCCATTGCTATTAGAATTTACATTCATAATCTATGACTAATTACTTTAGTGTTTTACACAACCAAATGGAGAGACAAAGATGATAAAGAAAAATGCATTATAACGATTACAAGATTCTAAAACATTAAGTATGAAACTTAAATAAGATGTCAATTATCATGTCACCAAGGATTGAAAGTTTTCATCACTCATGAATTCAAATGGATATTTAGAAAAACACGGTGAACCTTTTTTTAAGAAGATTTCATTAAGTACACTTAAAATGTTGCGTATTGATTATAAACATTGAACAAGGCCACATAGCTAGCGTTCCTGTCGCTTAGTTTAATTATTGAACTTTGAAAAGTATTAACCAACTGCCACATTTGAACAAGGGTTACATTGTAGATACTCTGGCTTAGTTTAAATATAGTTAAATTAGAGTCAAAAACAAAATTTTCATTGGGTGTAATTGAGAGAGTTGTAATCATAATAATGGGCAAAATAAAAGCCTTAGTTTTAAATTTTATGTGTGTAAAGCGTTAAGTTTGTATTAACCTTAAGTTAATCATTTTTTAAAGTTAGTTGTTTCATAGCTAATATTCTTTTGACCAAATCATTTTACAAAATCACAAAGTTTTCTAAGTAGAACAATCATAATGTAAAATTATGATGTTGTTAAATTGAAACATTTTTATACTTGTATTTAATGTCATAAAACCAAATGTCTTGTATAGTAAAAAAAATGTCTAAGTTGGGACATTCAGATGTTAGTTATAATGTAGCAATACACTCGTCATACTATTTTTAAACGTTATTATTAATATTATATGTAGTGTAAAGAATAGTCACTTATGTTAGGGCCTTATTCAATACTTAAAAAATGATACTAGAGACTATTACTAGGATTTTGTTAAAACCTTCATATGTGTTTTGTTTTGAACATGTCATGTTAGATTATTTAAATATAATTTTTTTAATACGTAAAATTATTTTTTTAAAATTTATTTGGTAAAAAGATTTGGGAAATAAAAATAATGTGATTTTTTAATATGCTTTATTATAATTAGCCGAAATTTTAAAGCTCAAGAATATTAGTGAATTTTACTAATTTTTAAAATATTGATTATAAAATGTTTAACAATATATTTGTAAAAATATTTATTTTCATACAGATTTAATAAAGTTTTAAATTTTTGTGTATTTTTAAAATAAACTATATTTCCTCTTTAAAATTTGGGTAAATTGTTTTTTTTTTTTTTTTCTAAATAGAAATCAACTAATTTATTTTTTATTTTTTAAATATGAAAAATAATTTTTATAAGAAATTTAGTCCCTAAAATTTTTGCAAGCCCCTCAAGCTTATAGTTACAATAAAAAATCCCAAACCACAACTTATGATTGATTATTCAACATAAACACAATTATGAGTCAAGAGTCAAATCCCTTATAATTAGTTTATGTGTTAGATGGTTATTTAAGGAAATGGAGATAATACCCGAATCAAATACTTCAAACTAAAAAAATCAAGTATTTTCAAATTCATTAAACAAATCAAAGCAATTTATTTATTAAGCTTTGCATTAACCACAAATTGTATATGAATAATTAATTGATATTAGAAATAAATCAAAGCAATTCTATTGTTTCAATTCAGGTTTGATTAAAAATTAAATAATAATTTACAAAATTAACATTATAAATCAATTTAATTTATTTTTCAAATATTTTAGTTTTGTTTTTTTTACACTTTTATTGGTTTAGCACATTTATGGCTTATTGTACAATGATGTCGGTGTCCTGGCGGTAGTCAGTTCATAAATAACAGTATCCACGATCTATCGCATAAATAATATTGAAAACATTAAATCTATCCAAAAGTCTTGCAGTGTTGTTACATTGCACATCAAGGAAAGCAAATAATGTTGTGAGCAAACTCCCAATTAAACGAAAATAAAAAGTATCTTGAAATGAAAGTCCATATAGCTCGTTATCCTTTCATGTACATTTCACATATATTACAATAACTACCAAAACCAATGTGCATGTCATATCCTATTAATTTCCTAGCTAATCCAATCAATGTGGAATATTATAGTTTTTCTAATTCTCTATATCTAATTTCAAACTCTCCCACATGGAAAAAATATAAAACTAGTTTGAACAATTGTATGCAAAAGTAAAAAAAAATAATAATTTGAACATTGATATTTATAATATAATATTATGTGGTTAGAAAATGAAAGACGTAACATAAAGACAATCTTACTTCCAAAGGGAAAGCTTGCATAGAAGCTTAAAGTGACTTATAGCCCAGACATAATTACATAATAGATTACAAATTGAAACAGCGTGTCTCACAGAAGCAACAAGGTTGGCGAAGTTAACTGTGAATAAAGGAAGGCTGATCTGAATAAAGGTGAGCTCCACTGACAATAAGTATGACATACTTAGTAAAACCTCAAGTCTAAAAGGAACGAGAATATTTATAAATGAAGATCTCATTCCAGAAGATCAAGAAGAATTAAGAAAGGAGGTTCAAAAGGTAAAGGAAGCTAGGAAGGAAAGAAAATGGGCAATAATCAGAAAGAGAAAAGTCGTTATTCGAGATAGAAACCAAAAAGATAGTAATAAATAGCAATTCAACATGCTACGAATTCTTTCTTGGAACCGTCGGGGCTTTCCATGGAATAAAGGCCCCAAGCTAAGTTGGATATCGAATGATGTTGATATTATATTGTTTGTTGAAACTTGGGAGCACGAAGAATCTAAGGTCCCTAACATAGACGGCTTTGCACTATGGTCTACTTGGAACAAGCGATCCTCCCGTAGAGGCATTGGGGGTATAGCTTGTTACATTAAGAAGAACATCTCCCCCCATGCTAGGATTTATAAAAACGACCCTTACAACCAATATAGTTGGATAGAGATTACTAACATTAATGATAAAAAGACCTACATAATAATCTGTTATTCCCCCCATCAATTCTAAATTCTATAAGAAAAAGAATCTAGATAAAAATAGTCCTTACAATGGTTTAGAGAATGATATTTCTAGCCTAAGGAATGAAGGTAATATCCTTTTAATGGGTGACTTTAATGCTCGAACTTCAAGCAACCAAGTTATTCTTCTAAGCAATCATTCCAACCCTAATCCTCTTTGGTTAGACAAAGACCTTACTCTGGCTAGCCGGTACAAAAGGAGCTCTGAAGACCTCGGGGAGAATTTGTTTGGGTTGGAGCTAATCAAGCTATATAGTGCTTAGGATCTCATAATTTGCAACGGTCTAAAGAAGTGGCCCAATTCTAGCCAAATGACCTGCATCCATGGGCTTGGTAGCAACGTGGTAGACTATGTTATTTCTGATCTCCCTTTATACAACGAAATAATAAATTTTGACATCTTAAATGACCACAAGCCTGACTCTGATCATAGACCTTTACTTATAACTCTCAATTTTGTCATGCATAGAGATCCCATAGAAAATAATCCTTATAGCCAAAATAACTTGATCTTTGATAGAAATAAAAATGATCTCTTCCTAAATTAATTAAAAACTAATTTGCTTCCTTTATCTAGTATAGACAACATAGAAGACCTCTATCATAATTTTACTACAATCCTCTCACATTCTATTAACAAGTTCTCAATTGAAGTTTAAAGTAATAAAAGAAATAGAAAAACCAACCCATGGTATGACAAAGATTGTAAAAGTGTGAGGAGAGCAATTAAAGAAGTTGTAAATGAATCTCTTAAAATTGGCAAGATAAAAATATACAAAGCCCTAACTAAAACAAAAAAAAGGCAGTATATTCGTAAAAGACAAGAGAATCTCTTACACCTCTCTAAGGTAGCTCCTAAGAAATTCTGGAGGCAGATTCTAACTAGAAAAACTAAAGATAATAATAAAATTGCTTTACACGACTGGAATTCCTATCTTAAAAAGCTTTATGAATCTCCAAATGTCATGGATAACTTTGAAACCCTGCTCACAATGAAAGAAGTTTTCTCATTAGAAGACATTGATTTTGGGGTTAAACGCCTGACAAATGGGAAATCTAAGGACATTGAAGGTTACCAGGCGGAAATCTTAAAAATTGGAGGTCCTGTCCTCATCCCCCACATCCACAAGCTTTTCAATCAAGCGGTCAAGCAAGGGTTCCCTAAACCATGGACTCAGAGCCTCATTATCCCTATTTTTAAAAGTGGGGATACAAATAACCCCTCTAATTATCGGACAATTATGATCAACCCTCTCTTAGCCAAGTTATATGGTATTATTTTGGAAAAGAAGTTGAGCATATGGCTTGAAAGTGAAGGTAAGCGGGCTAAAGGCCAAGCGGGTTTTAGAAGGCAGCACTCAACAATGGACCACCTTGTTACGCTTAGGATCATTGTGGAGGAATGCCGCAATGATAAATCCAATCTCTTTTGTTGCTTTGTGGACTTTAGAAAGGATTTCAATACGGTTCCTAGAAATAACCTATGGAATAGATTAGAAGAGCTAAAGGTTCCTTTCGAGTTGAGAGCTGCCACTATAAGGTTATACGAGAATGTAATTGCCAAGTTAAAGAGAAATGAGTGGTGGTCGAAAGATATTAAGTGTAATATTAGAGTTAAACAAGGTTGCCCCCTCTCCCCTACCCTATTTGGCATTTACATCGACAAGCTAGAAGGTTGTTTAGAGGAAGCAGGTTGTGTTGGCACGATCTTAGCTGGGATAGTCATCATCCTTCTTCTCTATGCTAATGATATTGTTCTTCTCGCAAGGTGCCTTTCTGATCTTGATAAGCAACCTAGACTTCTTAAGGATTTTTGCTCTACCATGGGTATGACTGTCAACACTGACAAAACAAAAGTTATGATTATCAAATCCAAGAAGGACACTTACACTAATTTTATGTATGACAATAGTAACTTGGAGGAAGTGTCTTCTTACAAGTACCTAGGAATTGATATTCATCACAAGCTCAACTGGAACTATAGCATTGAGAAAAGGATTAATGGAGGGTGGAAAGCTTATTTTGGTCTTGAAAATAATTGTAAAACGACAAACCTCGTAATGTGGGATAGAAAGAAGTTCCTCTTTGAAACTTTAGTCACTCCTGTTATCTTATATGGATGTGAGGTTTGGGGTTGCAGCATCTCTAGAGAATCCTAGAGAAAGATTGAGCAAATCTAAAAGCGTTTTATAACGTATAACCTCAAAATTAAAAGCAATACACCCTATCCTATTCTCCTTATAGAAGTGGGTCTTTCCCCTATTGAGAGCCTAGCTATGACTAGGCTTCTGTTGTACAAGCACAAACTCAATAACATAGGAGACCATAGACTTCCTAAGCTAGCTTTAAATTCCAGCCAAAACCACCTAAGGCTCAAACGAGGTTGGTATAAAGACACCAAGGCCTGGTTAAACCATTGGGAGATCGACGAGAATGTTGCATTGCAAAACATTAATAACATTAAAAATATTGTTACTTCTAAGTTCAAAGAAAAAATGTGGTGTGAGAAAGATTTAGCAGCTAAAAGAAAATTAAGATATTATAAGGAGGTCATCAACCCCATCCTAGAAGATCAAAGTATCTCTTTATTTTAACTAGCTCAAAGAAGAAAATTAATATAGCCAAGATTAGAATGAACTCTCATGAGCTCCATAGTGAAACGGGTCGTTGGGCAGTTCCTAAAACACCATGGATGGAAAGGATCTGTCATCTCTGTGAGAATATGAACATCGAGGATGAAAATCACTTCCTCTTAGAGTGCCCCGCGTACAACCACATTAGATCTCAGTTTCATAATCTTTGTTGCAATACTGACCTTCCTAGCCTTTTACGATGTCAAAATTATAGTGAGCTCGGGAGGCTTCTCTCCAAGCTTTTTGAGCATAGGAATAAAATATTAAATCAAACTAAATAATTCCTTTCTTTAGGCCCGATAGACCAAAGTTTGGTCTCAGTGGACGTTAACCATCATCATCATCATCAATACTTTTTTTTATAAATCTAGTTCACTATATTAATGTGGCACATTAAATTTCAAAGATACGTCACCTCTCGATTTCTTACCGCAGAGAATCTCATCACGTCTCGATTTCTTACCGCAAAGAATCTCAATCTTAGGTGAGAAGTTGGAGGTTATCGTCTCGTTGCCAATCACAGTGACACTTACGTACTTTACTTTCACTTGTCTAATTTCAATTTAAGGAAAAAAAATATAATATATAAATTATATATTTAATAATATATTTTGTATCTTACCATTGAAGATTTCATTAGCTTGTAATTTGAAACAACAGTAATAATATTACTTAAATTGTTTAAGAATATAACAGCTACCCTATGTTATGAGCTAAATGGTAGAGTTTTATTGATTTTTACAATGTTTTGAGTCATTATTAAATAAGTTCCACATGGAAATGATACCTTCACGGAGTTGGACTTGGTTTTAGAGTTCCAATGATATTGACAATATTTCAGTCATCATTAAATAGATTCCACATAAGAATGAGGAGTTATTTATCTATACACTTAAGGAGTTAGTGGGACTTGGTTTTAGAGTTCCAATGATATTGACAATGTTTTAATCATCATTAAATAGGTTCCACTTAGAAATGAGAAGTTATTTATCTATACATTTAAGTGGAAACCTCCATAGCACTAACGTTGTACTGCATTATTGGTAGCACCAATGCTACTGCAACCTCACTCATTGGTGGCGCAAACATGATTGTATAATAAGAGTAAATCCCAGAAAACCAATCAGAATAAAAAGAAACATAGAATTAAAATATTGTAAAAAATAAAATAAAATTGTTTGTAATGTGGACTTTGCAAATCCTGGTATAATTTTTATTCAACTATGAAATAATTCGTGGGTCAATGCATTTTTGATTGCGTTATACCCTCCTGCGACAGGGAATAATAAGATATTAATTATAATTTAACAAGGATTAACATTTATCCTCACACTTAAATTCAAGTAAGAATTTACAAAAATATAACATCCAAGTTTCTTGAAAAAACCCTTATAAATAATACTTATAATGATACATATGTTATATCGATAATAATATTATGTAAAAATAAACTACAACTAAAAATAAACTATAAAATAAATTCAATGTTTAGAAATACATATATTATTATATATAAAATAATAATAATAATAATAAAAATATCATTTTACATTTTAAATATGGAGGAAAAATATTAAGTATTAAATCAAACATTGGAAAGTGTTTACATTAAGTTGTTAAAAATATTAATTGTTTAATGTGCAGTAATTACATACTTACTGCCATTGATTAATGTGTGCTCTTCAATAATCTTTGGTTGCACTTAGATGCACTTGGAATTGCGGTGCAACTATTATAAACAAAATAGAGAAAAGAAGAGTGTGAGACTATAAATAGATATTGGCAAAAAAATCATCATTATTAAATAGAAATAAAGTTTTTTATGCCCATCAAAATACAAATACAATAAACACATTAAAAAAAAAATTTGTAATATAACTTTTATATATGATTAATTTGATTATTTGACTAGCTTTAAATTAATTTAATTTGACTATTTAATCAACTTTAACTTAATTTAAAAATCAAGGTATCATTGAATGTGTTGCATGTCACAGGTAGTAATAATATATATATATATATATATATATATATATATATATATATATATATATATATTTAAATAATTCAGACTTCCTCTAATTTTAAATATCTTATACATCCCAAAATTATCTTCCAAATTAAATAAATATATAAATATAAAATAAATGGTAACATCAATCAAAAGTAAAGACCTTATATACCAACAACTCAAATTCATACTTGAATAGATGTAAAACCTCTACATACTAGGAACGTATTAAGCTCGAAACAATAATTTTTGTAAATGGTTTACTAATACAGGGTGAGGAAGAATAAAGTCATAGGTTTAAAGTTAAATTTCTACAATTTAATCACTATAGATAGCAAGTACTTGTGGCATCAAACATTTTTTTTATTTATATATTCAAAATTAATTAGAAAGAAAGAGAAAAAGAGAAAAAGCAAAAGCAAAAGCAAAAGAAAAAAGAAAAAAGAAAAGTCAAAAATTTAAAATTAAATTTGTACGATATAATCACTATAAATAACAAATACTTATCTCATCAAACATATTTATTTTTTCATTTTTATTCAAAATCTATTTAAAAAGAAAAAGAAAAGAAAAAAGGATTTACATTTCTTTAATACATGTTAGTTTATGATCCATTGTGCATGTTCTCTTGCTACGATATGCCATAATTGCATATATAGGAAAATTCAAATATATATATATATATATATGAATTTTCCTATATATGCAATTATGGCATATATTTGTAATTATGTATTGGATTTAATATATAATAAGTTTTTTGTTTTTTTGTTTTTAATTATGTAAAGAGTAATTAGCAACCAACATTATTGATGGTAGAAGTTATATATCTATATATATATATATATATATTACCTTTCTAATATTTAATTAATTCTAAATTAATAAAGTAATGAATGTATTTTATTAAAATTATAGAAATATGGAGTTAAGATATTTGATTAATATTTTTTTTAGATTTTTTTGAAATATAATTTATAGACAAAATGACTTTTTTTACAATATAAATCAATTAGAAAAAAATAATTTACATTTTAAAAAATTAAAAAATTATTTTTTAATTATCAAAATATTCAATTTAATATTTATTTTTTCAAAATTTTATCTATTTAAAAATTTGAAAACTAATTAAAATCAAAATCTTTTTTTAACCAAAATAAAAAGCAATATAACCAACCTTCCCTAGATGTAATAAATCTAGAAAATAATATGCCTGTAAAAAATGTAATAAATCTAGAAAATATTTTACCTTTAAAAGTATTATAGAAATATTTAATTAATAAATCTGATAAAAGTTGCACATGTAATTTCAACCAGCAATGCAATGTGTATGCTATAATTTTAATTACACAACAATGCCTCAAGTTGAATTGGGTGATTAGTGGATAAAGAACAACCCCTATTTATTTGGTTGCTTTCCTCAAGTTGAATTGGGTGATAAGTTGATAAAGAACAAACCCTATTTATTTGGTTGCTTTGAATGAGTAAGAGCCCTAGTAGATTAAGCCTCCCTTTGATTATTTTGGTGTACCATCTATTTCATAATCCTCATCACTATGATGTAGAAAAGTCAACTTATTGTTGATAATGAAAATGAAGAGGCGTTAGTGATAGTTTTGTGTTTTTTTTTTTTTTTTTTTTTTGCCTCTAAAACATTTCTAAAGAGTGTAAGCTTAACTTATTTGCAAGTTCTTAAAAGGAGTCTCTATGGCTTTGGGTAGTCCCCCTTGTCATGGATGTTGGGTTTATACACAATATGGTAAGTTTGTCTAGCAACAAAAAAAATAGTTATTTATTTTAGGGCTCTAAGGTCTCTAACAAAAGTAATTATAGATATTTTATTTATTTTTTATTATCATTATGAAAAATTTCATTTTGGTCTTGTGCTCGATATATATTTCAAAATCATAAAAATTAATTAAATTTTAACTTTATTATTATTATCATTATTGATAAAAAAATTAATATTTAAGTTAAATATATATATTTAAAAAATTATGTAACATGATTTTTAACCATGAAGATTTTTTACCATAAAGATTTTTAAACTATAAATAAACTTTGTTACAATATTATGGATCAATATTATGATTTATCAATACTACATGCCTAAAAAACCATAACTATTAATCTATGCCAACTTTGACTCTAAAGACAATAAGATTCAATTTTGGTATTGACCACTATTAATTAAAACTGACCAATGTAAGTTATAATTTTTTATGGAATTTATCTCAAAGCATAATTTCTAATTTAAATGATAAAGGCTAAGTTGCTTTCGAACACTTGTTTTATTTTATATGACATTTATTTATATAATTTTTTTTAATTAATGAATTTAATTAGAAAAGTAAAAAAATTTCTATTAAAATAAATAATTAAAAATATTTTAAAATATTTTATTAAGTTAAATTTTTGCAATTTTCTTGATAATGATGACAATTAAATTAAAATTCTAAAAATATTATTCTAAAATAAACATACTTATCCCATAAACATTCTACTGGCTAAATTAAAATGAAATTTATTATTAATACTCATGAAAACAACCCATTAAGAAGGGTTTACAGCTTTTTTTAAAAAACAAAAAAAAATGCAAAAGTAAACAAAAATTCTCCTTTGCAAAAGAAAGATGTACAGCCGGCCACGGCTTCATGGAGAAGCTAGTATTTGCAAATCTTGATTCCTACGTAAAGAATCTCGCCGACGTTTTTCCGTCCCCCACCACTTTCAGCTTTATGAACAAAGGAAAGGTTTTAAGGTTTCCTCTATGCTCAAAGAAATGTGGCCCAAGGACCGTGATTCGCCTTTATATTTTCATACAAAGCTAGCCAAAATTATATCTGCTCATTTATATTGTTTCTGTTTTTGTTTCAGTTTGAAAATATGTCAACAGCTATTGAAGATATGTTAGATGCACAGAAGCATGAGGCAGCAATGGAAGAATCTGTCCATGACCATACTCTGCAACTTCTATTTGAGGAAGCAATGGAAGAATCTGACCGCGACAATTCTCTGCAATTTCTATTGGAGGAAGTGGTCTGTGCATGTCCACAGCAGCAACTCCAGACTCAAGAGGCACTTATAATATGCGAATTTGCAGGTGCCCACTATTCTTCAGATTCAACTGGAAGCTCTTCCACTGTTCCCTACGAGGTGGGTTATTCATTCTTCATAGCCATGGAGGAATGCAATTTTTTTTTCCTTTTTTCGTTTTCTGGGGAACTGAGAGAAGTTTGTGGGTATCATTTCTGCTTGTTTTCTCCGCAGGATTCCTCACCTAATAATGAGAGCAGGATTGGGAAGGAAGGGGTGGAGGGAACTGAAGATTCCCCTGTTATGAAACAACTGTGTGGAATCTGTTTTGAAGAAAAATATCGTTCTGAATTTTTTGATAACAGGGTTTGCTCGCACATGTTTTGTTGTACTTGCATAACCCTGCATATCAGTAATAAACTGCAAGAAAATTTGGTGTCCATTGATTGCCCTGAGCCCGATTGCAGCGAGCATCTGACGCCTGAACAGTGTGTAGAGGTCCTTCCAAACCCAACTTTTGAGCAGTGGAGTTTGGCATTGGTGGAAGCTGGTATTCCCCCTTCTCAGAAGGTGTACTGCCCTTTTCAGAATTGTTCAGCACTCTTGTTGAAGGATGCTGTGCCTGATGAAGTAGCATGCTCAAGTGAGGCAGCTGTTGCTGTTAATAAAGAATCAGAATGCCCTCAATGCAGAGGGTTATTCTGTGTTCAGTGTGGTGTGCCATGGCATGCAGGTTTAGATTGTTCTGAATTGCAGAAATTGTCAGATTTTGAGAGAGAGGAAGGTGATCTGATGTTATTCAAGCTTGCCAAAGAGAATGGATGGCAACGGTGTGCGAGCTGCAAACATATTATCGAAAGAAATTTGGGATGCTGTCACATGACTTGCAGGTCAGTAACCTGGTAAAATGATTTCATGGTCAATAAATATAATTAGGATGTTGTGAATTTAATGTTTTGATAAATATAATTGATTAACTTTTTTGTCAAGCATTTTTAGGTTGAGTGGTGGGATGAATTGTTGTAATTCTTCTCACCGGTTTCAATTCATGTTTGTTCTTTGAGTTTTAACATGTCCCCTTTGAGTTCTAATTTATCTGTTTCCTGGGAGCTTTTCTGTAATGCTGTTTATATAACAAAGATTATTGTTAGAAAATAGAGAGATCAATCAGATTGATATTTTTGTTTATCACAACAGTTAGATATATAAGATATAAATATCTGACTTTCATACATTTAGATCTATAACTATAACTTATATATAGGTGACTTAGATCATAACTATAACTCATATATAGGTGACTCTGATATAAATATCTGATTTCCATATATTTAGATCATAACTATAACTGATATATAGGTAACAAAAATTTCTAGATTAACCACTTGGGAACTTTCAATGACAACACATGAAAGCATTACTTCCAATAATTACTTCCCCGATTCCTTAATAACAAGAACAAGAAAGTGTTTATATATATATATATTTTATTAAAAAAAATGGAATGATATTCATCCTCCTGTAACTCATCTGCTGCCGTTGATAAACCTAACACTTTCCAATCTGAAAAAAGGAGATTACTAGCCCAAGGAGAACTGACACATTATTGTGGGTTGTGTTTCAGGTGTGGTTACCAGTTTTGTTATAAATGTGGATCAGCTTGGAAGACAGATGGAACTACCTGCAACTGTTCTGGTTAGAGAACTAAGGGCGTGTTGCATTTAGGGCCAGCGGAATGCCAAATTTTGAGAGCATGTTGGCTCTACATATGCTTTACTAATGCCCGCTGCATTTTTTCTTTGTATGGCTTTTTGCCATGTAGTATGCCTTAGTTTTTTTGGATATAGTCCGGTTGTTGCAAAGTAGCCCTGGTTTTCTCACGAAAACTGTGACTCTGGGTCAAGTTGATATGCTAAAAAATATACAGCAGAAGACGAATTGTAATGTGGGGATTATTACATGGTTGATCAGGAGTATGATCAAAAGTATGGAAAACTCTGTAATACATAAATTATTCTATAGTTAAGCAGGATCAAAACCATATTAAATTTAGAAATGTTTTGTTTTTTATAATAAAAATAAAAATAAAAAATTATTTTTTTAATAATTTATATATATAAATATTATTTTTATAATTTTAAAATAATAATTAAAATTATATTTGGTTATGCAGATTTTACAGTGAGAATTTATGTTGTTTGTTTGTTTTTTCTTTGGGAGACATTGTGCAAACAACAAACTTTTAAGGGGATGTTTCCACCTTTCATGAAGGATATATAAGCTATTTAATGATAGCAGAGTTAATGAGAGCAGAGTTAGATTAAATATAATGATTGGTAATAGTAAAATAAAATCGTGGTTGATGATGGGTAGTAATTAATTATTTTAATTAATTATAACATATAATTTATTTGAAAACATAAAATTATATTTATAATATAATATATTTATTCTTAATAATTATATATTAATTTATTGTGTTGAAGAGATATACTTTACAATTAGTATAAGAGAGGTGCAGTACTTTTTGTGTTCAACCTCTAGTTGACATGTATTTTTTTCAAAATAAAAATAAAATATTCTTTAAATGAAAAAGCATTGTTAATTATAATAAAAAACAAAAATGAATATACATATTTGGTTAAGTTTAAATTGAAAACATTATAAAATATCAACAATCCAATTACAACCAAGTATGAAGGTTGTATGAAGGTTTTGAGTACAAGGAAAATGTATAATTCTTACACCTTTTTTTAATATATTATTTAAATATCCATGTTAATCAATATATGTTAATATCAATTTTAAGAGTTACATATATATATATATATATATATATATATATATATATATTTCAATGTCCAAAGAGAAAAAATAGTTGAAAAACAAAATTACTTCCTAAATAAGAGAGAGATGTGTATCCATTCAATTGTTAATATAAAATTGATATGTAGCATTTAAAAGATATTAATAATGACTAAGAGCATGTGTTTTCTCTTAAGATATTATAGGTTTGAATTTAGAGGGGGCCTTGAGTGAGTATGTACACCTCATTAGACTTTAGGACTCAAATATGTACAACCCCTTAGGCTTTAGGACTCAAATTGTTGGGAGATCCCTTGTGCCACAAACAAGTTTGAGGGATCAAATACAGGGAAAATGTTAGGGGCTAATATTCGCAAGTGGGCTAATTTTCTATGTTTTTCCAAAAAGATTATTCGCTAATTTCCATTTTTCGTAAAAATTATTCGCCCAAATTTTATATCATAAAATTAATTTACCTTAAAAATCGGCAAAGTTTTTGAGAGACTATATAAAATCATTATAAATTTGAATATTTTTACAAACATATTGCTAAACATTTTATATTTTTCATGTTAGGGACTAGCAAGATTCGCCAAGGTTTCTAAAGTTAAGATAAATTTCCATCCTTAAAATTTTCCTTAACCGCCGCTGACCACCGAAAAGGTCAAAATTGTCACCTCCTTAAGGAAATATGGTGATGCTAACTGGGTTGCTTGTGTTGCGCCCTGATTGGTCCATACAGCTGACTGGGCTACTGACTGACCTACTGATTTCATGTCGACGTCAATTGCAACGTGTTGTGCTCTGGTTGGCTCTCCCTCATCTGTACAACCATACCACCTGTTGATGTCATTGTCTGTATGGCTAATGTCAGCATCTGTACCGCTAATGTTAGCATGCCAAGTGTCCCTATGGGTTTTGCCTATAAAAAATTTAGTTGTTTTCGAAAAACTTTAGCAAGCCATAACTTCTTCATACGATGTCAGATTGAGGTGTCGTTCACGCGTTGGATTCAGAATGACAAGCCCTTCAATTTGAGATAGTTTTACTACATTTTCAAGAATTTGAAAATTTGGCCTTTTAGGATTCTCTTGGATCAGGGAATCCTTTTTATTCATGGATTCTACTTTCACATTCTTCTTAGCACATCACACTTGTTAATAGAAAGACGAGCCACCTTCAATCTAGGATTATATAGTCTACTATCTGCAATTCTTTCCTACTTAGCTCTATTTCTATTCGAATTTTATTATCTAATGGGATATATATGTATAACCAAAAGTAAAACAAGTAATGAAGGTACTTCACCAGCAAGAAGAATCTATCTAGGCCTTTTAACATAGCCCTATTAATAATTTCTACTAAAATAGTGATATGGAAAATAATATAATAATATATAATACCACCGTAATGAACCTTCTCCACTTATCTATAAATTACCTTGGATATTTCATTGGATAATTCATCACAACATATCTATTAATATAAACCAAAATATATACTATTGAAGGGTTAATTCCTTTTAATTCCATATTTGTTATTATTATTTTGTTAGATAATATATTGAAAATAGAGAACATGTAAATACAATTAATCACAAACCAAAATGAAGACCAAGATATGCTTTGGGAAACCCTTTCAGTAGAAACCTAGCTGAAAGGTGAGCCTGCCCTGCTTTCTTTTGCTTGGGATGGAAAAATAAGGCACTCTCTATGGATTTTCCTAAGACCTATGGCCCGTGGGATGTTACAAAACACAAATCCTCTCTCTTATGCCCTCTCGCAATCCACACTCAAGTACTCCACTCTACTATGAAACAAAATGCAAGAAAAATATGATCCAGGGGATCAAAAATATGCTCAAAAATCGAAGTATTTGAAATCGCTTGAAATTAGCGCTAAATCGTAGATCTTGTCAATCTAATCCTAATGATGCTTGAATCACCTCAATCTGACACCGTATGTGAAAGTTATTGTGTTCTAAAGTTTTTGGCAAATAATGAAAAAGTCAACTTGCAGGGTTGACTGGGAGACTGACTTAGCAGGCTGTATAGGTGATGTGGCGTTGACGTTAGTAGGTGACTATGTAGGTATGGGACAAATGATAAATTTTTATTGGTGGTTGAGTTTTTAGGTGGACTAATCGAGAGGTGCCACATGGCCCAATGAGAGGGCGCCACATGGCCCTCAGGATTTGCACCAAAAGTTTGTTAGGTCGAACAGCCGATCCAATGGGGAATCAAACCCATGACCTCTTGATAACTAACCAACAGTCTTAATACCATACCACACCTTTGGTTCTTAATATACCATTGGTGTCGATTATATTTAAAGACAAATTGTTGGAGCGTTGGTGGAGGGGGTGACGAACATGGCCCCAACCCCAGGTTGTATGGATTGTGGTATGATCGTAGCTCTGGGTGAGAGGGGCGGGGTTGTAATCCCTGGACCCAATCACATTTAACATCCTGGAACCACAAGTGGAGGGCTCAGGGGTCGGGGCAGGTGTGTGGCCTAGCCTCAGGCCACATGGCACACAACGCGACCAATGGCAGAGTGTCGGCAGGTGTGTGGCCTTTGGCCAGCGCCCCTAGTCACATGCCATACCATATGACCAACACCAAGAGTTAATTATTCAGCGCCTAAGCCTTATTGGCGCATTATTTATCTGAAAATTTACACCATTTGTGGCAGAATCAACACTGGTCCTAAGCGAAATTGTCCCCTGGCGGTTCTGTCAAAGTCAAATTCCATAGCCTAATTAGCAATTTTTGGTCATTCTATAGAACAAATAGTAGAGAAATGGAGAAAGACGCCTAACTTGGTCATTTTTCAGTCTTTTTTAGCCCAAGAAAATCCTGCACAGGGGTTTTTGGGTGTTTTGGACACAATGGTAGCATTATTTTTGTGATTAGAGCATTCTATGTTGAACACTTTGCAGAGCCAAGCCCTTTTCTGTTGCAGATAGAGACTGTTTTTAGATTTTTTGAGGTCATATGGAGACCTTTTTTAGCATGGAAGGAGCCTAAACAAGGTTTTTTGAGCATTTTGGACATAAATGTAGCAACTACTTTTTCATTAGAGAATCCAGTTTCAATATATTCTCAATATGATTGTGGGAAAAAAACCATTTTGACACTTGATTTTGAAGTAGTTGGATTTGTGCTTCTTGATCTCAGAATGATTTCAAGGACCTATTTCCACATTTAGAGAGAGTCCTTTTCTTTTGGCTCTATCATTTCTTTGCTAAAGGGAGGTATTTGTGAGTGAGAGTTCTTTGAAGGAGAACGTTTCTTTGAAGGAGAAATTGTGCCACTCTAGAAGGAGGTTTACTCCATGAGTCAAAGATTTATAATGTACTCTTTATGTTGTTGAATAACAAAGCAGCCTAGACATTGGAGCAGGGCCTAGAGACGTAGTCCACACTGGACGAACTTCGTTATCACTTGGTTGTTCTCTTCTTCATTTTCTTCATGTTGGGTTTCATATAATTTTGTCTCATCTTTAAGTTCATTTAAAACTTAACTAGTCACTTTTGAATAAGTTACGTTCTAAGTGACCATTTGAAGACCCAAATTTATCAAAACTTGCAAAGTGTCAGAGGACGATTGATTTTCATATCAAAATAAAATGGAACCCCTTTTCCTCCCTATGGCCCATTTATAACACACTCTGATAGCCAACTACAATTTAAATTTGATCCATTTAACCCTCAACATGGGTCACAAGTCAACTTTCTAGAGTCTTCTTCATATTCCTCACATGGCTAGCCCCTATTCCATGAGTATTGGGGGTTGATAATTCATCTTCTCAAATTATGATGGTCAGTCAAAATAGGTCAACTTCTAAGAAACATAACTTTTGCATATAAACTCTAATCAATGTGATTCTTGCACCATTATTGAAGGTCCTAGAGTGTAGGACAATGTCACTTGGTCCCATGCTTAATCAATAAATATCAGCCTAAAAATATGTCATTTAAGTCCTTAGACTAGCCCTGGAAAGGTTCAAACCTCAATTCTTGAAATTGGGTCCCACCAATAAAAATGTTCCTGTAAGTCAATTTCTTCAATTTTTCCACTATGAAATCATTGAGATGGATGGAAAATTATACAATGATCCAAATTATCTACATATAATTTCTTCCCACTAACAATAACGAAGTTGAGTGTTGTAGACCCATAGCCCTCCTTTTGGCCCAGAGAATGGATACCCCATCTCTTAGATTCAAGAACATAGAAAGCAATCAATTGGCTCATGTAATTCATGTTGAGGAAGACTAAATCCATTAATTAAAAATTCTAATGGAATTAGAAGACTAATACTCTCCCCCCCAAACCTCTTGAGCAACGCGAAAAATATGGAATAATGCTTAGCTATGGATAAAAACTATATCTTTTTTCTTATTGTTTGTACCTTGGGTAGTTTTTTATATTGTTAACATGTAGGAAAATGTGAAGTTTTACCCTGTCTGGAATGCTATAATATGTATTAGTTGATATATATGTTTGCTTCTTTCCTGAAACTTGTGAATTTGTTGCTTGTACTAAGTGATGTGTACTGATGCTAGATTCAACATAGCCCTTTTGATCGATACAATTATTGTTTTGGTTGTAAAAAAAATGTTGATTGGGGGGGAGGGGCGCATGGGAGGTAGTGTTATATGTATAGGAGTTATTGAACCAAGCTTTTTCTTCAAACTTGAAACATCAAATATATCATGTAAGTTCCCTTTTTGTGGTATTTCTAAAGCATAAGCTACTTGGTCAACTCTTCTTGGTACTTGGTAATGGTCATAAAACATGGGCGCAAGTTTATGATTTTTGTAAATTTGTAGTGAATTTTACTTGTATAGTTGTAGTTGAACAAACATCCACTATCCTACCTCAAATTCATAATCAATTATTTTCAAATCAAATTGCTACCAAATTCAATTCGTGGATTACTAGAAATGATTTTCTAGAATACAAAAGATTCCATCAAAAGTAGATAAGTGGTTTTTTTAACAATAGGAGCTTTGAAATTATAGAGAACATAATATTTTTATTGAAAGTGGTTGATGCCCATTTAAGGCTTCAAATGGAGTATTTCTAGCCAAAAAGTGATATATGGTGTTATAAGACCCTTAAGGCATATGTAGCCAATTGTGCCACTATCCTACGGTATCCCTCAAGGAATTTATTTAGCACTTCAATTTGTAAATTGGTGGGAGGATGTTATGGAGTGCTCATCGTTAACGTGATTCCTACATGCTGAAATGATTTTTTTTCATAAGGTGCTAGTAAATTCAAAATCCTTATTAATGGAAACATTTTTTATTTATAGGTATGAAATATATAATAGAAATAAACAAATTATTTCTATACAACATATACAAATAAAAATCAACCACTTTTTTCATTGAATCACTTGTTTAGGGCATCTATTGTGAACATATTTAAAAAACATGAAGTACAAGCTAGGCTTCTAATTAGAGAGTGAACTTGTATATTAAAGGCCATTCTAGAAAGATTTGAAATTTGATTAATTTCTTTTTAAATAAAATAAAAATATATTTATGATAGATGGAAAATTATCATTATCAAAATTCCATATTTTGTGCAGTAGTAGATTTACTATTGTTTATATTCCGCTGTGAAAAGTAGTATCGTTGTGATTCTTGGTTTGGTAGCATCATAGATTCTAAATTCTATCCTAGAAACCAGGATCATGGAAATTCAACATGGTATTAGAGCCAGGTTCGATCCTAGGACCTGTGGGTTATGGGCCCACAACGCTTCCATTGCACCCTAAAAATCATGGAGGTTGAACAATAACAATATCTAAGGGACTAGGTTGTTGAGGTAAGATGGAGGTATGAGTAAGTGGATCATCCCAAGGGTGATCTAAAGTGATATGATACTCTAGAGGTTCTTCTAAATTGAGAAGAATAATGGTACTAGAGTCGACACTACCAGATGCACTAGGAGGTTTGGGGAGAATTTCTTCTCCTGGACTCTAAAAAATGGATGCCCCCTTACCCAAACAGTGAGTGGTAATGTAATGGCCACAAGGTGTATGTGGTTCGAATTTTTGGGTTCGAGGTAAGGGGTTATTGAACCAATCGAGCTCACCATGGATGAATTCTTTGGAATACACAATATATTGATCATGGGTTCGCTGCGTAGGGAAGTATGAACGATGGTGCATATCATCCTAAGGATAATTAGGGG
Source organism: Pinus tabuliformis (assembly GCA_031772625.1). Taxonomy (NCBI): domain Eukaryota; kingdom Viridiplantae; phylum Streptophyta; class Pinopsida; order Pinales; family Pinaceae; genus Pinus; species Pinus tabuliformis. Next base: position 281,471,309 of record CM062812.1, read on the forward strand.
TGGTCATGGATTCCATGATGTCTTCATTAGAATGAAAGATGGTAGAACTAGAGGAAGGGAAACCACATGATGAAGGGGATCTACCAAAGTAATATTCATGAGAGACATGGTTCACATATGCATCGTCAAAGGTGTGAGACAGATGACTAGTAGATATGACATCTACTGATGTTGAGACTGAAGTGTTAATTGAAGAAGGTTCAACATTATCACAATGTGAGACGTCAAGAAAGTCCTAATATATCGATCCCATGGATGATGATAGGTAGAGAATAGGAGTGGTACTATCTGTCATCTCGACATCAGGAGGAGGGATCATGATGGTTGGTTGAGAGACCTCCTATTTTGGCATAGGAGTGGGACCAGAACCCACATGTAGAGGAGAGGTGGAGTCACTACGAGTGGCTTCTAATTTGCGAAGCACTTGAAGTGTATCATGAAATTCTTCGAGACGAGGACAGTGATGAGAATAATGGCCATAGTTATCATAAAAAGCATAAGGTTGATTTGTGCGTAAGGATCTGTTCTTCTTAGTTGACTTAGGTAAGGTGACATGGACCTTAGGAATGTTAGGATCAAGAAATGTTTCAGAGACCACATTCTCAATATGAGGGAGTTCAGGACAATTATTTTTGGCATGACCAACAACATCACACAAAGCACATGGAGGAGGAGTGGCGACTTAGGAGGAGCTGGAATTGGTTGGGGTGCCTTATCTTTGGTTACCTTTTTCTGGGCTATGCCCCCCTCACCAGATGCTTTCGCAACAGGGGTGGATTCCTACTGAGGTTGTTGTGGAACTAAAGCAATGCAAGGGGTAGGAACAACAGGTTGAACCGGGGTCAAAGCAATATAAGGTTTGAGTTGATCAGGGGACTGTTTGCAGGAGGATCAATGTACCATACTGGGATCCCCAAGGTAATGTTAGATAAACTCAACATACCCATGAGAGGTGTAGAATAAACTCCAGGGGGCAAAAATAAAAATGGTGTCTGACCAGAAGGGTAATGACCTGGGGGAACTCCTTCGAGATGGTTAGAACCTGGGGAATGGTTTTCAGGCGGAAAAGGACTAGGAGAGATACTGACAGAAGGAAGTAGACCTTGAGGAGTAATACCTAGAGGTTGGGTTGAGTTGGGTACAATGGGTTGCGGAGGTGTTGGCTATTGTGAAGGCGTACCAGACCGCTTGTGGGCAGCCTATGATGCTTGAAGCATAAAAAAACTGGAAGAGATAGGATTTGAGGGGGTAGGTGGTGGGCCATAATAAGTACCATGCAACATGGAACTTTTGTAGACTCTAGGTGAGACATTGGTGAGGGACGAGACAATCTTATTGCCAGTCATCGATGAGATAGTGGACTGACGTGAAGTTTGAGACTTAGGATCATAATACATCAGATCGATAGTGATGATATTTCCATTATGAGGAAAGCACATCTTGTGAAAAACCACAGATGCAACAACGAACATGGCATAAGTGTAACTACGACCCAAAAGGATGTTATAATATAAAGGGCCATCAATGAACTCAATTTCAATAGAGATAGTCTTGCCTACAACAGTGATAGAACAATTGCAATATAAGCCAAGGGGCTGAGAGGGATGACCGTCCCAAGCATGGAGAGTGATGATGGATGGAGACAGGTCAAGTGAACCAAGTTGCTTCCAAACACTAGCAACCATCACATAGGTGGAGGTGCCTTTGTTTATGATACACCGTTGAACAATGGAATTTTTTATGGAGACTGGTATTTGGAATGTAACGGATGAAGGGAGGGGGGGACGTTTTGATTTGTCAATGTCAAAGACAATCATACGATCGTTAGAAGGGTCCACAACATCGGAAAGTAGAGAGTAGAGCTTTTAGTTGGGATGGGAACGTCTAGATGACTTCCAATGTTGACATGGTAGTAGGAGACTGCACCAAGTCATATACTATGCTATAGGTATGGGCGTCTTTAGCAGAGGAAATGTTTCAACGTAATGGACCTTTGGGGATCTTGGGGATAACCTCTACCTTAGACAGAGGAATATGTAACGTACCATTTGAGGTTGGGACTTAGTCTTCGACTTAGTAGGTGGCTTGTCATATTGGCGCGATCGAGTATGAAGGTTGACTTGTTCGGTGTTGACTTCGTCAGAATTCATCATAAGAATCTGATAATCGTTGTGACCAGATGGTGGGGGTTGGGGATCTACATGACCTTGTTTAGGTTGAGAAGCAAGATATCCTTGGTGAGAAAAAGGATTGGTAAGCACCGCTAGTTGAGATGAATCAGGAAGAGGAGGAGGAGTTATGGGTTGATGTCCTCTAGAAGAAATTGCTTGATCTTCCCATACCTGATGCATCTAAGGTAAAAGGGGGCATTCACGAGTATAATGGCCATATATGTCACAAAAGGCACAAGGTTTGTTCATACGAAGAGCCTTGTTTTTCTTGGTTTGTTTGCCCTGTTGCTGGGTTGCGGGACTAGGTTGGTTTCCCTCAGGTGCATTAGGTGGTGGACCCTAGTTACCCTGATTACCTTGAGATTATTGGTTCTAGTTACCTTTCCCCTTTTTATGTTTCTTGGGGTTGGGGGGTTTGGTTGCGATTTGTTGCGCATACACATTACCTTGAGGAGGAGGTTGTTGTTGTGGCAAAGGTGGAGGAGGCATGGGGAGTTGGGGCGCTGGTGCCGGAGGGGCTGGAGCATTAGGCTGTACATACAGATAGTAAGGAGAGGGGGAAAATTTGGGATAATTAGTTGGAGCAACAGTTGGCCCTAACATCGACTGATACAGATAGGGATATGTGTATGACATGCTAGGACCTGGATAAGAGTTGCCATGTGAACGATTAGGAGGGGGATAGGTGTAAGAGGAACTGGCCCGCACTTGGGGTTGACCATAACTCATAGCAAGTGGAGAATATGGTAAAATTTGAGGGTGTGAAATGGATCCAATGATACCATCAGCGACATGAGATGCCCCTAGTGTATTAACAATGCCAGGCTGAGGCAGATGGGGAATGACAATATAAACATATCCTGAATGGGAATAGATCGAGTCAAATTTCAAGGCTACTTGGATCACATCTTCCTCATATTGGGGGAAGTGAGAAGCGACATATTTAGAAATGGGGGCCAAAAGCGATCTAAGGAAATAATCCATATAGACACGATCTTCGAATTCAAGAGCTTTACATATGCTCCTCCTTCTACACCATTATTGAACATGGTCAAATAGGTGAGTGACATAAGTTTGACGGAAATAATTCAATAGTTCGGTACTAGTGTCATAACAGAGAGGTAACTAAAAATATGCTAGAAATGCTTTGGCCAGAGTTGTGACAGTGGAATGAGTGGCTCTAGGTTGATTGACATACCAGTTAGCAGCAAATCCAATAAAAGTGCGTTGGAAAATGCGAAGATGGATGGAGTCTTCAGTGATAAAATTGGATGAACACCACATATGGAATGAGTGAACATGATTTGTGGGATCTTCTCCAAGATTACCTTCGAACTTGGGGATGTCAAAAGGAAGCTTGGTAAGCATAGCTAACCAATTGGGGTCATGGAGAAGAGGGTCATTGATGAGCTAGTTGAAATCAGGGAGACTCAAACCAGCCATGAAAGGAAGTAATGGAGTGGGAGTGACCATATCAGTGGAGGTTCCTCTCGTGAGGTTACCTTGGTTAGTACCTGGGTTACCTCCTTGGTTTCTCGCATCCACGTTGGTTCCTAACATGGTGACGGTACGAGGTTGAGAAGACGTGGAATCAAAGGAAAAACTGGAAGAATCAGTAGAACCAGAGTCAGAATGAGGACTCACTTTATTCACTGGTGACAAGTGACCTTAAAAATAATTTGTGGTTTCTTACACTTCATATCTGCAATAATAAAATGAGAAAAACCTACAATAAAAAGATATATGCGATCCAAAATAGCAAATGACAATATAAATCCAATGTAATAACCCAATATGGAAAGACTTTTAAAATGAATAATAATATTTATTGATAACACTTAGTGAAGGAGATCTACAAATGGCTCTACAAATCCCCCTCTGTGGGAGGGGTCCTTTGATGTCCTTAATGCTTCAGTGATCGATTCTCTCTCTCAATATGCGAAAAAAACCCAAAACATCATGTAGAACTCTAGTGGGAGCTCAAATGCAAGAAGAGGATAGTGGTGATGATGATAATGATCATGGTGAAGAATCAATGGAAATCTCTCTTATTTATAACAAAATATTGGGTTGATCTCGAAAATGGAAAACAATAAAATAATATTGACCAAATCAAGATCTAATCGTTAAGAATACTTTATTATATTTTTTGGAGAGGGAAAAGATATTCAAAATGGTTAGATATATTTATTTAGAAATAATTAACAAATTAAATGATTTATTAATTATTTCGCGAGGATTAAGAATGGTGTGAAATTGAAATAATTATTAAATAGTGATTTAACAATTATTCCAATTATAAAATTAAGGAATAATAAATAAATAGTGATTTATTTAGTTATTCCTAGGTGATTTAGTCAAATGTGACAAGGAATAATTGTCAAATAATGATTTAATAATTATTCCTAGAGAAAATTAAATAAGTAATGATTTAGTCAATTATTTTCATGGGGTTTTTAAATTTTTAATTGTAAATAATTTAATAAAAATGGTTTACTAAATTATTTCCCATGGTGAAAGTGATTTTACTATGGTAAAATTAATCCTACATGGTGTATTTCGATGTACCTAGTTAGAAATGGTTAGGTGATCATTTTTGGGTGATAACTGTTGGCACAAAAGTAGTAGCAGGGTTAAGACCCCAGGTTTGGGCACAAGGGGCCAACAAGGCTCCATTTTAGTCTAGCACAATGCCGACATGTTCACCTTACCCATGGCGGATAAGGAGTCTCACACGAGGCGTGCCACGACCGAAGTGAGATGAGGGTTGGAATCTGATATCAAGGGAACCATATCAACCGATAGAGAATATAGGGAAGTGAATTAATATTCACCAAAACTTGACCGCAACAATTTATTTATGCTACAACAGAATACTACCTAAACAGGCGCATATATAAAAAATTTAAATAACCAGCATAATACACAATGAACACACTATAGTTCCAAAACAGTCTTCTTCATTACTATCAAAATAAACACATTACATAAGGCTCTTGGTATGTTCCTCCATAGTAGAAAATCCTATAGACAAAAAATAAACTCATACAAATATAACCATGTTGTTGTTCTCATTGATCCGCAACACAGGAAGAGTAGGAAATGCTAGGAACACACTATAACCAACCAATCCTTTCTCGGCTCTCCTCTCTAATGTTATTGTCTTCCACCAACTTGAACTACTAGTTGCTTTTCCCCTGCTTGGTTGTCTTCATCCTCAACTACTCCTAAACTTTCCTCGCTCGACTTTCCCTACTTCTTCCTGCCACTCTTAAGCAACCGCTAGTCTTCCTTCAGTCTCTTGTCTACCGTCAGCTGCCATCTCTACAAATTCTCAACAACAACTTCTGCCACTTGTCAGTATCTCCTTTCTCCACAAAATATCTCAAAACAAAGGCCCCGACTGGCCTTGACCATAGTCCATTGACTCGTCCTCGAGTCAATCTTCCCTTGGTGCCATCAGTGATGTTGACACTTTTGCTGGTGCTTCTGCTAGTACTGTTGCAGGTGCTTCCTTTGGTGCTGCTGCTGCTGTTGCTTCTTCTTGGTCGACTTCTTTAAATGAAGGCCCCAATTCAAGCACAACTGCAATAGTCACCTAGCAAAATTGATTGTAGTTTTCAAGCGTTGTTTGTCAAGTCTCCGTGATTACAGTTGCTTGTTTGAGGAATTCGGTCATTGTGCTAAACGTTGGTTGATCTGGTCGTGCCGTTAGTAAGGAAGCCCACCGTACATCCATATACTCTTTGATATCTTGAAGTGTGTCTACATGGATTTGGACTAGGGGCCCAAGATCGTGGAGTATCTGCTTTGTCCTCGCTGAGTCATCTTCGTTCTGCTGGACGCGAACTTCTAGAGTGGTGACTTCTGCGCAGAACTTCTTCCTCTTCTCCTTGTCCTTAGTGTTGTTAATAGCAGTGAGGAGCTAATTAATTTGTTGTCAGAGTGGGTAGACCGAATAATTCTTCTTTTCCAGGGTTCCTGGCCAGTCATGAACCTGTTGTGGTAGGGTGTACGCATCATTCAGGGCCTCGATGATGAGGTCCTTAAGAACTGTTGTAGCGGTAACCTTTTGCTCAATCTAATTGGCATACTCCATGGAGGGGTCTGGCAGTGCACTCCTCACAACATCCTGGTTCTTCCTAAGCTCCTGGTTAGTCGAGATTAAACCATTGCACGAGGTTTGGATATGGTCATAACATTCGACCAATGTGCAGATGGAGAAATATTCCGGAGCATCAGTTACCACATTAGATATGGCCATCCATAGTGCCTGGAATCGTGAGGTTATCTGGTCGAATTGCCCTGAAGTTATTTCTTTTCTTGGTGGAGCTGGTCCCGTTCAGCTATGAGTGCAACAATTTATTGTTGTTGCTACTCATGGTAAGCATTGAGGTCATTTTGTAGTTGTGCAGCCCTCTATGTGAGTTGCTGAATAATTGAACAACTAGGCTTAGGACTAGCTTTGAAGATCATTCTACTGCATGGTGGATGGGTCGGGGAATCGACTCTACAGGGGCTGCCCACTAGCGATGACTTGTCTGAGTGTCTGTGAGGTGAGGTAGCTTGCTGTGATGGATCTGCAAATTGAGTTATTGTCTGGATGGAAAGGGGTTGTGATGCAACAGGGGGAATTAAACAAAATGAGAGGGTGATGGGCTCGATTATGGAATGATGGGCCCTATGTTCAGTAGTGGACCTGACTCTAGTAATAATGACATCATGGAGGCTGTGACGACTCCTCCACTGGGGACTATCGTGGTGGACTGAATAACTAAATCAAATTCCATGTCTTTTTCAATGCTTAATAGTGTCCCAGAGGGTATTGTGTCTGAGAAGGTGGCGGAGGTAGATGCAACGTGTTGTTAAAAGTAGCAACAAGAAATCCTAATTTAATTTTTCCTTGAATTAAATTTGGAATTAAATCGAAATTATATTCTCATAGCAACTTGTAATAGTTAACTAAGTTAATTTGACTTAGTTGGCTCAGTAAATTCGAGTTGGAAGTCTATCTAGAGTCATGTAGAGTGATTCCTAAATTTTAGGGGTCTAGGTTGAGTTCTTTTGAGTTGTAATTGATTAACTCGGTCTAACTGAATTATAGTTATTTAAACTAGTTCTAATTGTTGGAGGAACTAGTAGAGGTCTAGTAGTGGAGTAGTGCACCAATGCATCACCAGCACCACATCATTTAATTGAAGATTCACTCATAAATAACTCATGCATGTCAGTTCAGAGGAAGACCCAGTTGAGATTAGAGTTCAGGGACAATGTACTATCAGTTGTATAATTTTCCGTGTTGTACAAATGGTGCATGCAATTAGTAGAAGGCCTAGGATGGATTGTGCAGTTGTGGTGAGGGATTTTTCCAATTAAATATGGGATAATTTGCTTAGGAATAGCATAAGGAAGTACGGGCTTGGCAGGAAACATAATTTCCTAAGTGTTGGCTTGAGTTGGTTTATGAAGCAGAGAGATAGATTGTACTTTTGTAGGAATTGTTCGGGTCGAACAAGTATTGTATTTTATTCTCATATCTTCTGGTTAATGGAATATAGATAGTTGGGGTTTTGATCAGTTGCTTTCCCTAGAAAAATATTGTGTTATGTGCGATTGAAATTATTCCTTTTCTACTTAGTGTTTTCATCGATCAATTTTTGTTTCCATTGATGAGTAGAGTAGATTCAAGTCTTTTGTTCTAGCATATTACATAAGCAGTTTGAATCTACAAGTAAAAACATACTTTCCATATTAGAGCTGAAGACATTATAGAAGAGGAGAATACGATTTTGTTGTGCAGGTGAAATCATATTTGCAATTTCATACTTTAGAGTTAGCAGGATGTCATTCTATGGTTTGAGACTTGAGTATTCCCTGGAGGGAAGCTCAAATTACATAGCTTGGAAGGACAGGACGGAGGCAGTGTTAGAAGACAACGGGCTGAAGGAATTCATAGATCATGATATTACGAAGCCTCCAACATCTGATGCTAAAGATATGGTTGAATGGAGTAGTGTGTGGCAAAGGCGAGAATGATTATCTTAGAAGGATTTTGAGATAATATTGTCTCAAATCTCCACGACAAGTAAGCTCCATTTGCAATGTGGAAGGCATTGATGGACCTATTTCAAAATAGCATTGACCACGAGAAGTTGGCACTAAAGGACAAGCTCAGAAATATCAACATGGAGAAGGGCGACTCAATTCCGAAGTACTTGACCAAGTTAACCCAATGTCGGGATGAGCTTGGAAGTGTCGGGATTACTATTTCCGAAGACGATTTGGCAAGCCTATCACTTCTATGACTTCCCAAGAGTTGGCATAGTTACCAGGACTTAGTTAATGGGAGGGAGAAGCTATCAGAGTGGGAGTGATTATGGTTTAACTTGGTACAGGAAGATATTCAACGGAACACCAGAGGTAGATCCTCATCAAAGCATTATGATGAGGAGAATTGTGAATTAGCTAGTAAGGCAAAGAAATGGAAGGGGACTTCATCCAATTCCAAATTAGATTCTTGACACAATGGAAAGAAGAAGGACATGTCAAAAATCAAGTTTTTTTACTGTCACAATCTGGGACACTTTGTCACAAAGTGTCCTCACAAGAAGGTTGGTAAGAAGCCCTCAAGAGGAGCAGTAGGTGAAGCTCTTGCTTCATAATTTGCACTAGATTTTACCCTCATTACTTGTATGTTGTCATTGATGATGGGTAGTGTGTGGTACGTAGACAGTGGATGTTCATTAGATATGACCGGTAACAAAGAGATCTTAAGTAACTTGGAGGAGAAGGATCTATAGATGCATATCGAGATGGGTGATGATGGGAGGTATAGCGCAATCGACATCGGTATAGTTACCTTTCAGAGGGAGTTTGGTTCTACACTCACTTTGCAAGATGCTATGTATGTTCTAGGTTTGGAGAAGAACTTGGTTTTTGTTGCCATGTTGGAGGATAGAGGCTATGATGTGACATTTATTAAGGGAAAGAATTTCCTTCGTCACATATCCATAGGAAAGGTGAAGGAGATAGGGGTTTGAGTGAAGAACCTCTACAAATTGGAGGTAGAAGATTGCACTTCTTTGAGAACTAAAGCAGAGAAGGTAAAGAACAAAGACATCGATGAGTTGTGGCATAGGAGGTTGGGTCACTTGCGTCATGGAACTTTGAAGATCTTGCAAAAAATTTCTATAGGGCTTCCCAAGGGTACACTAGAGTAGAGAGACACATGCAAAAGGTCTACATTGGGGAAGTACACCAAAAATTCCTTTCATGACAAAGACAATCGAGCACAAGCGATCCATGATTGAGTTCACTCAGATGTGTGTGGAATGTTAACAACAATATCCATGACCAATCATAGGTATTATGTAATATTTTTATGATGATTTTTCTCGCAAGTGTTGCATTTTCTTCATGCAGAAGAAAGATTAGCCATTCGCTAAGTTTTGTGAATGTAAAGAACTTGTCAAGAAAGATATTGATAGTAAATCTCTCATAAGTGATAATGGTGGAGAGTATGTGTCAAATGAGTTCAAAAAATTATGTGCATCAGAAGGTATTTGACGGGAGTTGATAGCACTTCGTAACCCAAAACAGAATGGGGTGGTTGAAAGGAGGAACAAAAGTATTGTGGGAGCGGCACGGGAAATGTTGCATGATCAGGACCTACCATTACACTTGTGGGTTGAAGAATGCAACACAACTGTTTATTTGCAGAATAGAGGCCCTCATCTAATTCTCGGGATGAGTACAATGGAAGAGGATTTTTCAAGGAAGAAACCAGATGTGGTAGACTTCAAGATCTTTGGTTCATCAGTCTACTACCATGTTACTAAAGATGCACAAAAAAATATAGAGCCAACTGCTGAGTTGGGCATATTTGTGGGGTACACTGATACACCTCACAACTATCCGGTATACCTGCCAACCAATAGGATGACAGTGGTTCGTAGAGAAGTTCAATGAAAAGAAGACCAAGAGATGTTCCCTTGACAGGGAGCTTCAGCTACATGCGGTTGAGGAGCTTTTAGCTCCAAAGGAGGAACCTCAAGATGATGTGGAGCAGCCACATGTAGAGGAGCACGGAGTGGAAACTCCCACTCATGCAGAGTTTTCCAGAGATGGGAGAAAGCACACCAGTGAGGCTGACAGGTTAGTGCATGATGTTAGAGAGAATGTGGGAGCACCCACATCATAGCGTAGGTAGAGGAGGTCACCAGAGAGGTACATTGGCTACATGGCTCTGATGAGCGAGAGTGTAGAGATTGATCCATCCTCTTTTGAGGAAGTAGAAAAACAATGTTTGGGAAGTGGTGCCAAGACCGACAGATAACTCAGTGGTGAGTTCGAGATGGCTTTACAAGGTAAAGAAAGTAACTGATTGTAGTGTGGAGAAACACAAGGCTAGGTTTTTGGCCACAGGGTTCTCTTAGGTGGAGGGGATTAATTACTATGAGACTTTTTCCCCTGTAGCAAGGTACTCATCAATCAGATCGATTCTATCACTGTCAGTGTAGATGGGATGGAAGATACATCAGATGGATGTAAAGATAACTTTCCTCAATGAAAATGATTGAGGAAGAGGTGTATATTGAGAAGCCTGAAAGATTTGAGACCTTCAACCGAGCGTCGCATGTGTGCAGACTCAAACGAGCGTTGTATGGACTGAAATAAGAACCTCGTGCTTGGTACACCAAGATTGATAACTATTTCACCGGGTCGGGTTTCACCAAAAGTGAAGCAAATGTGAACCTTTACCATATTATGGTTGAAGGCAAATTTTTTATTATTGTTTTATATGTCAACAATTTGATTCTGACAGGTGATGATAAGCTAATAAATTCTTGCAAAGAGGATATTGCAAGAGAGTTCGAAATGAAGGACTTGGGGGTCATGCAATACTTTTTGGGGATGGAAGTATGACATGGAGATGATGAACTATTTGTCTCTCAGGGCATGTATGCCAACGACATATTAAAGAAGTTCCACATGGAGAGTAGTAAACCCATGGAAACTCCTCTAGGTGGTAATTGGAGGAAGGAGGATGCTACTTCCGGTGAAGTAGTGGAGGCTACTATTTATAGACATCTTGTGGGTTCACTCATGTATTTGGTGAATACATGACTTGACATGTGTTATGCAGTTAACCAACTTAGTCAAGCTATGGTTAAGCCTACCAAACTATATTGGAAGGAAGCCAAACATGTTGAGATGCCTTAAAGGGACCACTCAGTTTGGTTTTTGGTACAAACGAACAGAGGGAGTGAAGCTTCAAGGATTCACTGATGCAGCTTGGGCAGGGAATCCATCCAACAGGAAGAGAACATCAGGTGGGATCTTTAATATTGGGTTAGCGATTGTTTCTTGGTATAATAGGAAGCAGAGATCAATTTCACTCAATTCAACAAAAGCATAGTACATGGTTTCTATTCAAGCAACGTGTGAGGCTATCTAGATGAGGAAGATTCTTCTTGGTTTGTTTGGTTAGTAGATGGATCCAACAATGATTTACTGTCACAATCAGAGTTGTATCAAATTCTATGAGAATCCCATTTTTCATGATCGATCCAAGCATATTGATATCTGGTATCATCATCTTTGAGATTGTGTGTAGAGGATAATCATGTTGCTGAAGTACATTCCCACAGAGGAGCAGGATGCAGATATTTTGACAATGGCATTGCAAGATTCAAATTCGAGTTTCACAGAGGTAGGATCGGGGTAGCATATAATCCATTTCTTGTTGAGAGGGAGTGTTAAAAATAGCAACAAGAAATCCTAATTTAATTTTTCCTTGAATTAAATTAGGAATTAAATCGAAATTATATTCTCATAGCAACTTGTAATAGTTCACTAAGTTAATTTGACTTAGTTGTCTCAGTAAATTCGAGTTGGAAGTTCTATCTAGATTCATGTAGAGTAATTCCTAAATTTTAGGGGTCCAGATTGAGTTCTTTTGAGTTCTAATTAATTAACTCAGTCTAACTGAGTTATAGTCAGTTAAACTAGTTCAAACAGTTGGAGGAACTAGTAGGAGGTCGGTAGTGGGGAGAAACTTTAGTGTCGGTTCACTGCTCCACTTGTTAGCTAAAGATTCACTCATAAATATCTCATGGATGTCAGTTCATAGGAGGAACTAGTTGGGATTAGAGTTCATGGAAATTGTACTATCAGTTGTATAATTTTCCGAGTTGTACAGATGGTGCATGCAATCAGTAGAAGGCCTATGATATATTGCACAGTTTTGGTGAGGGATTTTCCCAATTAAATATGGGATAATTCTCTCAGAAATTGCACAAGGAAGTAGGGGCTTGGCAGGAAGCATAATTGGTTAAGTGTTGGCTTGAGATGGTTTGTGAATCAGAGAGATAGATTGTACTTGTGCAAGAATTGTTCGGGTTGAAAAAGCATTATATTTTCTTCTCAAATCTTTTGGTTAATGCAATATAGATAGTCAGAGTTTTGAGCAGTTTCTTTCCCCAGAGAAATATTGTGTTATGTGCGATTGAAATTCTTCCTTTTATGCTTAGTGTTTTCATCGATCAATTTATGTTTCTGCTGATGAGTAGAGTAGATTCAAGTCTTTTGTTCTAGCATATTATATAAGCAGTTTGAATCTACAAGTAAAAATTTACATGTGTGGAGATGGGTTGCACAAGCTTAGAAACACAACTAATTTGGAATGAGAAACCTATTCTATGATAGGTGAGGCAATGTTGGAATATGGTTCTTCAAGGGTGGGGTCAAAAATTTGTGCTATAGGGTTCTATTTTTTCTTCTTGGATCCGGCCGGAGGCTTGGTGATTTTTGCTTTACGAGGTTTGGGGATAGTGGGTTTAGATTGTGAATGGGGCCCAATAGCTGGCATTGAAACAACAAGAGGGGTGGTAACTAGAGAATTCTATTGTGTTAAACCTTGAGACTCAATAGAGTTGGAAACCGACCCTGATGAGATGTCGATACTTGTGATGGTCTCCTTCAAGGATCTCATGTGCTTCTTCTGTTGTGAGAAGATCGAATGCAACTCTGTTCGACTATTTGCTTCCTAGACTCTACAATTTTTTCCCTTGGTAGTGGCAATGACACCATCCTGTTAAAGATATACAATCACAATGCTTTTCTAACTTTGCCTGTGACTCCCATCCATGACCCAACCTCTACGTGAAAAGCTTCAGCTGATAGCACAAATGTATGAGCCTGCATCTGGAAGGTATGCAGGTGAGCACAATGCAGCCTTACAAAGGTGTCCCCATGAGTGGGCCTGAATCAAACTGTTGTTGAATACTCGTCAAGTAGTGACCTGGGGATCCATTCTACAGCTCTAATCACTTTGAGAATATTTACATACCAATCATCGAATAAAACATCATCTATCTCTTTAATGCTCGGGTCTCCTAAAGTACTCCAAGGCACATGTTGGAGGGCCAAGGGCTGGTCTTCTGTGATTGGAGCTAAATCCTGACCATCTCGTGGACACCACTTTGACATCGCCAAAGAAATGACAATATAGTTATCTATGAAATTGGTGGTCCGCTTGTAGACGTCTTCACATGCTTCAAAAAATTCCTGGAGGAGGAAAGCACACCAGTTCAGCTGCGTGCCTGCTACGCAATATTTCGTGATTGAAATTGTATTCAACATGCACTCATTCTTGGAGAAATGACGCATCAACTTCCCTGCAATAATGTAACAACAAAACTTAATTTTCTCTGAGTTGATATGGTCTATGCACGCTCCCTTTCCTCCTTTCTTGGTAGCATACTTGGTGTAGTAGTCTACATCACCCTCCTTCTTCACTCTTTTGGAATTTGTCTGAAATGTAGTTGAAACTCCATCTCCTGCCACCAATAGACATGTAAGTCTTTGAATGTCAACCACGTGAATTAGGTACTCCTTGTTGAGCTAGAGAAACCCGCTGTGAATTTTGTTGATCAACAACTTGGTGCATTGCATCGCTGTGAGAGTTGTGCTAGACACAGGAAAACTCCTCAAATTTAGTAGGGTGGACCGCTGGATCCCTATGAAGTCATTATTGACCTTGATCATTGTAGTCCCATCTTCTTTTGTTACTGATTCTGTGCATACCTCATGCTTCAGGGCTGGGAATTGGAACAAATCTGGCAAATCATTACCGACTAGCATTTCCTTGTCATACTTGCCATAGATTGGCTTTGATACTGAAATTATTTCATCTAGCCGAAACTAAGGAACATAGAGAATTTCCTTCGTCATGTTGGAGCGGCGTTGATAAACTAAAATTATTGGGGCTGATAGCAAATAATTGAACGACAACATTTGGAACCAAATTGCAGATGGAGTGACTCTACCACCTTAGCTTCAGACTCTGAGAAATTCAGCATTTCCATGCAAAATAAGTAGACCAAATTGACACGACGTTTCTGACGAGACCCCCTAACTAATTACTACGACAAATTTCCCTATGCAAACTCAAACATGTTAACCCCACCATTGGCTAAGATGGACTTGACTTGTTTGACGCAATTCTGAAAAAGGAAAGGGGGAGTTGATGGGTAATTATGTTATCGTAATGGAAGACGTTTAGGAATTAATTATTTCTATAATGGGAAATATTTTATGGGAATCTAGGCTGACACTAGAATTATTGTCTAATTATTACGGAAAGGACTCTTAACACATGTGACTCCCCCTCCCGACCACAAACAGTTGCGGTGTGGTGGAATGACAGTCGCAACTGAGACTAATGTCATAGATCCTTATTGGGAGAAATTCAAAGAGAAACTTATCAGTGCAAAACCAAAGACGAATAAAGGAAAATAAAGAAGAAGAAAATATAATTGATGCAACAAATGACGATGCAACTAATTGACTCCTACTAACTCCTCGTAACTCTACCTATGATCCCCTCGATCCAATCAATTATGAGTAACAATATTGGATGTTGTTGAGGGCTCAAAATGTCTTCCTCAACATCAGGGAAAACTACCATGTCGGGACCGTAGAGCAGATCCTTACCTGTTTGGGATGGTGGCTCTGACTGGAAATTATGGGACCAGTTTCCCTTGATATAAAATAAGAAAATGGATGAAGTATATAGACGTGAAGCTTATGATGTAATAAAAATGAGAATAAAGAGTATTTAAACTAACTATCTATCTATATATCTATCTATCTTGGGAAAGCTTATCTATATATGTGATTTAAAAGGATCTCACATACAACATGACAATATAGATTATCAAGCCAATATGAGGTTAAAGCAAATAATGATAACTAATTTAATTAAATTAGTTGATGAATTTGTTACACATATAAGATTTCGTTGTTTATGCATATAATATATGATTCCAATCGCATATACTAATAGTGAAATATGTATGACTGCTTACATCACACATATGATAAACATAATCAAATAACCATTTAACTCTTAAGAAAATAAAAACAAACAAATAATAGTACCTGATATATTGTAACTCTTCTCGTGAGAAAATAGTAGTGGTTCAAATTTCTATTAAGATAACTTAAGTTACAGTAGTGCAAACAAAAGCTTTATTTCCAAAATTCAGATCCCCTTCTCCATTCAAATGAAGGGGATTTATAGTTTTCAAATGAAATACAAATATAGAAAATCATAATAAAAGTCTATAGCGATTTCAAAAAATAATGCTTAAAAAAAAACGATAAGACAATTTTAGACCTTGTTGTAATAACTCGGCTAAGACTATGAAGAAGACTTCCCTCCCATATGTTGTCGTAGCTTGTGAATATCTGTCATGGGATTCAATTCAGGTGGAGAGCATGGTTGAACCTGCTATTGACTGGTAAATATAGCATCTTTGAGTGCCAGAAGCATATGAGTGGTTGTGTTAGATAAACATATAAGAATTAGCCATTGGCTATGAGGCTTGACTAAGAAACACCAATGGAATTCGAAGTCAACCTTAGATATATTTTCAATCTCTTGGCTTTTTCTTGGACAAATTTTGCCATGTTTTGGTCAGCAATGTAATATTCGGTAGAGTTCCCTCGGGGCAGTCTGAAATAAGATTTTCCTGAAACAAATTATTAGTGATGGCTTCAATGAGGTTGTTGGGGATGTCCCTTGCATTGAATACTGTTGTTTTTGTATGTTTGAGGTGAATCTCCCATTCCTTGAATACTATCTCCTTGTGTGATTCCTCTATCCTTGGGAGATCAAATAATTTCCCTTCAACACTATCTTTCCATGTTATGTAGCCTGCAATATTTTCCTCAATGTCATCAAAGTATGTCCTGAGATCGAAAAATTGGTCCACTAATGAGCAAATCCTGACAGAAAATGACTTGTTTTTGAGCAAGGAGAGTATTCAATTCTCCTAGTTCCATTTTAAACTCTGGCAATTTAGGATTAACTTTCAGTGGTTCAATCCAGTGTTGTAATTCATGAATTTGAGCATCCCTGATTATCAAATTAGAGTCATGTTGAAGTGATCTAGGTGGATGTTGGTGGCCACCCACCTATCCCACTTGCACCCCCACAACTGTCTCTTTCATTTTTTTCAGTTTCCTCAATTGTAGCACAATTTACTATTTTTAGTAGTTTTTCGGTCCTGAACTTCTAGAGCTGTTTTGAGGCCCTAAACGATGTTTTTTGGAAATCTGGGAGAAACATGGGTCCATGGACTAATGTCTCTCTTCCCAAAGTTTTAGTCCTCAAATAGATCTTTCTAACGAGGTATTGTGCGCGTCAAATGGAGATCATATGCCAAAGTTACGATCCCGGGAAGTTGATGTATCAATTTACCCAAAACGAGGTCCACAGTTTGGCATTTCATCTCCTACGGTTAGGTTTTTGGATGTTTATGGTTTTCCATTGCTTCTGAACAATAAATAGGCCATCGAGCCTCATTGTAACATAGTTTAGAGGCATGTAGCCGCCACATGTCTTCTCAGAGATAAGCTACCATCTCCCTAGCTAGTTTATTTCCATTTCTCTTTGTAAGCATATTTCAGTATTTTAGAGTAATGAAATGAAATATTATTTATGCTGCATCTCTGTATGTATGGTTATATCTGTAATTTTTTGCGTTCTTGTTTAAATCTGGATCAGTGGTATTAGAGCGGTCTGCTCTTTCTCTGTCTTTCTTTGCATGTCCCCAACGAGGTCGGGATATAAGGAGTTAGGGCTTGAACTGGTCGAAACTTTGCAAGACCAGCCTCACAAATCCTGAGGCCTCCCATGGCAGATGAAAAGAAATATGAGGGGGCAGGAGATCTTATCAAAATCTTGCTCGAAGAAGCCCTCAAGCGATAAAGGAACACGATGATGGAAAACTTTGCCCAGATCCCTCAGCGACTACCCAGGGGCGACGCATCGGCTTCCAACAGCTACTCTGGAAACACCACACCCTTTAAGGTACAAGTTAATTTTTCAATCCACATATTCGAGGGTCAGATAGACACAGATGCCGTAGATAAATGGCTAAATCTACTAGAAGGACTATTGGGGAAAGATTATTTTCGCTCTTCTCAAAGCAGCCCCCCACGTCAAGGACTAGTGGGAAACCTATTGCGAGCAGAAGGATGAAAGTACGAGCTCACTATTTTCAGCCACACCCACTTGGAATTCATTCCGGGATGCCATCAAGATGCACCACTACCCTGTCAAAAGATATGAGGACAAATACATAAAGTGGACCACGATGCGGCAGGGAAGGGACCAAGATGTGCCGGAGTTCACAAACATTTTTCATACCCTTTGCACACAGTTGGGTATCAAGGATTCTGAGCTACATTTGGTACTCAAATACCACGGCTGCCTACACAGGTACATCCAAGGTGAGATGGAGTTCCTGATCATCTCCTCGCTCGGCACGACGTACCGATACATTGTCAAAATCAAGTAGAAGTTTAAACAAAAGAAGCAAGACTTTAGATCTGCGAATCCAAAGAACAAAGGACAAAGCCAAGGCAGGGTGACCCAAGACAACCTGTCGAAGCCGCAAGAAAAGAACAACACCATGAATTCAAAGAAGGACACAGGAAAGTGGTGTGAGTTCCACAAGAGCCCCACTCACAACACAAGTGAGTGTTGGACCAAGCAGTCACTAGTGGCAGAGTTGAAGGCTTCAGAATCAAATGCATGTTTCGACCTTGAGTCAGAAACTGACAAGGGGAATGACAAGGGGAAGCAAATCATTGATGTGGAGCCCAGCACCACTGTTGCCACCACCAAGGTCCAGAAGAATGAGCCCAGAGATCCAAAGGAAGGGAAGCGTCTTTTCCACTCATAGATGTGGGTGAAGTGTTCGCCACTACAATTCATTGTCTACAATGGCAGCCAAAAGAACCTCATTTCAGTAGAGGTCGTGAAGTGGATGGGACTTCCAACCATACCACACCCACAACCGTACAACATCGGGTGGCTTAACCAAGGACGAGATCTCCGAGTTCACCAGCAGTGCCACCTTCCCTACAACATCAAGCCCTTTGTAGATGAGGTATTGTGTGATGTTGCACCTCTAGATGTTTGTGATGTATTATAAGGCCAGCCATACTTGTGGAGGCAACATGTTGTGTATGAGTCAAGGCCTCGCTCTGTTATTATTTCTTTGTGTAATTCATCATACAAGATACTGGAGATAGCCCCACCTACTGCCACTTCTTTGATCTCTGCTAAGAAATGCAGCAAGATCATCTCCCAGACTAGGAAATTCATTTTCTATCTGGTTCGCTCCCAAAGTAAGGGGAAGATCGTCTCAACATCCATGAACCCCACGAAGGGTTCCTCCACGCAACAGCAACAACAGATGGATACGGTCATGAAAGTAGACAGGAACACCTTCTCCTCACCTACAAGGACACCGTTGCACTATCACGTCAAGCATTCATTCGATTTGACTCCTAGAGCACCTCTACCCAACTGGTCGATATATTGCTACTCCATTATTGAAAATGCCAAGTACAATCAGCGACATGATCAGAATTAGGTATGTTGGGCATGGAATCCCCCCTGAAGCATGTTTTTGGGCTCAAAGCCCATGTTTGAGCGAATAATGTTGTAAAGACCCGCGAATTGCGGGCACGGAAGTATGTTAGATTCATAGGGTTGTCCGCCCTAAGTTTTGCATGTAATGTTGGACTAATTGTATAAATAGAGCGAGGCTCTAAGTTGTAAAGACATCTAATAGAGAATGGGCATGAAAGGTCTTAGAGATTAAGTCAAAGTGCGAAGTTTGTCTTGAGTCCTAAAGTAGGAAAAGGCTCTGCAGTTGAGTGCACAGAGGCCTAGTAGAGTCCGCAGTTGAGTGTGCGGACCTTTGCAGCTGAGTGCGCAGGGTGGAGTTGAGTCTGTAATCAAAGAAGAGATTAATAAAGAAAGGTTTTTTTACCAATTATGTGTATCTGTTCTGAGTTATTACATGTTTGATATCATTTGCGAATATATTGTTTCTTTAATGCGCAAACTTGTATGAATTGTGAATATTGTTAAGTATAATGGAAAGCACACAAATAAGCTAAGTTAATCAACTAATATCAGATTACTAGTAAGAACTTGGGTAATAAAATGGTTCGGCCCCCGAGTAGGGTTGCGTGAAAGAAACACCTCAGGCTGCGAGGAACGGGTAAGTGCGTGTAGCGACGTGTGCACAGGGTCGAACCGCAGACCACTTGAACTCATCAGACATCTCTAAGGTGCGGAAACCTAGTTCTAGCACCCTCCCATACTACTTCGGGTGAGACCTCAGTCCGCTCTCTATGGACTGTTGCTGAAAGGGCCAGTAGTACCAGGATTTGTTTGGCTAAATCAACTCTGAACCTTGGTCAGGCCCCAACAAGCCAACAAATGGTTCCATTGCTGGGACCGTGATCTGCATAAGGGATGTCTGATGTCGTGTCACTGGAATCCGATGAAGAAAGAAATTGAAGGGTGGTTGGATAGAAAGATTCACGAGTTTGCGACGTAAGAAAACAGGAATCTGCGAGTATCAAAGGAACAGTGGGTAGAGAGCTACTTATATACGGAAATCCAAGAAATTTTCTTTGCATCCTTCCCCTTTAAGTTGTATGAGTGGATCACGAAGCTCGCAGACAATCAAGGAAGGTGTAGGCTTGACAAACTGATTGTGTGGACTCTAGAGTTGGTGCACAGACTGGAAGCATCCGATGATAAGATTGCGCGCGCTGTGGACCATTGGCTTGATCGAATTATAGGAGGGTTTATCACTGAGTTCACAATAGATACTTCAGTCAACTACAGTGAGGCAGAATGACGCTTCCTCAAAGGACCACGAGGTAAGTACATTAAGTCTTTGAACACTTGGATTAAAATGTTATTGTGTGAAAAGAAAGTTATGTGAATAAATTGATGTTTGGGGCTACGTGGAGTGGGAGGATCTATAGAAACAAAGGTAGCACAGAGATAGAGAATAGCCCCTTGATTTTGCCTCGGCGAGAAAGAGAGGAAGAGCTTGTGAAAGTTTCACCAAGAAGTGTGATCAATCTAATAAGGTAGCGAATTCTACGCATACCACCTCCACCTACACCACCACCAGTCTCACCATCTTCACCCCCATCTTCGCCCACACCACCTCCACCACCACCATATTTCAATATGGTGATCGTAATAAAGTTGTCGGTGTTCAGAGGAGTAGGGAATGAAGATCCAGACCAACTTTGGTTCATGGTAAAGGTTGTATGGGAAGCGCAAGGAGTCGTGGATGAAAATATAAAGAAGGTGGCGTTGGTAAGCATGTTGCAGGATCACGCACTGACATAGTACATTAAGCATTCCAGCGAAATCCAAACGCAAGGATCATAGACATCCAAGTTGCGCTGAACAGGGAATTTAGCAGGCCAAAATCAGAGACACAGTCGATTATTGGGTTTAAGGAAATCGCGATGCTTCCAAGTGAGACCCCCTGGGAACTGGATCAGAGACTGAAGGGTATGACTCGCAAAGCCAACATGACCTTGACAGATGGGCAACACCGCACATGGTTTGTAGCGTCACTAATGCCGCATCTAAGGACCGCGCTATCACAGCAGAAGTTATCCACCCAGGCCGAAGCTTTGGAGATTGCAATGAGACTGCACAAGACCCCAATACAAGATCCTGGCTTGGGAGTCCAACAAATCCACACGCAACTGAAAAATTTATGTCTGGAAATGCAGAGTTTGAAACAGGATAGGACAGCTCGCCCAGAAGCGCGAAGACAAGGACCATTTTCTAGTCTTCGCGAACTACTTGGTGGGAGGAGGGCCAATGCCATTAAGACCAGAGGCACAAGCAGGACCGAGCGCGGTGCCTGCATTATGGTGCGCGATTTTTCAGATAGGAGGAAAACATGCTACGGATAATTCTCATCTATTACAGAAGTATATGCAGACGTCCCAACAATTGTTCTGTAATTTCTACAGGTCGGTAGGCCATGATGAGCGCACCTGAAGAAGTTATGAACTGATGATGGATCAGACTCCTACCTACAAAGTGAAAACCGAAACACGAGCCCTCGATCAAAATACAGGGATGGCGCACGCTGGATTTCAGGGGCACAGACGAGGTCGAGGTGGAATGGGGCCAGGAAGGGGTCGCGGACAGGTGATTTGTTACAATTGCAGAGGGTCGAGACATTATGCCTGCGATTGTACAAATCCAACGAGGGCATCATGTTTATATTGTGCCCAGTTTGATCATGAAATAGAGAACTTTCCTACACTGATAGTGAGGTTGCGCGATAAAGGGATACTCTAGCCTCCCTCAACTTAGAATCCACAAATGATGAGGTCTGAGACACGCGAAGAGGACCCAAATGTAAACATTGTGCTCCGAAGCGGTATCACGACAGGAGATGACAAGGGAAAGCAACCCGAAGAAAGTGCTTGGGTTCGCAAGGCTCCTACAAAGGAACCAGAGTTTGATTTGGAGAACGCAAAGGAGACATTCATTGAAGCTAAGAAGAGCTTCACGAAGGCCTCCACTTCAGGTAGTAAAGACAAACTAGACCCGAATATGGACCCGTCAATGCTTACTACCTTTTTGGATACATGCATGAAGCTTTTGCATGACAACAAAGATGTGAAGGGACTGCAAGAACTCATCACTAGGTGCGTTGGGTCAGGAGAACCATGCGTAGTCTGGAAGCTCGGGAAGCACACAACGTGAACAGGAAGGGAGATGAGATTGACTGCGCAAATCGGGGAATATGAAATGGATCAAGTGATTCTGGATTTAGGATTGAACGCGAACGTACTGCCAAAGCAGACATGGGAACACATGGGTAGGCCTGCATTGCAATGGTCCCCTATTCAATTGCGAATGGTGAACCAACAGAAGATTGTACCGATGGGAAGATTGTAGGGATTAATGGTAGACATCGGAGGTACGAGCACGCTTGCAGATTTCAAAGTGACAGAGATTGTTGATGATGTTGAGTCCCAAACTTGCATCTTCCCTATACACCTTTTTAGCCTTCTTTTCCAGTTACTTGAACCACAAAGCTGTCAAATCATTGCATATTAGTTTAAAAAGAGCTTATAAAATGGTTTCCTAACTATGTCTGTGACTGCTGTTTGATTTAGATTTTTGCTCAGTCAGTTACGGAATCTTGTTGGTTTCCGCAGCCAGCTCAACTTTTCGTAGCCATTTTGTTGAAGTCTATGTTACAGGTGTCCACTGGAGAATCCGGCCACATGGGCAAGCTGCAAATGATGTGTACATGGAACGTGTCCCCTTGGTTCAACCGAATCACTCACCAAAGGCCATGGTCAAGGATAGTCAAAGCGGTGGTCAACCTAAGAGTTTTGCGGTGGCAGGACTCTGTTTTTCACCATGTGAAGACTTGCGTGGCAAATTCCTCAATCTCAGGAGGTGTGCTAACACCTGTGGACTGCTCCGTGAACCCAAATCCAACAGACACAACTCCTTGGATTTAATTGTCACGACTACCATATTGTTAGATCTCCGGACGTGGTTATTCACGTGTTTGTTTAGCAGCGCAGAATTTAGGTAGTTGTAGCATCCTCAGTTATAAATAACGTGTTATCATACGCTTATTAGTTAGCTTGATATATGTAATTTTGACTGTTTTACGAGCCCAATGTGTCGTGCTCTATCTTTATCTTATGACTACATTTTAATATATGAGAAGACAGTGTTCTTAAGTTCAATTTGTGACTGATTGCTGATTGGCCGAGGTTGCAGAGGGCCCCTGTACACCAAGGCTCTGTAACTACTGTATAGTTTCTTGCTTTCTTCCATTATGTTACTGTTTCCATAATCGTTTGCTTGTATATATTATACTGTTTTTGATATTCATGTTAACTGTTGTCCATATTTTCTTTTATGCTTTCTCATGATTGTTAACTGATCAGTGTTTTTCTTTCAGGTTCTTGTAGACAGCCCGGGAAATTTCACATAGCTTTTTAATGAATAATGACATGAAATCATCTTTTCCTTCTGCTGATTTATTTTTTGAGTTCTAATTCCAGTATTGTTATTTCTTTCAGTTTTATTTTGCTCATTTACTTTTATGCAATTTAAATATCAGATTACACAATTTGTTTATGATTACCTCCTATAGCCAGAGCAAGTCGAATGGTGAGGGATCAGAATATGAGTTGATGTAGTATGATTTAGTTTACTTTTCTGCAAGTTAGTGATTAGATTACTCATGTCATTGTCAGTTACCTCCTATAGCCAGAGCGAGTCGAATGGTGAGGGATTGAAGTATGAATGCGTAGTTTGATCTTAGTTTCATTTTATGCAATTTAGATATCAGATTACTCAATTTGTTTATGATTACCTCCTATAGCCAGAGCGAGTCGAATGGTGAGGGATCAGAATATGAGTTGAAGTAGTATCATTTAGTTTACTTTGCTTACAGTTTTTGAATTGCTTTAAGTTCAGTTTTTTCTCTTTTTATACAATAGCAAGGATACTGGGCTTCATTGTCACTAGCTCACTATTTGGTACATTTTTATTTTCTTTTAGGAATTGATTTCATCATTGCAAGTTTTAAAACCTTTTTGAAAACTTTGAAGTTTGGAAATCATTGTAGAGGTCACCATTGCCTTGAACACTTATATCCATACTTGACTTTTTCCAACTCACATTAGGGAATCAACAAAAGATAAATCCAAAAACAAACCAAAAATAAAAAACGACAAAGAATTAAGAAATCGGTTATCTTGCATATATAGTGCACTTCACTTCAGCAGTTTACGACTCTCAGATTGACAATTTATATAGCAATTTAGGACACACTAAATTGACCAAACAGATGACAGCAATCTCTATCCCGTGCTACTAGGAATAGATTGGGCCACTGATATGAACGGGGTGATAAATCTGAAGAAGCGCAAAATGATTTTTGAGAAAAGGTCACTGCGCGTAGTGGTGCCTTTAGACCCTACGGAAGGATCTCGCTACACGAAGCTAGTGCGCGACGATGATCTAGACTGTATTTACAAGATAACCACTCGAGAACAGGATTGGGTAAATCCTATAGCGAATGGTAGGATTTCGTGGGAGCGTGAAAGCCCCTGGACATCAGATTCGGATGAGGAAATGGAACGATGGCAGAACCGGTTACACGAGATAACCACGCTCAATTGCAACATGATGGTAAGATCACTACACTACGTGACAATAGAGGTAATGGATCTACCTATGTATGACGGGTTGACAGTGGTGGATGAATTCCTGAACAAATTTGAAAGAGAAGATTCGGAACAACAACGTTTTGACGCTCTGAAATGGGCACTGTGTGCTACGCCCGCAAGATGGTGGGGCACACATCAAATAAGTTTTGAGAACTGGCATGAATGCAGAACAATGATGCTTATACGGTTTGGGAATCCTTAGCTACGGATGGAAGCCGGGTACGATGGATGAAATAGCCTGCGCACCCACCTCTCCAGATGGGTACAAGGATATGGTACGCAACTTGCATGAACACACACCTTCCTCACGATAGAAAACAAGAACAACAAGCAGGAGCAGGCACAATGAGGGCGCAAATGAAAAAGTATGATACAACCAAGCATGCTAAAGATTATACGCGAGGAAGCCTTTGACAGGGTGTGCGAAGTGCTGAACACAGTCCACCATGTGAGACACACTGACTGGGACCTGTGCATACCAGCAGTTCTATGGGCTTATAGCACCATGTGCAAAACCCTGATCGCGCAAGCACTTCCGAAGCTAAAGTATGAAGCAGGGGTTGTGATCCCTATGGAGCATGCAAAGCCCAGTTCGCGAATAGTAGCACCCATAGATACGACAGTCTGCGAAGCTCGGAACAAAGGAATCACACAGCCACGAGAAACAAAACACATAATACTTGAGGAAGAAATCCGACAGGGAAACCTTAGACTTCGCGAACTTGAAAAAGATTGAGTACGGCTAAGGGAGAAAAGCGCTTTGATGGACGCGGAGGTCAAGAAGTTAGAAAACGAAATAAAGGAAGCATTTCTCGTCGAAAAACCGAGGATGGTAAGGCAAGGTGCGTACAATCATACTGACAAGTTGGAGAACTATCATCATGAACTGGTTAGTTTGCTGCCTTGGCTTGGACCGCATATTGCCAAACATAGTGACCAGGGTAGTGCATTGCAAATAGTAGAGTGCGCGATGCTGACCACAACAATGGAAGATGGGGATTCTCCGTGAACCATGGTGGAGGACGGGATGGAGCGACCACCTAACTAGCCACAGGAAGGACAATATTAGTGCTCCAGGCAGTTGAAAGGAAGCGCGGGACTATAAACTATTCTGACCGAAAGCTGCACGATATTGGGGATGCGCTCAGAAGCAGAGTGTCACAGGGTCCGCAACCGTGCATGGAGGGTTGCACTACCGCACGGATTGTCCGGAAAATGACCATTGGAGTCACTATTCATGATGGGATGCTCGATTTGAGGCCAAATGGATCGGGTGGTGAGCATTTAAGATGCGATTTATGGGCAAGATCTGGGAAAATCTACTACCAAGAAAGCATTAATGGTCCGAAATTGGTTGGAACAGTCAAATTCAAATTCAAAAGGCGCTATAAAACACAAAGGGCTGGCCAGCGAACAACACTTGGTCATTTAAGAATTGAGTGCTTAAGCAGAGCACTAAGCATTGAGAGCCAAGCAATAATTGAGCCCCTAAGTTCGCAAGTGACAGAATACAGCCTAGCTATGATGACAGCCACTAAGGATGGTTTGGGGATTGAAGAGGTAACCACTGGCGAGGCCGCGCAGACCCCAATGGTGGAGGATGTTCTAGAAGGCGCTGGGGTTGTGCCAGAAATCCCCAAATCACCGCGGACGCTGAGGCCCAAGAAAGATAAACAAGTAATGGCTCCATATGCATGTCCCCGAGGAACCCACTACGTAGTAAGCTATCAATGGCCGATAAAGGAAAAGCTGTCATTGTCGACACAGATGAGGAAGAAGAAGATTTACAGGCCTTTATCATCACAGCAGAAGAAGAATATGAAGATATTCAACCTATACGCTCTGCAAAAAAACTGCCCATGTATGTCCCTCCGCAGAAAGGGAAAACCAAAGTGCTGAAGGACCTGGATGAAATGAAGAGTTCACTCCAGACCCCACTCCTCCAAGATGGCATTATGTTTGAGAGCACGCAGTTAGGCCACATGCCAACCATGAAGTTTGAAGACTGGGACCTCACTGATCGCGAGAATTTCCTGCACCTAGAGACTGAGAACCTGATGAAGCAGAACACTGAGGGGGCGGTGATAACGTTAGAGCCGCGGAAATGGCTACGCGGTGTGGAAAAGGTCGGGTTGCTGCACTTATTATGGATACCATATTTCCACCGCGTGCCCATCACCATTTTCGTCATCAGGCAGCTACTCTGCCTAATGCATGATGCGTATCTATGGCTGGAGGAGCCTATTCCCATCACGACAAACCTAATTCACCGCATTTCTTGGCTCCCCTATAAAGGAAAGGACCCCGCGACCATCGCCAAAGGAAAGGGCAATGATTTGGCCCTTGCAGAAGCCATGAAGGCAAAATACAAGTTGGAGAAGAAGAAGAGGGGCTACGCCATCTCCATCATCAAGGACAAAGGGGTATGTGTAGCAACCCAACTCCTCGCCAACAAAGTTATGAGGAAGTACCGTGCTAATGAGGTACCGGCGCTAGGGTCGCACTAGCTGAGCAATGTGTGGAGGGGGTCCAGTTCAACTGGTCCAAATTCCTCTGCGAGGAATTTTTGACAAACTATCACAAAGCCTAGGAGTAGGGTAAAACCTTCCACTACGCGTGGTTGTTGTTATCCATAATGCTCGTAGTAGGGGAACTACCAGAAGACAGTCAATTCCCCAACATTGACAAAGACTTATCAGAGGCCGTGAAGTATGCTTCGCTCTGGGCCACAAAGGACGCAAAACAGATTCACGACACCAAATTTTCTCTGTGCTCATGGAGATGAGCATCCGGATGCGGATCAATCAGAGGTCGCGCCTGTCACCTACCATGTATAATAGTCTGCAAAGTTTTGTAGAGTTCAAAGCCAACATGCATAATTTATACATCAGGGTGCACAAGGATACAACGAAGCAGTGGAAAAAGCTCTCGTTTATACTCACTGACGACGCCATCTTCACTGTCTTGGAGACATGGCCTCTAGAATGGCGCACCCCAGACCTCGCCGATCTTGAGAAGGCGGTAGCACAGAAGAAGAAGGACGATGCCAAGTTGCGTGTCACACAATTGGTCGAGAAAAGGTGGAAGGAAACCATAGTAGGTAAGGAAAGGGCAGCGGGGGAAGAGACATAGAAAGCCGCGGAATAGAAAAAGGATGTAGATGCAGCAGCAGCAGCACAGGCGGCAGTAGAAGCAACATCGAAGGTGGATGAGGACCAAGCAACATCCTCACAGGGGCAAGAAGCATAACAAAAAAAAATAGCAGAAAGAAGCGCAGACCTAAGGGTCACGTCCATACAGTTGAAGCGACCACACATCGCAGAGCGAGCAGGACCAAGGAAGAAGGTCAAGGCCTCAAAGTGGGCCATTGACCCGATCACCTTAACTGAAGGTGATCTCCATGAAATCGGCAAGACGGTCTGAGTTGTCACAAATGAAGCGCTTCAGAATTTTATGCAGGAGCATCAGACTATGTTGGGGGCCCTCAGGATGTAGCTGCAGGAATTACAAGTTCGGTCCCCTCAGGTGGGTACCCTTTCTACCCACCTTGCAGCAGGATCCTCAGCAGCAGAGAAGATGTTGCGTGCACGAATGGAAAACATGGTAGTGTTGTCGGAAGGGGCCCTAGTCGGAGTGAATGTGACTGCTAGATTTTTGGTTAACATGTTGAAAGGCCTTGGCCTTAATTTGGTTTCCCTTCTGCGAGAAACATTGTATCTACTACAGGATGGGATAACGGTAGAGCTGCAGGCCAAGGAGAGCTGCGCGTTCCAAGTTCTTAGCGAACAAAAGATAAACATGGAACAACTCACCTTGTAGCGTGACAAATTGGTGTCGCAAAATCAACGCTTGGAGCATATGGTAGATGACGCTTGCCAACGTGTCCCAGAGCTGGCCATCCCAGTAGATCTACTGGTTGAAATGTGGATCCACAGATTGGCAATGGGAGTCTGTGAGGCCAGGGAAGAAACGACAAAGGTTCAGCTGGAGCTAAATCTTCAGATCGTCGAGCTGTGATTGAAGGCATAGCCTTCCTCTCCCCTGACAGTAAGAGAACAGTGCACTAGCGCTATCACAGCAAGATTGGAAGAAATTGGGGGTGCAGTGCGAGACTATACCGGCATGTTGGAACAAGCACTTGAGGTCCTCACGACTTTGCAGGAGGGCCCCAACATCCAGCGCCTAGAGATAGAGATGCGAGAACTCTAGCAGCAATACAACAGTGTCTGAGGAACTGCACAGATAGTAGTCCTCACTCAGCGGCTTGCCAGTATGCGAAAAGCTAAGGCATTGAAGGAGCAAGTGGGTGCAGCGCGACATAAGGAAGCAGTTCTCAAAGCACGCATTCAGCCATGTATTGATGAGGCCTTCACAATCATGGCGAATATCGAAGGAAAGCTCGGGCACATACAGGGGATGCACACGCAAATGTAGGGAAGCATGCCGGACACAGAGGTATCAGAAGAACAGATGCACCAGGTTCAACAAGCAGCAGCTCAGTGCGCTGCGAACATCAGTACCATTCGAGAACAGTTGGAGGGACTCCGTGCCAAGATCATCGCGCCGATAGAGTGACTCGAGGGTAAGTCATGATATTTGCGTTGGGGGCCTATTGGGCATGGAATCCCCCCCAAAGCATGTTTTGGGGCTCAAAGCCCATGTTTGAGCGAATAATGTTGTAAAGACCCATGAATTGCAGGCACGAAAGTATGTTAGAGTAATAGGGTTGTCACCCTAAGTTTTGAATGTAATGTCGGCCTACCCATGGTTCGCGGACCATGGAACTATATAAATAGAGCGAGGCTCTAAGTTTTAAAGACATCTAATAAAGAATGGGCATGAAATGTCTTAGAGATTAAGTCGAAGTGCGAAGTGTGTCTTGAGTTGTAGAGTAGGAAAAGGCTCTGCAGCTGAGTGCACAGAGGCCTAGTAGAGTCCGCAGCTGAGTGCGCGGACCCTTGTAGCTGAGTGCGCAGGGTGGAGTTGAGTTTTTAATCGAAGAAGAGATTAATAAAGAAAAGTTTTGTTACCAATTTTGTGTATCTGTTATGAGTTATTACGTGTTTGATATCATTTTTGAATATATTGTTTCTTTACTGCGTGCACTTGTATGAATTGTGAATATTGTTAAGTATAACGGAAAGCACACAAATAAGCTAAGTTAATCAACTAATATCATATTACTAGTAAGGACTTGGGTAATAACATTGTTCGGCCCCCGAGTAGGGCTGCGTGAAGGCAGCACCTCAGGCTACGAGGAATGGGTAAGTGCGCATAGCGACGTGTGCATAGGATCGAACCGCGGACCACTTGAACTCCTTAGACATCTCCAGGGTGCGGAAACTTGGTTCTAGCACCCTCCCATACTACTTCGGGTGAGAGCTCAGTTCGCGCTCCGCGGACTATTGTCGAAAGGGCTAGTAGTACCGGGATTTGTTTGGCTAAATCAACTCCGAACCTGGGTCAGGCCCCAACAAGCCAACAAGGTACCACCCAAGTTTCAAGAGGGTGACAAAGTTTGGTTTCATCTGTAGAAAGAACGCCTTACAAGAGCCCATATCAAGGTCGTGAGAAACAATGCTTTGGAGCACAAAATTTCCCCATTCCTTCGCTTGCACTGAGTGTTCAATGTGGACCGCCCTCGACCATGCTTCCCACCATTACTGGACACACTATAGGTTGCAGAACAGCTCGCTAGGGACCCAGCTTTGTAGAAGTTTCCTCATCTCAGGGAGGAACTCAACGCAATGGGGACCATTGCTTCCTAAGGGGGGAGGAATGATCCAGGTGGATGTTGGTGGCCACCCACCTATCCCACTTGGACCCCCACAACTATCTCTTTCAGTTTTTTTAGTTTCCTCAATTGTAGCACAATTTACTATTTTTAGCAGTTTTTTGGGTCTTGAACTTCCAGAGCCATTTTGAGGCCCTAAACGACATTTTTTGGGAAATATGTGAGCAACATGGGTCCAGTAACTGATGTTTCTCTTCCCAAAGTTGTAGTCCACGGATAGATATTTCTAGCAAGGTATTGTGCGCGTCAAACAGAGATCGTATGCCAAAGTTACGACCCCAGGAAGTTGACGTACCAATTTAACCAAAACGAGGCCCACAGTTCGGCATTTCATCTGCTAGGGTTAGGTTTTTTGATGTTTAGGGTTTTCCATTATTTCTCAACAATAAATAGGCTGTCGAGCCTCATTGTAACATATTTCAGAGGCATGAAACCACCACATCTCTTCTCAAAGATATGCTACCATCGCCCTAGCTAGTTTATTTCCATTTCTGTTTGTAAGCATATTTCGGTATTTTACAGTAATGAAATGAAGTATTATTTTTGCTACCTCTCTGTATGTATGGTTATATCTGTAGCTTGTTGTGTTCATGTTTAAATCTAGATCAGTAGTATCAGAGTGGTCTGCTCTTTCTCTGTCTTTCTTTGCATGTCCCCAACGAGGTCGGGATATAAGGAGTTAGGGTTGGAACTGGTCGAACCTTTGCAAGACTAGCCTCGCACATCCCGACGGCCTCCCATGGC
Source organism: Pinus tabuliformis (assembly GCA_031772625.1). NCBI lineage: Eukaryota > Viridiplantae > Streptophyta > Pinopsida > Pinales > Pinaceae > Pinus > Pinus tabuliformis. Next base: position 281,502,644 of record CM062812.1, read on the forward strand.
GAATGAAAAGAAAGACAAGTGGGTAGGAGATCCTATCAAAATCTTGCTCGAAGAAGCCCTCGAGCGACAAAGGAACACGATGATGGGAAACCTTGCCCAGATCCTTCAGCGGCTACCCAGGGGTGACGTATCGACTTCCAACAGCTACTCCGGAAATGCCACACCCTTTAAGGTACAAGTTAATTTTGAAATCCCCATATTCGAGGGTCAGATAGACGCAAATGCCGTAGATAAATGGTTAAATCTGCTAGAAGGGTATTTTTCTGTTCATGATTTTTCCAGTCGGGAAAAGATTATTTTCGCTCTTCTCAAAGCAACCCCCCACGTCAAGGACTGGTGGGAAACCTACTGCGAGCAAAAGGATGAAAGTACAGGCTCACTATTTTCGGCCACACCCACTTGGAATTCTTTCCAGGATGCCATCAAGGAGCAGTACTACCTTGTCAAAAGCTATGAGGACAAATACATAAAGTGGACCACGCTGCGGCAGGGAAGGGACCAAGATGTGCCAGAGTTCACAAAAAATTTCATACCCTTCACACACGGTTGGGTATCAAGGATTCTAAGCTGCATTTGGTACTCAAATACCACGGCTGCCTATATGGTAAATCTAGGATGAGATGGAGTTCCTGAACATCTCCTCGCTCGGCACGGCGTACCGATACGTTGTCAAAATCGAACAGAAGTTTAAACAAAAGAAGCGAGACTTTGGATTTGCGAATCAGAAGAACAAAGGACAAAGCCAAGGTAGGGTGACCTAAGACAACCCGTTGAAGCCGCAAGAAAAGAACAACACCACGAAGTCAAAGAAGGACACAGGAAAGTGGTGTGAGTTTCACAAGAGCCCCACTCACAACACAAGTGAGTGTAAGACCAACCAGTCGCTGTTGGCTGAGTTGAAGGTTTCAGAATTAGATGATGTTCTGACCCTGAGTCAGAAACCGACAAGGGAAATGACAAGGGGAAGCAAATCATTGATGTGGAGCCCAACGCCACTGTTACCACCGCCAAGGTCCAGAATAATGAGCCCGATGATCCAGAGGAGGGGGAGCATATTTTCCACTCACATATGTGGGTGAAGCGTTCGCCACTACAATTCATTGTCGACAGTGGCAGCCAAAAGAACCTCATTTCAGTAGAGGTCGTGAAGCGGCTAGGACTTCCAACCATACCACACCCGCAACTGAATAGCAACGGGTGGCTTCACCAAGGATGAGATCTCCGAGTTTTCCAGCAATGTCGCCTTCCCTATAGCATCAAGCCCTTCACAGACGAGGTATTATATGATGTTGCACCTCTAGATGTTTGTAATGTATTATTAGGCCAGCCATACTTGTGGAGGCGACATGTTGTGTATGAATCAAGGCCTTGCTCTGTTATTATTTCTTTCTGTAATTCATTATACAGGATACCGGAGGTAGCCCCACCTATCGCCACTTCTTTGGTCTCTGCTAAGAAATGCAGCAAGATCATCTCCCAGACTAGGAAATTCATTTTCTGTCTAGTTGCTCCCAAAGTAAGGGGAAGATTGTCTCCACATCCATGACCCCCAAGAAGGGTTCCTCCACGCAGCAACAACAGCAGATGGATACAGTCATGAAAGCAAACAGGAACATCTTCTCCTCACCCACGGGGACACTGTTGCACTATCAGGTCAAGCATTCATTTGATCTGACTCCTAGAGCACCTCTACCCAACGGGTCGATATATCGCCGCTCCATTCTAGAAAATGGCGAGTACAAGCAGTGACATGATCAGCATCAGGTACCACACAAGTTTAAAGTGGGCGATAAAGTTTGGTTTCATCTGCAGAAAGAACGCCTTATAAGAGCCCATACCAAGGTTGTGAGAAACAATGCTTTGGAGCACGAAATTTCCCCATTCCTTCACTTGAACTAAGCGTTCAATGTGGACCACCCTCGACCATGCTTCCCAATATTACTGGACACATCAGAGGTTGCAGAACATCTCACCAAGGACCTAGCTCAACAGAAGTTTCCTCATCTCAGGGAGGAACTAAACACAACGGGGACCATTGCTTCCTAAGGGGGGAGGAATGATCCAGGTGGATGTTGGTGGCCACCCACCTATCCCATTTGGACCCACAACTGTGTCTTTCATTTTTTCTAGTTTCCTCAATTGTAGCACAATTTACTATTTTTAGTAGTTTTTTAGGTCCTAAACTTCCGGAGTCGTTTTGAGGCCCTAAACGACGTTTTTTGGTAAATATTGGAGCAACATGGGGCCATGGACCATGTTGCACTTCCCAAAGTTGTAGTCCTTAGATAGATCTTTCTAACGAGGTATTGTGCACGTCAAACAAAGATCGTATGCCAAAGTTACAACCCCGGGAAGTTGATGTACCAATTTACCCAAAACGGGGCCCACAGTTTGGCGTTTCATCTCCTAGGGTTAGGTTTTTTGATGTTTAGGGTTTTCCATTGTTTCTCAACAATAAATAGGCTATCGAGCCTCATTGTAACATAGTTTAGAGGCATGCAACCGCCACATATCTTCTCAGAGATAAGCTACTGTTACACAATAATTTGTCACTGCCTTCACCCCAGTCCTTCTACTGTGTCATGTGTCCAAGTCAAACATGCTCATACTAAACAAATGCTCTTTGATGTTGCCAAATGACCCACTTTTCCTAAGTTATCTGCCTCATCGGGACTATGGACTTAATATATACGTTGAAGGGCACTCATAAACAATCCAACCACGCTGCCAGCGCAGAAGTACATCTGATTCCCGTGATGGTCCGATTTCATGCTCCAGCGCGAGGTTACTTATTATCTTTAGCGATGATCTGATTGGCTACACTGCTCACTAGCGATGCCAGTGCTAAAGCTCAGTTATACACCTGCAATGATCCAGATTGGGCGAATTTGTTCCAACAGTCAGCCTTCTGGATGACTCCAAACTTGGTTGTTGGCATAGTTTGTGTCGCCTTTCCTCCTCTGGTGTGGCAGTTTCGTCATTTGTGGAGCAGTGCAATGGAACTCCATCGACCACCGGTTGAGGTAGGCCTCCAACTATGACTGTTTAAGGAAAACTATTGTTGGTCTGTCCTTGTTTGTGACTAGACCCACTCTAGGGCTAGAGGGGTTGCCTCTGTCCACAGAGGGAACACTTTCTTGCATCACAAATTGGCGACTCCACTGGGGAGTCTGTCCTATGTTCTTCTCTTGTTTGCTCTTGTTTTGATTTTGATTTGGTCTCTCTTAAAGTTTGGGGATTAACTATCAGTTTTTTGAGTTTCCTAGGTTGATCTGGGGAATACCTCTATTTGATTGAAGGATTGACTGTTTTTGGTTTGGGAGTTTTTGTTCGCCTATCATTGTTTTGAACATCATCGCGGATTAAAATTTAACAGTCGTGCTCACCCTTTTGTAAGATCATGTGCGTTGCATAAAAACATCACACAGTCGCGACGGTTCTGAAAATCCGACCATCGCGGAAAAGTCGTGTACTTCCGCGATGACATCGCTCTGTTGCTGTAGTTAGTTCTTTATCAGCGCTAGTTGCTTGTGTATTACCCGCGCTGATTCCTGTAGAATTGATTTTTTCAATTCTACCTCCTGAGTCCATCAGTCCTGCTGGTCCCTTGCTTTTTTCGCTTGCTCAGTAGCTTTTTTTTCACTGTTTATGGTTAAGACACTCTTTCGTTAGCTTTGTTGAATGAATTTTGCATTTTTGCCTGTGTGACCTAGTTCATTATTTCAAGCTCCTTGTTGGTTTGATTGAGCCTTCCCCATTGCTCGTTTTTGGTTGATTGATTAGTGACTAATATTGAACCAATCTTTGGTATTGATTCGATTTCTTTTCACTACCGAACACAGATCACGAGTGTTTGGATCAACCGGGTTTTTTTCACACTTGCTTGTTTGCTTATTTGTTTCCTCTAGATTTAAAGACATCAAAATCAAAAAGATTGCATTCATTTAGTGTACGAAAGTGAAAGTGAATTTGCATTTCACGTTTGCATATTGGAAAGAGAATAATAAAATCTCTCATTAGTAGTATCCATGCACTTTATGAATTGATGTCTGTATGCATTGAGTGACTATCTTTGTTTATCTTGGTTTTATTGGTTTGGGAATGATCTCTCTACCCTCCCATAGGTAGGTGTTAATTGAAGTAAAAGGATATTTCGCTCATTCTATCTGCATCCTAAGACTTGTTGTATACATACGGTAAGGCCTGAAAACTGAAACATAATTCAAGATCAACTCTAAAATGAATTGAATAAACCTAACAACGCATTGGAACACAACGCACACTATTTAGAGGTCTAGGCTAGAGACGTGCTCTGGTGTCGTTAAACCTAGTCACTATTGTTTCCACTCAAGGTTGGGTGATTCCTCCTTCTGTGACTCAATAGCAGTCTAGTACAGAATTGTGCTCCCATGTACCATCGAGTATATGTTGGGAGACCCCACTAGATTATCATCCTTTATCCTTAGGAAGCTGTGTTTGCCGCCTTGCAAACCGTAACGCACCGAACATAGCATTCGGGAAGATTGACTGCCGTATGGAAAGTCCTTGGTTTTCATATGATTGCCAAGGTGTATATGCAGTTTTACCGGTTGTTTGGTTAACCTTTTACCTAGTTCTCCAGAGTAGTCACTTTCATTCCTTTTCGGACTCCCTAAAAGAAAAGGTCCATCTGAGAAACTTGTCCTTTCAAGCTCATTAAACCTTGAAAGAGATAGAGTCACCTTTTCGTCCTTTTCTCGACTCTTGAAACATGAAAAGGTCCAATTTTGTTCCTGTGTCCTAAAATTTACTGCCCACGAAATATTCCTGGTAACAATTCGAGTTCTTGGTTGTGATAAGCGTGTTTTTCAGGCTCGTTCCTGATGGCAACATTCCCCAAGTCTACTAGCCAAGGTATTTCCCCAGATGGGAATCCTAGTCTGTTTCCACCTTTTAGAAATGTCGGTGCTCCGTATATGGCAACATTTCCCTTGCCTGGGTTAACCATCGGTTTAACTGTTTGGTTGTTTTCAACCTCGGTGGTCCCGAGTGTCATGACTCCTACTCCACCGTCTCCTTCGTCTGAACCACGACATGTTGATTCCAAGGTTGAGCCTACACCTTCTTCCCCTATTTCTTCCTCCTCCTCTCCTCCTTCACCTCGTGAACATTTTACATCTAGTAACCAGGAGACTAAGAAGAAGAAGAAGAAGATGATGAAGAAGAAGAAGTCTGATAAACATGAGGCCACCTATGCAGCTATTGCTCTGAGTACATCTCAGATCGGACCACCTTCTGCTCCTCCATGGAAGGTTAAGTTTCCTTGTAAATTGTGCAAGGGTGACCATCTTCTTCGAGATTGTCCTAGTATTCCTAGGATCTTAGACGTATGGTCTCGCGATCCGGCTCATCCCTCATCATCCTCTGAAGCTCATGGTGATGCTACCCTATCAACTGGAAATGGTAAGAAGAAAGGGAAGATTCGATTCCCCTGTAGGCTATGTGAAGGCAACCATCCCCTTCACCTTTGTCCACTCATGGATAAAGCTTCCACCATTTTGGAAATTCTTACAACTTCTTCACCCCAACTTCCCGTTGGTTATCAGAGGCTTTCTTCAGACCCTCTCCTGATTGACAAAGAGATTAACTTAGATTCTTCTCTTGTCCATCCTCCTCTTTCCGAGCCTGGCTGTGCTAAGCCTGTTCTAGACCAACCATTGGTCGGAGAGAGTGTCGACTTGGGTTCACCACCTGTTGATCACTCTGTTTCAGAAGAGCATCATGCTCATGTTCTCCTCGTCTCATCAGATTCTCCAGAGTCCAAAAACGACCCTCCTATCCCTGCTGATCACGAGAGTCCTTCTTCGGTTCCTGTAGAGCAGGGGGGCAATCATACGATTCCCCCACCAAGTAGTTCGGTCGTTTCCTTCGACTGGAGTCATTTGACTGCATTCCACCTTCCATCCTATATGCCTTTCCAGATTATAGTACATGCCTATGATAAGGCAGTACCTGACACTATCTTGGATGAGGGTGCATCTGTCAGTCTTATGCCTTACACCACTTGGCAAGCTTTGGGCTCCCCACAGCTTGTGCATCTCATGCAGAATATGTTGGTAGTTGACGGAGGAACCAGTCAACCTTTAGGGATCCTCCCGAAGCTTCCTATTACTTTGGGGGGCAAAACCATCTATATAGACATCATGGTTATCCAAGGTGCTTTAGATTTCAGTCTTCTCCTTGGCCGTGACTATGTTTATGCCATGGGGGCCCTTGTCTCTTCACTTTTCCGTGTGGTTTGTTTTCCACACGATGGAAGAATGGTGACCATTGATCAATTATCATTCTTTAGTCCCCCAGTGCCTCCTGCGCAGCTGTCATCCCCTCTCGGTTCTTGCTCGCAAGCAGTACCTTCTTTGCCACAGATCAATTATGTGGCTACCCTTTCCATCTCCGCATCTACTGATGATCATGCAAATGGTCTCGTACATCATGTATTGGGGGCATTGGAACCTGATCTGTCATTGGTGTCTAATGGCATGTGTTCCTCCCAGAGTGTAGTTCTTCCATCCCATGAAGATCTCTTGGGAGCCATGTTCTCATATGGCCCGTGAACAGAGTGCTGAGGATAGTTCTGATCTTGTGTTGACCTCGTTAAAAAACGAAACAAGGTGTATGAGGATAGTTTGTTCCTATGTCAACCTCGTTAAAAATGAACTGAGGAGTAATGAGGATAGTTTGTTCCTCTCTCAACCCCGTTAAAAAATGAAACAAGGGTTATGAGGATAATTCTTTTACTATGTCAACCTCATTAAAAAATCGAGTCTTTAATTACGATCTCGTAAAATCCAAGTCAAGTCTTTCGAAGATCTCAAAAGTGAACCTTCATTCCATCCACCTCGTTGAATGCAATGAAGCTTGGGGGGCATGTACCTCGATTTGCGTCATTATGCTGGGGGCATGCGAACTTATATCAAGCATAGTTTTTCATTTCAAGCTTGTGTAAACATGAAACCGAATCCAAGCAGAGTTCTCCATGGTTCAAGCTTGTGTAAAAATGAACCCATACCTGATTTACATCTCGTGATTGCCGTTTATCCGCTAAATTCTGCTAGATGAGCCTTGGTTGTTTCATTCCATCACCACCACCTCTTTGGCCGGTCATATGCTTTCACTTGGTTGTTTTTCCTTTCCTAAGGAACCGCAGCATTGAGTGGTTTTATTAGCCAGCCTCTTGACCATTACATGTTTTGAGCAGTTCCACCATTGCCGGAACCAGTTGCTACCCTTTATACCACTCGTTCCTCTAGGACGAGTCACCTTTAAGCTCTTTTCTGGCTCGTAAAATATGAAAAGATTGCCGAGTTTTTCCCTTTTGACTCGTTAAACGGAATTAAAAGGCAGTCCACTTTAAGCTCTTTTCCGACCGTGTAAACACGAAAAGATTGCCGGGGCTTGGTCGTTTCAGGTTCGTTATTGGTTACAAAACGACGTGATTTCGATCACTTTTCTACTTTTTCGGGTCGGAGCCACTAATCACGAAAAGTACTCCTTGATCGTAATGATCAAGTGGTTCTTTCAAGTATCGTTTTATACTTTTTTCGGGCTCGAGAGACACAAATTTACAAAAAAGGACCTCCCTGGAGTTTTATTTTCCGTGTCTTTTTCAAACTCTCTAAACATGAAAAAGACTCCAAGTTTTTCCTATATTGAACTCGTTAAACCCTGACGACATTGGACTCGTCACCATGACGAGACTCAAGCTTCTCCTCCCTAGGGCTCGTTAAACTATTACTAGGTTGGATTCGACCGATAATCGAACTTATATTACAAGCATATGCTATCCCCTTCAAGCTTGTTTTCAAAAATAATTGGGGTACTCGCCAGTCATGGTGGGGGGAAAATTGGAAATCATCGTTTGGCAGCCAATCACTCTTGAACATCGACACTTTTGCTTCTTGTCGGGTTGGGACATCCATACATCGTCATTTGGCCTTCCATGGGTTTGGGTTGCCATTTAGCCTCATTCCATCCGATTCACGTCGTCTCCATCGAGCCTCTGATCCCTTGGTACCTGAATGCTGCCACCCTCTGGAGTCGTGTCATCGACATGTTCAAGAGTATAATCCTTCTGCAGTTTACATCCTTGCCTCCTCCTCTGATACTCTGTTTCTCCATCTATCGCTTGTTCCTTATCTCATGTCGTTGATGGGGGAAACATTATGGCCCTCCTGCAACGGGTTGTCTCCTGTCGACATCAGCTCATTATCCAGGAGATTGATCTAGAGATTCCCTTTGGTACCTTAGAGCTTGCATGCCTCAATGGCAAGTTCTTCGCACTTGATGGTCGACTTTCATCATTGGTCATCGATTGGGTGATTCCACGAGTGTTTGACTTCAGCTCCTTCTTCACACTCCGTGGATTGTGCTAGATAGTACCTTGAGAACCATTGGCATTATTGGTGGTTTCTCTCGCGCTTGTTAACGGTTTTCATCATTGACCAGTAATCAAGCAATTTTCTATCATGCTCAACCTCAGCACATTTATTCGCATGTTAGAATTTTTACTATGATCGATTGGGTTCAAGACCCCGAACTTAGATTACACATGTTCGGGCTGCGTGGATTGGTTCGTGATTACATGACTCATTGATGGATGGCTGCGACCATACCTTTATCACTATCATGGTCTTATTAGCTAGATGGTTGCGTCCATACCACAGACCTAGTTCGTATGTCTTTTGGATGGCTGCGCCCATGCCTAGTCTACATGTATTTCACTATCAAAGATATCAGTTGTACTTGCGTGCAGGTTCTTCCATATGGTGTTCCAGCTCAGTTAGTTTCGTAAAGCATTTCACCCCTCCCGCTCTCTCGGGCTTCATACTTTTGGGGGCATCTGTTACACAGTAATTTGTCACCGCCTTCACCCCAGTCCTTCTACTGTGTCATGTGTCCAAGTCAAACATGCTCATACTAAACAAATGCTCTATGATGTTGCCAAAAGACCCACTTTTCCTAAATTATCTGCCTCATCGCGACTATGGACTTAATATACGCGTTGAAGGGCACTCATAAACAGTCCAGCTGCGCTACCAGCGCAGAAGTACATCTGATTCCTGCGATGGTCCGATTTCATGCTCCAACGCGAGGTTACTCATTATCTTTAGCGATGATTTGACTGGCTACACTGCTCACTAGCGATGCCAGTGCTAATGCTCAGTTATACACCCGTGATGATCCAGATTGGGCGAATTTGTTCCAACAGTCAGACTTCTGCATGACTCCAGACCTGGTTGTTGGCATAGTTTCTGTCGCCTTTCCTCCTCTGGTGTGGCAGTTCCATCATTTGTGCTACCTTCCTTGGGGATAAGCTCACTCTTCCACCTTTCATGGAGACTCCTTCTCCTATTTAAACTCTCACCATTGCTATGCTCTGCTAGTTGGATAGTTGGCTAGTTGGTAAATTCTTGGATTGAGCAGTGTTGTTAGTGTTTGTGAGTTTGCTAGATAGCTGGTGTGAGTGTGACAAGTGTGGGATTGTTGATAGCTTGTGGAAGGTTGTGAAGTGCCCTTAATTTTGTGTAAAACTTATGAGTGAGAGAGAGAGCTTTGTATGTTGAGAGATCCATCTTCAAAGAGTGAATGCTTGAAGAACATGTTGGCTAGATTCCTCTAATAAGGCTTGCGACGTCAAGACTTTGGTTGTAAGCTTGCTCTTATTTCATTATTAATACAATCAATGACGTTTTCCTATGTCTTGTATGTAATTTACTTGATAGCTCATGACTTATTGACTTTGTGAGTAAATAGATCATTGTTGTTTTTTGGTTACGTGCTTTGTTGTATTTCCTTTACATTGTTTCAAGTTGATCACTCATTAAGGAGAAGAAAGCGGAAGCTAGAGCAGCGCAACGGAACTCCATCGACCACCGATTAAGGTAGGCCTCCAACTATGACTGTTTAAGGAAAACTATTGTTGATCTATCCTTGTTTGTGACTAGACCCACTCTAGGGCTAGAGGGGTTGCCTCTGTCCATAGAGGGAACACTTTCCTACATCACAACTACCATCGCCTTAGCTAGTTTATTTCCATTTCTATTTGTAAGCATATTTCAATGTTTTACAGTAATGAAAGGAAGTATTATTTCTGCTGCATCTCTGTATGTATGGTTATATATGCAATTTGTTGTGTTCCTATTTAAATCCAGATATTAGAGTGATCTGCTCTTTCTCTGTCTTTCTTTGCATGTCCCCAACAAGGTCGGGATATAAGGAGTTAAGTCTTGAACTAGTCGAACCTTTGCAAGACTAGCCTCGCAAATCCCGACGGCCTCCCATGGCAGATGAAAAGAAAGACGAGGGGGCAAGAGATCTTATCAAAATCTTGCTCAAAGAAGCCCTCGAGTGACAAAGGAACGCAATGATGGAAAACTTTGCCCAGATCCTTCAGCGGCTACCCAGGGGCAACGCATCGGCTTCCAACAGCTACTCTGGAATGCCACACCCTTTAAGGTACAAGTTAATTTTTAAATCCCCATATTCGAGGGCCAGATAGACACAGATGACATAGATAAATGGTTAAATCTGTTAGAAGGGTATTTTTCTGTTCATGATTTTTCCAGTTGGGAAAAGATTATTTTCGCTCTTCTCAAAGCAGCCTCCCACGTCAAGGACTGGTGGGAAACATACTGCGAGCAGAAGGATGAAAGTACGGGCTCACTATTTACAGTTGCACCCACTTGGAATTCATTCTAGGATGCCATCAAGGAGCAGTACTACCCATTCAAAAGCTATGAGGACAAATACATAAAGTGGACCACACTGTGGGAAGGAAGGGACCAAGATGTATTGGAGTTCACAAACATTTTTCATACCCTTCGTACATAGTTAGGTATCAAGGATTATGAGTTGCATTTGGTACTCAAATACCGCGGTTGCCTACACAGGTATATCCAGGACGAGATGGAGTTCCTAAACATCTCCTCGCTCAGCACGGCGTATTGATACACTGTCAAAATCGACCAAAACTTTAAACAAAAGAAGCGAGGCTTTGGAACTTCGAATCCGAAGAACAGAGGACAAAGCCAAGGCGTGGTGACCCAAAGCAACCCGTTGAAGCCACAAGACCATGAAGTTGAAGAAGGACACAGGAAAGTGGTGTGAGTTCCACAAGAGCCCCACTCACAACACAAGTGAGTGTCAGACTAAGCAGTCGCTAGTGGCCAAGTTGAAGGCTTCAGAATCAGATGCATGTTTCGACCCTGAGTCAGAAACCGACAAGGAGAATGACAAGGGTAAGCAAATCATTGATGCGGAGCCCAGCACCACTATTGCCACCACCAAGGTCTAGAAGAATGAACCCGAAGATCCAGAGGAGGGGGAGCGTCTTTTCCACTCACAGATATGGGTGAAGGGTTCGCCGCTGCAATTCATTGTCGACAATGGCAGCCAAAAGAACCTCATTTCAGCAGAGGTCGTGAAGCAGCTGGGAACCCCACAACTGTACAGCAACAGGTCGCTTCACCAAGGATGAGATCTCCAAGTTCGCCAGCAGTGCCGCCTTCCCTATAGCATCAAGCCCTTCACAGACGAGGTATTGTGTGATGTTGCACCTCTAGATGTTTGTGATGTATTATTAGGTTAGCCATACTTGTGGAGGTGACATGCTGTGTATGAGTCAAGGCCTCGCTTTGTTATTATTTCTTTGTGTAATTCATTATACAGGATACCGAAGGTAGCCCCACCTACCACCACTTCTTTGATCTCTGCTAAGAAATGTAGCAAGATCATCTCCTAGACTAGGAAATTCATTTTCTATCTGGTTCGCTCCCAAAGTAAGGGGAAGATGATCTCCACATCCATGACCCCCGTGAAGGGTTCCTCCACGCAGCAGCAGCAACAGATGGATACAGTCATGAAAGCAAACAGTAACATATTCTCCTCACCCACTGGGACACCATTTCACTATTAGGTCAAGCATTCATTCGATATGACTCCTAGAGAACCTCTACCCAACGGGTCGATATATCACTTCTCCATTTTGGAAAATGCCAAGTACAATCAGCGAAATGATCAACATCAGGTACCACACAAGTTTCAAGTGGGCAAAAAAGTATGGTTTCATCTGCAGAAAGAATGCCTTACATGAGCCCATACCAAAGCTGTGAGAAACAATGCTTCGGAGCACAACATTTCTCCATTCCTTCTCTTGCACCGAGTGTTCAATGTGGACCACCCTCGACCATGTTTCCCACCATTACTGGACACATCATAGGTTGCAGAACAGCTCACCAAGGACCCAGCTCGGTAGAAGATTCCTCATCTCAGGGAGGAACTCAACGCAATGGGGACCATTGCTTCCTAAGGGGGGAGGAATGATCCAAGTGGATGTTGGTGGCCACCCACCTATCCCACTTGGACCCCCACAACTGTCTCTTTTAGTTTTTTTAGTTTCCTCAATTGTAGCACAATTTACTATTTTTAGCAGTTTTTTGGGCCCTGAACTTCTGGAGCCGTTTTGAGGCCCTAAATGACATTTTTTGGGAAATATGGGAGCAACATGGGTCCGTGGATTAATTTTTCTCTTCCCAAAGTTGTAGTCCTCAGATAGATCTTTCTAACGAGGTATTTTGCGCATCAAACGGAGATCGTATGCCAAAGTTACGACCCCAGGAAGTTGATGTACCAATTTACCCAAAACGGGGCCCACAGTTTGGCGTTTCATCTCCTAGGGTTAGGTTTTTGGATGTTTAGGGTTTTCCATTGTTTCTCAACAATAAATAGGCCATCGAGCCTCATTGTAACACAGTTCAAAGGCATGTAGACACCACATCTCTTCTCAGAGATGAGCTACTATCGTCCTAGCTAGTTTATTTCCATTTTTGTTTGTATGGTTATATTTGTAATTTGTTGGGTTCCTTTTTAAACCCGGATCATGAATTTTAAGGGCGTCAAAGATTTTCTGAAGCTCAATAAGTTGTTCTTGCCACTGATTATCAATTTTTTTTCTTTTCATGTTCAAGGCCTTGTTCCAACTGCATAATCTTGTCCTCCTTTTCTCTCAAAAGTTGTTGTATCTCGGTGGCTTTGTCCATAGTCGCAAAAGAATAAGATATTGTGAACTGAGTAAGTCTTCTGAGTTCCTCTGCATGATTGGGTTGTGAACATTTCCATAGTACTAAAAAAGAGGAATTTCCAGGGACTAATGCCTAGGATTGGTCAATCTTCTTTTTCTTTCTTTGTCTTTTTACTATAGCCTTGTGTTGAGGACTGTAGAATATGTCAAGGGGAGGAATCTCTTTGACCCTTAATACAAAATGCTGGTATAATTTCTGTCTTCAATCTCTAAAGTTTTATCAGTAGTCCTTGTTATAATTAGAGTCTTCTCAAAATTTTCAGAAGTGTCTAAGACTTTTTCTTGTAAGGTAGTCTTTAAAACCTCGGGTTTATTTCCTTTCAAAACTTGGGTACATTGTTCCCATAACTCTTCAAGTTTAGGACTTGGAAACTGTCCCTCAGTCTGAGTGGAAGAAGAAGCCCCTGTATCTTTTGGATCAGAGATATTAATAACTTGTGTAGAAGAGATCTCTATAACCTTCTCTCAAGTTTTATTTTCTTGTGAAAGTTTTAATGAATCTAAGGATAAACGGGACAACCTCGTTTCCCTGTATTGCAAAAATTGATTGATTTATTGTCGAGAAAGATGTTCTGAAATCTGTTTGGCAACTATTGAATAGGTGGTAGATTTTTCAAATACATCATCAAATTGATCAAGTTCATGAGAGAATTGCCTTACATTTGATTGAGTGGTAACCTTTTTAGTAATCCCATGAGGATCGTGATTCCTATTAGGGATAGTAGTATATTTTTCCTCTAAAATAGAGTTCACCTCAATAGTTGCATGTTTGAAATTATCTAATGTATACATACCACAATGCAATGGAAAGGTAGGTCATACTTTCTTATTAGATTCTTTCAATACTTTAGAAATTCCATTACCCATAGTTTGGTAGCTATCTCACGAGCCAACCGTTTATCAAGGACATACAAAACCAAAAGATGTCGACTAGCCAGACTACCAAAGACCCGAATGTAGGTAAAAAACTCTTCGCCAAACCAATTCCCAACCCTGAAAAATTTTTCCTCTACTTCTAGGGAAATACTAGGGGCTCTTTTAATCAAATAATTTGATGAATAGGCAGCATGGCACCCTGGCATATTTTATAGAAATGGGGCTACTATTTGGAATCCTAGAGGATATTATGGTGCATATGAATTGGAGTTGGGTCCGCTAATGTCCATTTCCATCCCATGGAGGAAAAATCCATATTGTAGCACAAGCGTCCATAACATAGGAACTCACATAAAAAGGGGGAATTATATGTTCTGAAACCGTATGCCTTTTTCTAAAATTCAAAATGTGAGTGGATAGATTATCAGACAAAATATTTTTCCATTCTAATACATATCCTTCCGAAGTAGCATCAATCAATGGAGTCCATTGATCTGGGAATTTATGAGTATTAGGATAAGAAAATAGTCTACATATCATGGCAGCAATTTGACAATAAGGACCCACGAGAGAGTCTACTACCCTCCATTCCTTAATAGGTTCTGATGCATGATCAATACTGCTCATGAATTTCTCCACAAATTGTTTGTCATATTTACACTACGGTGGTGGAAAATGGTACATTTCACTGAAATCACTGTCGATGAGAGAGTCAATCACTGTTTCATTCTTTGTCATGAATTTCCTATCTACAATGTTCAAGTGCTCTATGACCCATAGAATCATATCTGTATAGGGAAGGAGATTGGGTCGAGTTGCAATTTTGTGTAAAAATGAATTTGCAACATCACTGTGGGTAGTATTAGAAACTGGAGTGAAATCAATAACTTTTCTTTGCGTGACCCTTGGTCCTTTGACTTTGAATAGCTGATAGATAGATTCCCAGGAAGCACTCCTGACATTAAAGAATAAACCGTATCTGAAAATAGCCCTGGTGAATCAGGATTTTCAGATAGAGGAGCAGTTGATTGCTGTGGCATGAGAGGTTTCTTCTTTGCTTTAGTTGTTGTAGACATCTCTTCTATATTTCACTTATCGGGACCAGCCTGCAATGGAAAACACAAGACTAATTGATAATTCTTTTGCCAGAAATTCCTTAGCAGAAATGACGATTTTTCATAATGATTTTTGTCTTCAAGTGAAAATCATGAAAATATCAAATCATAATGAATAAAGTTGTTTAAAACTTCAAAAACCATAAATTCGGCAGTCTTCGGATATTAAATGAAAAATGTGAATTCACGTGGGCTGCACACACATCAGCATATCGGAGGAATTTTATCAAATAAATCCCATGGTTGCATACTAAAAATTATGATATATGAGGCATTCCGATATATGCTTTTCAAAAATATAACGGATATAAGTGTAGGCAGGCAGTTATACCAGAGGTTTTATATTAGTGCTTGTAATATCGAGGTTTTTAAAGAGTGACATCCGATATGAAAAGTCCCAATATGGGCAAAGACATGAATATCATAGGATTTGAGATATCGAAGGGTAGGAACATCGAAGATATCAAATATCAGGAGTGTTAAGTATCAAAACATTGTGATATCGAAGGGTTTTTGAGATAACACGAGTCTTAAGTATCAACGATATCAAATATCGGAGGATGGAGATATCAAAGGCTTTGAGATGGCGCTTATTAAAAGTTATGATATTTAGGAGTTCCGATATGCCAATTGGTAGTATTGTGGGGCCAAGGGTTCTTTAAAGTATTCAATAAAAAGGACATGCCCATTTACTTTATGTTATATATCGGGAAATTTTGATAGGGGAATGTTTTATCATAACTTTACTATAAGGAATGTTACGATATTACAGTGATCCGATACAACTCCTCTGATAATGCATTATTTTAAATAACAAAAGGCCTATCGGGTTTTTATGAATCATAACACTTGTAGGGTTGAATCTCAAATATGTAAGTCCCAATAATAGAAACATTTATGTGAGAGGGTATTTTATTTACAAAAAATAAAAATTACCATATCTTTGTTAGAACTAAATATTTTTATTAAAATTCAAAAGGGTCCCCATGATTTATTATATAGCTAAAATAAAACTAAATGGGGGGTTGTTGAGTACTACAACAATTGGCGACATACTAGGTGAAACAATTATCTCTGTAAAAATAAATGAAATTTTAACTACTAAAGAAAAATATTTAGAAAGGTAAAAATATTTGAAGTTTTGATTGATAAATATTACTCTGAATAAAAGAACTCATTATTTTGTAAATTATCTCACAACTTGTTATTGATGAAAATATTCATTATCTTTGTTGGTCATTTAGTCAGTTGTAAAGATAAAGTTAAGGGATATAGAAGCTTAGCGTTTTAGGTAGACTTATTTTTCACTGGTAGAATCATTGCTGCCATCAAACGTCCATAGCCTCGATAGAGTTACCATTTAACCAAAATGTACCAATATCCCATCCACTTATAGTGACATTTTTAGAGGTATTAATTTTCCTTTTAAATTTTCTTTTGTAGCTACTTGAAAGCCAATGTCCAAGTTTGGTCGCCAGATGATGACATTTCCATTCACAAGTTATAATGATACTGAACAAGTCGGCTCGTGATGAGACCTCTTTTATTATAGTGGTATAGCCACAAGCCATTATCCTGGTTTGGTGACTAGTCATGATAATGTCAACATCATTAGTTTCCCATGATCATGGTAAGTTGGCTCATGATGAGACCTCTTATCTTTCAAGTTTTTATATATTTTTGAATTACACTCTAAAAAATTTTAAATTAGTGGATGGGGAGGTAAATTTATTCCTTAAGAGTTATGGATGACAATTGAAGTCAAAAGATGTTAAAACTTCAAAATAGTCTTCACTTTTTTAAAGAAACATTTTCATGACCAATCATAGGACAACAAGATCTTTTAAAGTTTCAAGTTATGAAATATTTACAACTTAATGGATATAAAGATTTCAGAGATTGTAATAGATGCAATACTAAACTTCAATGTTATAATTTTCTTTCTAAGATTTCTCCTTTAATTAGTCAAACTTCATGTAAATGATGAGAGACCCTAATATGAAGTCAAAAGAGTATTACCTAACATTATTAAGGCTAAAGACACTGATATGTACATATGATTATTTACATATTTACAACAGGACAAGGTATCTTCTAAGATTTTTTTTTTTTTCAAAACTATCCCATTAACGGGAAGAGAATCCCTCTTTCCCCGTAAATCTTGAAGGATAAAGGTTGATGGGGCTAGTTCTTCAATGATATGAAATGGGCCTAGCCACAATTTTTGGAATTTTGTGTGTTTTCCTTTTTCTTCATGGGATTTATCCCATTTCAGAACTAAGTCACCAATATGAAAAAAAAAATATTAACTGAACCTGCATCAAACGAGGACTTCACCAATTTCTGGTGGTGGGCATGAAATTGTTTGGCTTTATCTCTTTCTTCTTCTAACTTAAGAATTTGGGACATCCTAAATTGTAAAGCATAAGACTTTTTTTCTTCAATAGATTTCACTAGGGCTAGTGAGGGAAGAGCTAGATTGGGAGGTAGAATAACTTCTTTTCCATACACTAATTAAAAAGGAGAAGTTCCTATAGAGACCTTCGGAGTCATTCTATCAACCCATAAAGAAAAAAATAGATCTTTATGTCAATTTCTTTGATTTTGGTCAACTGTTCGCTTGATGATTTTGATGAGTTTTTTATTAGTAGATTCTGCTAGGCCATTTCCTTGAGGATAATAGTTTGTAGAATATTTGAGTTTGAAACCTATTTTGAGAGAAAATTCAGTTATGGAATTTCCATAAAAATAAGATGCATTATCAAACATAAGGGCATAAGGAAGGCCAAACCTGGTAATTATAAATTGATCAATAAATTCAATATTCTTTTCAGAATTGGCCACCTTCAAAGGTATTTCTTCCACCCATTTGGTGAAGTAATCTGTAGCAGTCAATATGTATTTATGTTTCTTAGAAGAGTTAGGAACAATCTCACCTATGATGTCCAGTCCCCATTACTCAAAGGGTTGCTTAATGTTAACTTGTTGTAAGGGCAAGGTTGGTTTCTTTTATCTTCCTGAAGAAGTTTGGTAAACTTTGTATTTTCTGACATAAGCATGAGTGTCTTTGAATAGAGTCAGTCAATAGTATCCAGCATGAAAGATCTTATGAGTAGTAGTGTCTCCACTATAGTGTCCACCAGCTAGTCCATCGTGTAGTTCCTGAAAAACTTTTTCTTTAGATTTTTCTAGACATTTTAATAAAACAACATCATATTTGTTTTCTAAATAAGACATCATTAACAAGTTGGTATTGATTAGCTTTAAGTCTTAGAGCTATTTTTCTTTTATAATTGAGTTCTAATGGAGCATAACCATTTTTTAAATAAAATATTAAATCAACATATTGAGATTTCGTGTCAACAGGGAATACCTCCGTAATTTGAACATTATTACCTGAACCTTCATCAGCTGAAGTGTCATAAGCTCCAGTAATTAATCTGCAAAAACCATGAACCCTTACTATTTTATCTGGTTTTATCTCTAGCTCATATTCTTGCAGGGCAGTAACCCAATTTTCCCTATTCTCTCCCAATTCCTTTCGGATAAGCAATTATATGACCACAGGGAAAGGAACAATTACTTTTGTATGTTCTTTTAGGAGGAAAGGCCAGAAATGTTTTATAGACTTAAAAACTGCAAAGGCTTGTTTCTCAACCTCTGAATAATTTAGCTCGGCTCCTTGTAAATTGGAACTAAAGAAGGAAATAGGAGCCTCAACTTATTGTTCATTGGGTTGTGTCAATACTACTGCATAGGATTGTTGGGAAGCAAAAGTGTAAAGAACAAATTCTTTAGAAAAATTGGGAGTTGATAACGAAGGAGCATCTATGATTTCTTGTTTTATTGATTCAAATTCTTTTCTTTCAATCTATCCCCATTTGAAAACTGATTTCTTCTTTATCATAGTCTGTAAGGGTAAGACAATTTGTGAAAAAAACAGGGACAAACCATTTGACAAAATTAATTTGTCCAAGAAAGGATTGCATGGATTTTTTGTTGTGTGGTAAGGGGATTTCATAAATCACCTTAATTCTCTCTGGATCTATATATATTCCCTCTTTGGACACGATACAACCTAGAAGTTTACCTTCACTAAGGAAAAAAAATGACTTTTTGGGATTCAAGGAGATTCCAAAATTTTTATATCTTTCAAAGATTTGTTTCAAATCATGGAGATGATTACTTCTCCTTTTTTAATAAATCATAATGTCATCTAAGTACACTACAACTATCTTATTAATCAAACCTTGGAAAACAATGTCCATGGCTCTCTGGAAATTTTCTCCAGCATTAATTAGTCCAAAAGGAATTTTTTGATAAGCATACGTTCGCCACTTGGTTCTGAAAGTAGTTTTCAGTCTATCTTCTGGATGTAAAAGGATATCATTGTAACATGAAAAACCATCTAAGAAAGACATTAGCTCAGAATCAGCAACTGATTGTAAAATTTGTTCCATTAGAGGCAAAGGAAATTTACCCTTTAGGAAAGTTACCCTTTTCACATGTTTTATTCAAGTTTCTAAAATCTATACAAATACGAATATCTACATTCTTTTTTCCAACTGGTACAAGATTCAAAACCCACTTGGAATGTCTGATTGGGAATATAATTTTGGCTTTGAGAATCTTGTTTAATTCGGTCTTAATCTGAGCTTCCAAATTAGGATGAATCTTCCTAAGCTTTTTTTGAATGGGCTTTACATCTGGCAACATAGGTATGGTGTGTTGAATGATAGATGTGTCATAAGTTTTAAGATCATCATAATTCCAAGCAAATACATCCTTGTATCTTTTCAACAGATGAATGAAAGTATATCTCTCATCTGGTGTAAGTCCAAGGCCTAAATTGATGTTCTGAGGCTTATGATCAGATCCTAGGTTAACTAATTCAAATATCAGAGTAGAGCTCTAAAGCTTGCAATTAGTTACCCTTTTAAACCTATCTTTTAGATCATATAAATATTCCAATTTTACTACAGGTTTAGGCAAAGAATTTTCTTTAGAATATTTATTCAACTGCTTGTCATGCTCATCTTCATTAATAATCTAGTCAGAGTAAGAACCTTATGATGTCAGAAAGCTTAGGATGTCATTTCCATCATTAAACACATTTCAGTTGGTTATGTTGTCTGGAATGAAAGGGCGAAAAGTTAACTCAATCGAAAATCTATCGGGACTGAAATATTCTGGTGGAATGAGCTTGGAAGCAATATTGGCTATGAGATCAGCACTAGCATTCTGTAATATTGGAATCGGATCTATATTGAATGCAGTAAAATGGGAAGTTAGGTCTTTGATCAAGGATTGGTAATGCTTGAGGTGACTAGAAACACAATGTATGTTGTTTCTAACTTGTCTAATCACAATCTCTCAGTCGCCAAAAACTTTAAGGTATTTGACATCAAGACTAATGGCTTTCTGTAAGCCTTGTACCAATGCTTCATATTTAGCAATATTGTTGGTACAATCAAATTCCAATCTGCATGAAAGCATAGTCTTTGCCCAATCAGGGTTTACTAAGATGCAACCAGCTCTTGCACCATCATTATATTTCGATCCATCAAAGTAAAGAGTCCAAAACAAACTATCATCGTATTTATAGGATTTTCAACAATATTGATACATCTAGATGTATCTGTTTGAGAAAAAAATTAAGATTGAGATTAAACAAAATCAACTGAAAAAGGAGATTTTCGTGCTGGAAAATTGCCAAAGAAAGATTCAAAAGAATAACTACCAAGAATGTTGTTTGTAAATACTACTAGTTCATTTTCCTCATCAAAATTAGTCACTAAATATTTCATATGTTTCTCTCCATCAACACAAATTTGAATGGGTTTTCCATTGTAGGGAAGCCACATGTGTGACCAAACAGTTGCAAATTAACCATGTAATTTTTCAGACCACTCTCTGCTTAAAATAAGACCATAGAATTCGGGAATGTATACAACTAATATATCTATTATTTAATAAACCTTCGAATTAGAAGATAATCTAATTAACAAAATTCATTTCTCCCAACACTTTGACTTTTGTGCGATCTAACTGAACAATTTGGACAATATATTTCTGAGGTGAAATATTCAATTTGAGACAAACTACATAAGGCATGACATTGGATGATGCACCAAAATCCACTAAACAGTTGTGAACATTTTTGTTAAAAAAAATCAAAAGTCAATAAAAAGGGAGGAGTGTGGGAATTTGATTTATCTGCAATTAGAATAACATTAGAAGGGTCAATCCTATCTAAAGACACGTTAAGAGGTTTTCCTTTCCCTTTTGAGGTTTTTGAAATGACAACAATAGGTAATGGAGATGTAGGGACTGCATTTAACTCCTTGAGTAAAAACTTTTGTTGATGTTTTAACTTGCTAACCTCATACAGAGAGATGTTGGCGTTGACCTTTTTCATGTCTTCCACAATGTTATACTCATTGGTATCAGATACTATCAAGGCCTTAGATGAAGAAGGAGATTTAGAAGTAGTGAGAATAGAATCTAAAGGAGTAGAAGTGTTTTTAACTATACATTTGTCTTTAGTAGGAGGAGCAGGAGACTTGTGTTTTTTATTTGATGCAGATGTATCAACATGTCCCTTACTTCTAGTACTCATTGGTAAGGCTTTCTTAATTAGTTAGAATGAAATCCCATAAACCATGGGCTTCCACTAATTCTTCAACTGATAAGTTTGTTTCTTCTTCTTTGTCATCCTAATCGGAATCTGCATTTGATATAATGGCAGGAAGTTGTGATTGTGATGGTTGATCCTTTTAAAAGGCTGAAATGACTTCTTTGAAGACTCAAAAACTTGTTTCTTAATCTCTACCATTTCATTGGACATTTTTTTCAGAACCTTTTGTAATTCCTCCAAGTATAAAGGATCTTTGGGGGCTTTCTTCTTGGATTCATCTTTAAAAGAGACTTTTTTCGTATGTTTCCTTTCTTAAAGGGAAATTTTCTTCTCAAGAGAAAGAGTTATTTTTTCCGCATATAGAGCTTCCTTCATGTTATCAAGCAATATTTGTTTATTAGCTCTATATATGAACATGGAAATATTTGAAGGAAGAGAAGAGATATACCATTCAATTTGTACATCAGTTCTAGGTCTGGAAGTGTCTGGGATTTTATTCAACAATTTGTTAAATATTGAATTAAAATCTTTAATTTTTTCATTTGGGTTGGCCCTAAGATTTGACAAATCATTAATCAAAGTGATAGTTGTTCAATCATCACCAAATTTTAACAAAAATGTTCTTTAAACATATCCCAATTTGTTATTGATCCAACAGGAAGAGAGAAATACCAAGATCTCGTAGATCCTTCAAACGTGTAATGAAAAAGTCCGACAACACAATCTTATTTTTTGACTCCATTCATATTGATGGCTAACATGAAATTGTGAAGATGTTCCTTTGCAAGGAGGCCATCATTAGGATTAAACTTAGGAATCCATCTCTCTAGATGTTTGGGAAGAGGGTGTAATGGTGGAGTCATTTGTACTGCTCTTGGATTGTTCCATGGTCTTGAGCCATCCTGGGAGTACTAGGAGCAGAGGAAGTTGTAAAATATGTGGAGGCTGATGGAGATTGAGCAGTTGAAGAAGCTGCTCTTGTAGTACTACTGATTATAATATCACCAGTTGATTGTGACTGAGGAATGTGGATGGAATGGATTAAAGGATGATAAGAGGAAGGTAAATGGGTAGAGGAAGAAGTGGGATCAACAGAAGGGGTATGAGGTGGAGAGGATGATGTAACCTCACTAACAGAAGAGAGAATTTTTGGAGTACTTTTCTTTTTTCGGTGAGTGGGTAATGGAAACTCAAAAGGTTTAACTCCAAGTTTTTCACTCTGGGATCTAGTTAATACACTAGAAGATTGTTAATATGATGTAACAGTTCATTTTGATACATCAGTTTGAACATATTTTTATCCAGACATGGAAATTTCTTCTAAGTTTTGAATCAAAATCTGGACTTCAGGGGGCTTTGTAGGTATTTTTGAAGAAGTTTGGCCAACTGACTTTGGAATTTTTCTTGGAGATTTGGTGGCTATTTGAAAAACTTCAGATATAGGGTTAGGAGATTTGGAATGTGATCTTGAAGTTGGTGGTGATTTTGAGGGAGACTGACTCTTAGAATGCATTTTAATTTTGAATTTGATCTTGTTTCCATCCATAGTCTGAAGACCCTCCTTCTAGCGCCAAAAATGTTGAAGGCTCGAAATGTCTGCCTCAACATTGGGGATGACCCAAAATGGATTTTGGATAGACTTCTAAGTCTAAGTGTTCCTCACAGAGGAAAATGAAAGTCCAAGGATGCTCCTAGAAATAGTCCCATTGTGTAGATCTTTTCATTATGAATCTACTGCAATTTGAATGGGCTAAAATGGACATCGGATGTAGAAGTTATCGCAGAAAGAAGATTGCCTTTGTCCTTTGAAAAAGGAGGCATTTCTCCTAAAAATGGGCTTAAGGCCTTAATAAAGGGAAATCACATCGAAAGGGTTGAGCGGAGGACTTAAAGCAGAGGCGGAAGGGATCCCCGACTGTGACCTCTGACTTATCGCATCGGAGATAGGCCCGCATGTGATATTGGGACCCCCGGGCTATGCGATGGAGTGATTACGACCAGCCAATCAGCGGATCGACGATTGGCACACCCAAAATGGAAGGACCCCCAGGCCAATGAGATATGCAATTGCTGATATCAACGTTGGCAGATTGGCATCGACGTATGGCATATGAAAAGACCCGGGCCGTAGCGAATGCGATATGCGATAAAGTGATTCACAGCGTGCGATCTCAACCGTCGGATCAGGAAAGGAGATCAATGGCCAGGAATTAATCGACGGTTGGGAGATCGGTGATCCCCGACACAAAGGGCCGTAGTGATAACAATATGTGATGCGATATGGACCGTCTAACCGGGGAGTAGATCAATGGTCCATATTTAATAGGCGAACCCCAATGTCAGGGCCAATGTGATTGCAATAACGATATGCCGATAAGGGTCGGACTCGATGGGTTTATAGACTCGATTTCATAATTTTTGAAGTTCGAGAATTCATATTTTTCAATGTATTCCCGTATATTTTGGGTTTTGGCCAATCTGCCTATGTGATGTGATATGCGACTAACGGCGGACTCAATAGGGTTTATAGGGGCAATTTCAGGGAATTTGAAGTTCGGAATTCACGCCCGATAGAGTAATTCTCAGAAAATATCCGTGTATTGGAATTTTTTTCCATTTTCAGGTTTTTGCCTGGAAAAAGGCCCCAATCGCTTTTTAACAACTCCTAATCGTTGTGCCATGCTGCAAGCGAGCATTTTACAGACAATGATGCGTTTGGGAATGCGCATAGCCACAGAGTCACAGAGCCAGATGGCCAGTCGAGCAAAAAATAAGCAGAGAAGCCGCGGAGGGATGATTATGGGCATAGAAACGGTTGGGGAAGCCGCAGATCCGAAAAAATTCCTCAAGAGAGCTATAGGGCTCAATTAACAGGGTAGCTAGAGAAAAGATAACGCTCATAGCAGCTGAGGGAGTCTTAGAGTCACTTGGAGGTCAAGTGGAAAAACCAGAAATCTGAAAGTTGTCGAGACAGTTGCTTGGAGGTTAAGTGGACTGCTGAGAGCTCACAAAGCTAGAGCCGAAGAGCCAAGATCCAGAGCCAAGAGCCAGAAAGCCGAGAACTTCAAAGCCAAGGATGAGATGGTGTTCTAAGCCCATTGTGTTCTTTGTAAACCAGTGGAGTTGAGCATGGAGCTTGTAAAAGAACTGTTGCCATAATCCCAGAGAGCCTAGTTGAGTTGACTAGAGCTCAAGGAGACGTAGCCCAAGAGTTTTGGGTGAACTCCAAATTAATATTGTTGTTATGTGTATTGTTAATTGTTGCATCTTTCTGCTATGTGTGTGTTGCTTATTTGCTGCTTTACTTACTGTCATCTATATTTTATATAAGCATAAACAAGTGAACCTAAAGCACATAGCTAGTTTTAAAACAAACATAAGCATACACCTATTTTCAAGCATTATTAATTCTGCATTTGTTTAATCATAATATCTTGGGAGTATTTAAGCTTTGGAAGTGGGAGAACCTCTTTTAAGCTTGACAAGAAGCCTTTAGTGCTCCATTTTCAGATAAGGGGAAAACCACCCAGTCGATACCTTAAAGTAGATCCTTATCCGCTTGGGATGGTGTATTCAACTGGAAATTATGGGACTAGTTTCCCTTGCTATAAAATAACAAAATGGATCAAGTATATAAACGTGAGGCTTATGATGTAATAAAATTGAGGAGTAGAGTATTTAAAATAACTATCTATCTATATATCTATCTATCTCGGGAAGGCTTATCTGTGTATGTGATTTAAAAGGATCTCATATACAACATGACAATATAGATTCTCAAGCCAATATGAGGTTAAAGAAAATAAGGATAACTAATTTAATTAAATTAGTTGATGAATTCGTTACACATATAAGATTTCATTGTTTATGCATATAATATATGATTCCAATCACACATATCAATAGTGAAAGATGTATGACTACTTGCAACACACATATGATAAATGTAATCAAATAACCATTTAAATCTTAAGAAAAGAAAAATAGACAGATAATAGTACTTGATATATTGTAACTCTGGACATGAGAATATAGTAGTGGTTCAACTTTCTATTACGATAACTTAAGTTACATTAGTGCAAACAAAAGCTTTATTTCCAAAATTCAGAACCCCTTCTCCATTCAAATGAAGGGGATTTATAGTTTTCAAATGAAATACAAATATAGAAAAGCAGAATAAAAGTCTGAAGCAGTTTTAACAAACAACGCTTAAAATAAAATGATAAGACAATTTTAGACTTTGTTGTAACAACTCGGCTAAGATTATGAAGAAGACTTCCCTCCCATAAGCCGTCGCAACTCATAAATAGCTATCATGGGCTTCAATGCAAGTGGAGAGCGTGGATGAATCTGCATTTGACTGGTAAATATAGCATCTCTGAGCATTGTAAGCATATGAGTGGGTGTGTTAGATAAGCAAATAAGAATTAGCCATTGGTTGTGAGGCTTGACTAAGAAATGGCAATGGAATTCTAAGTCAATCTTAGATATATTTTTGATCTTCTTAGAATTTTTCTTGGACAAATCCTACCATGTTTTGGTCAGCAATTTAATATTTGGTAGAGTTCCCTCAGGGTAGTATGAAATAATATTTGCCTGAAAAAAATTATCAGTGATGGATTCAATGAGGTCGTTGGAGATGTCCCTTGCATTGAATACTATTGTTTCTATATGTTTGAGGCAAATTTCCCATTCCCTGAATACTATCTCCTTATGTGATTCCTCTATCCTTGGGAGATCGACTAATATCCCTTCAGCACTGTCTTGCCATGTTATGTAGCCTGCAGTCTTTTCCTCAATGTCATCAAAGTATGCCCTGAGATCAGACAATTGGTCCACTTATGAGTTGTGTTACGCAAATCATGAATGATAACTAATTTCTGACAGAAAATTATTGTTGTTGAGCAAGGAGAGTATTTAATTCTCCTTCTTCCCTTTTAAACTCTGGCAATTCAGGATTAAATTTCAGTTGTTCAATCCTGTATTGTAATTCCTGAATTTGAGCATCCCTTATTTTCAAATCAGAGTCATGTTGAATTTTAAGGGCGTCAAAGATTTTCTGAAGCTCAATAAGTTGTTCTTGACATTGATTAGTAATTTTTTTCTTTTCATTTTCAAGATCTTGTAACAACTGCATAATGTTTTCCTCCTTTTCCCTCAAAAGTTGTTGTATCTTGATGGCTTTGTCCATAGTCGTAGAAGCATAAGCTCCTGTGAACTGAGTAAGTCTTTTGAGTTCCTCTGCAGGAGTGGACTATGAACCTTTCCATAGTACTTCAAAAGAGGAATTTCCAGGGACTAATGCCTAAGATTGGTCAATATTCCTTTTCTTTCTTTGTCTTTTTACTACAACCTTATGCTGAGGATTGTAGAATATGTCAAGGGGAGGAATCTCTTCGACCCTTAATACGACCTTTGAGGTCGGAAATGCTAGTATAATTTCTATGTCTTCAATCTCTAAAGGTTGACCAGTAGTCCTTGTTGTAATCAAAGTCTTCTCAAAAGTTTCAGAAGTGTCTAAGAATTTTTCTTGTGAGGTAGTCTTTAAAACCTCAAGTGTATTTCCTTTCAAAGTATGGGTACATTGTTCCCATATCTCTTAAGATTTAGAACTTGGAAACTATCCCTCAATCTAAGTGGAAGAAGAAGGCACTCTATCTTTTGGATCAAAGATATCAATAATCTATGTAGAATAAATCTCTATAACCTTCTCTTGAGTTGTGTTTTCCTATGAAAGTTTTAATGAATCCAAGGGTAAATGGGACAACTTCGTTTCCATGTATTGGGAAAATTGATTGATTTCCTGTGGATCTAGACATTCTGAAGTTTGTTTGACAACTATTGAATAGGTGGTAGATTTTTCAAAGACATCATCAAACTGATCAGGTTCATGAGAGAATTGCCTTACACTTGATTGATCGATAACCTTTTTAGTAGTTCCACGAGGATCATACTGCCTGTTAGGGATAGTAGGAAATTTCAACTCTAAAATAGAGTTCACGTCAATAGCTGCATGTTTGAAATTATCTAATGTATACATACCACAATGGAAAGGAAAGGTAGGCCATACTTTCTTATTGGATTCTTTCAATACTTTAGAAATTCCATTACCCACAGTTTGGTAGGCTATCTCACGAGCCAACAGTTTATTAGGGACATATAGGGGAAAAACATGTGGATTAGCCAGACTACCAAAGACCCGAATGTAGGTAAACAACTCTTCGCCAAACCAATTCCCAACCCTAAGCAAGTCTGCCTCTACTTCCGGGGAAATCCTAGGGGCTCTTTTATTAAAAATAATTTGATGAATAGGCAACATGACATACTAGGAGATTTTATATAAATGGGGTTGGTATTTGGAATCCTAGAGGATATTATGGTATATATGAATCAAAGTTAGGTCCGCTAAGGTCCATTTCCATCCCATGGAGGCAAAATCCATATTGTAGCACAAAGCATCCAAAACATAGGCACTCATATAAGGAGGAATTATATTTTTCTGAAATTTTATGATTTTTTATAAAATTCAAAATGTGAGTGGCTAGATTATCAGAAAAAATATTTCCCCAATCTAATATATATCCTTTTGAAGCAGCATCAATCAATGGAATCCATTGATCTAGGAATTTCTGAGTATTAGGATAAGAAAATAATCAACATACCATGGCAACAATAAGGACCTGTGAGAGAGTCTACTGAATATATGCCCTTTTCCTCATGCTGTTGGCATTATGATGCATGTGTTGTACTTGATGGCAACCCACTTGTAGCAGAATAACTCACTTATATATGGTAACTAGATGAATCTACAAAATATATATCAGATGTGACAAATGCAAGGTAGTTCAAAGGAATCAATTTAGAAGTAATGTACAAAGGACACTCTCTCAGATAACAGTTCACAGTTGTGCAGGTTAACAACAAATAATTACAGATCAGACTATAAAGAATGACTATAAAGAATGAAGAAAGAGAGGTATACACAGGTTCACCTTGACCAAGCTGTGTATACACGCAGGTTCACTGAACACAAGTCGCGTATACGTACACACGCAGTTTCACAGAAGGAAAAGCGCGTATATGTTGGAAAACTGAGCTTTTGGTCCATGGTATTTGATCCAAGGTATTTGGTCCGAGGTATTGACCCTAGGTATTTGGTCCAAGGTATTGGTCCTAAGTGGTTTTGGTCCATGGTATTGAGAAAGGCCTAAAACTATATAAGGAGGAGAAGATCATTAGGCCAAGGTGTGCAAGTATTGAATATCTGATGAAGTGTGAGATCTAGTATGCAGGTTATCGGCTTATGGTGCTTTGCTTGATCTGAACCAAGGATGAACTTTAGCGGTTGATGAGGGATAAGATCTAATGATGGATCGGGATCTTAAGGCTTGAAATGAATTATCATTATATGGTTTGATCATGTATAGTCTAGATCTAAATACTGACACATGTGTTGTTCTGTAAATGTTATGATCTGGGTATGACTGAAGTCTGGAATAGCTGCAAAATTATGAATTAATATTTGCAGATGTATATGCTAGTTGGCTTTGGTAAAAACGCGTATACAATTTGATTCGGTTCATCAGAGTAGCGTATACATTATGAGATATGATATTTGAGGTTGCAGTTGGATCTGGCTATTGTTGCAGAATTCTGGGTTCTGCTTTGTGTTCTGGTGACTATGTTTTGATGACAGTATACTAAATGTTCAAATTGATTGATTGTGATTTGCTTCAATAATGATGGGACATCAGTAATTCAGTTGTGGGTGATTCAGAGATTGATGATTGAGTTTCAATGATTGGTTAATGCAAATGTATTTGATGGTAGTATTGTAGTGGTGATTGACTTTGAACTTCAATGTTATTGATGGGTCCAGTATGAAAATTGGATGAAACGTGGCCTTCATATTATGGTGTTGTGTTCCAGGAGTATCCAGTCTAAAAATTTATGAAACGTGGTCCCTGGAGGAAGAAAGAAGGTCATAGCCTTCTGTAGGCCAACACCTACGTACTAGTAAATATATCGGCTAGTACAAGAGCTAGGGGGTTGTAGCTCCCTTCCAGTAGAAGCTGGAGAATGAGAGAAGGTTGTAGCCTTCTGCAGGTGGGTGCCTGTGTACTGGTATGATTCTGCACCAGTACAAGATTGTAAACAAGTTTTTCTTATATTAAAAGAAGACAACAGCAGGTGGTTTTTGTCCTGCATTGGGTTTCCACCTTAAATCTTGGTGTTCATGTGTGTTTCTTATGTGTGATGGTTTGTTTTGATATTACTGCACATGGTTACTGTTTATATGGTTAATGAAGTACTGATTAAAGAACAACATATGATGAATTAACTGAATCTTAAGCTTGTTGGATATACGCTGGTTGCCTTAAACACAGTTGCGTGTACACGCGGGTTACCTTCATTGAAGTAGTGTATATAAATCAAAATATGGAAATGAAAAAGAATATTGACTTGACTAATACTGATTCACCCCCCCTCTCAGTATTATTTCCAACACACGCTTATGCTTATTAGGGTCCCTCCTCCATTCTTATATAGGTTCCGATGCATGATTAATATTTCTCATGAATTTCTCCATGAACTATTTGTCATATTTACACTATGGTTGTGGAAAATGGTACATTGCACTGAAATAACTATCGGTGAAAGAGTCGATGGCTGTGTCATTCTTTGTGAAAGAGTTGATTTGGGAAGGAGCTTGGGCCGATTTTCAATTTTGTGAAAAATGAATTTGCAACATCACTATGGGCAGTATTAGAAATTGGAGCGAAATCCTCGGTTGTAACTGTTCTTTGCGCTACCCTTGGTCCTTCTTCTTCGAATAGCTGATAGATAGATTCCCAGGAAAGACTCCCAACATCTAAAAAACAAACCGTATCCGAAAACCGCCCTGGCGTATCAGGATTTTCAGCTACCGAAGCGGCTGATTGTTGTGGAATGACAAATTTCTTCCTCACTTTAGTTTCCCTAGACATCTCTTCTAGATTTCACTTATCAAAACTAGCCTGCAATGGAAAATACACAACTAAGTGATAAGTCTTTCGCCAGAAAATCCTTAGCGGAAATGAGGATTTTTCAGAACGATTTTTGTCTTAAAGGGAAAATCATGAAAATATCAAATCACAATGAATAAATTTGTTTAAAACATAAAAAACCATAAATTCTCCACTCTTCAAATATTAAATGAAAAACGTGAATTCACGTGGGCTACGCACACATCGACATATCAGAGGAATTTTATCGAATAAATCCCATTGTTGCATACTAAAAAATACGATATCTAAGCCATTCCAATATATGCATTTAAAAAACTATAATGGCTATAAGTGTAGGCGGGCAGATATACTGGAGGTTTTATATCGATGCTTGTAATATTGGGTCTTTTAAAGAGTGACATCTGATATGAAAAGTCTCGATATGGGCAGAGACGAGAATATCAGAGGATTGAGATATCGGAGGGGAGGAGCATCAGAGATATTGGATATCGGGAGTGTTAAGTATTAGAACATTGTGATATCGAGAGTTTTTGAGATAGCAGGAGTGTTAAGTATCAGGGATATCAGATATCAGAGGTTGGAGATATTAGAGGCTTTGAGATGGCGCTTATTAAAAGTTATGATATTCAGGAGTTTTAATATGCCAAGTGGAAATATTGTGGGGCCGACGGTTCTTTAAAGTATTCAATAAAAAGGAAAGGCCCATTTACTTTATGTTATATATCGGGAAAGTTTGATCGGGGAATGTTTTATTGTAACTTTCCTATAAGGAATGTTACGATATTACAGTGATCCAATACAACTCCTCTGATAATGCATTATTTTAAATAACAAAAGGCCTATCGGGTTTTTATGAATCGTAACACTTGTAAGGTTGAATCTCCGAAGTGTAAGTCTCGATAATAGAAACCTTTATGTGAGAGGGTATTTTATTTACAAAAATTAAAAATTTCCTTATCTTTAATAGAACTAAAGAGTTCTATTAAAAGTCAAATTAGCATAATTTTGAGGTCTAAAATGGGCCTCCTAAGGAAATTATTAAATAATAGTGGAAATAATAAAATAAGATTAGATTACATCATCAAATTTTAGAAGGAAAAAAAGAAAAAACTATTTTTTCAACTCGTATTTTCAACTTATCGCCCTATGGGTTTATTCAAATTTCGAGCGGAAACACTCGTTAGATGAAAAAAATGATTCATAATCCAAGAAGTACCCATGTTGCATACTTTTGATGGACCCTACTACACAAAAAAAGAGAAATACATGAAAAACGTTATTGCAATCACGTTTTTCATGTATTTCTCATTTTTCGTGTAGCGGGGTCCATCGTAAGTATGCAACATGGGTACTCCTTGGATGATGAATTAAATTTTGCATCCAACGAGTACTCCCACTTGAAATTTGAGTAAAACCTTAGGGATATAAGTTGAAAATATGAGTTGAAAAAGTAGTTTTATTATTTTATTATTTTTTAATCTTTTTACTGAAAATACGAGTTGAAAAAGTAGTTTTATTATTTTATTATTTTTTAATCTTTTTACCTTTTTACTCCAAAAATGGTGAATCATCCCCCATGGTTGACATCATCTTCTTGAATCCTATTGGTTCTTATAAAGTTTATTTTGTTTGTACATTTTTCTTAGGAGGCCCATTATAGACCTCAAAATTCCCCTAATGAGGGTCCCCATGATTTATTATATAGCTAAAATAAAACTAAATGGGGGGTTGTTGAGTACTACAACAGATGTGTGGAAGGGTTTACGGCATGCACCGTTCACCCAACCTAGTAAAAATACTCTGTCCAATTGTGCGAGCTTAACAGCTCCAGACTCCCTTATCTCCGCAACAATGAATGACCCTAACCAATGAATTTGTAGCTTTCCAGGAAACTTTAAGAAATTATTGTCATATAGGATAGCATGCCCACCGACTGTGAATGAGTTCTTCTTGATATGTTGGTCATGCCATGCCTTCCGTTTTTGCTCAACCTTTTGATGGAAATCTGCTAGGAATCTGACCTCATCAAGCCCCGATAGTTCATCTAATTGCTTCTGGAGTGATTTCTCCTCTATCATATTAGTGGCTTGGGTGATGAAAATTCCTGGAATAGCAAATTCAGGTGGCACCACTGCTTCTCATCCATACACAAGTTCGAAAGGTGTATGTCTATGTAGTCACTTAACCGTTGTGTGGTATGCCCATAGTGTTTTTGGCACCCTCTCATCCCAATCATCTATGTTGACCAAACATATCTTAGTTAAACCCTTTTCCAATATCTTGTTGAAGGCTTCTACAGTAACATTGGCCTGTGGGTGGTATGGAATACTTTTGTGATGTTGTATCCTGAAATTTTGATGTAGGGAAGCAACTGTCTCATCTTTGAAATGAGTTCCTTGATCACTGGTTAGACTCATGGGGAACCCAAATCTGGAAATTATGTTCTTGAATATGAATTTGGCAATGGTATCTAGTGTAAAATCCTTCACGGATGCTGCTTTGGCCCATCTGGTGAGGTATTTTGTCACGGTGATTATATATCTGGTATGAGAATGACGCATTCTCAGATTAATCATCCCTATGAAATTGACTGCCCATTTCTCAAATATTTACAAGGCGCATACCAGTTGTAATAGGACTTCATCTCGATGTAACGACCTTCCAACCCTTTGGCACACATCCCACCCTCTGGCGTACCCTTTCGTGTCTTTGAAAATTTTCAACCACCATAATCCTACCTGCAACACTTTCTACGCGGTATCTTTTCCCCCAACGTCGCCACCCGCAACCCCTGAATGGCATTCCCATAGAACATCGCATCTCTCATGTTGGAGGACACTTCGGAACAACACATGGTCAAGCCCCAATTTATGCAATTGACCTGCAATTAACTGGTAATCAGCCACTCGAACAACCATGTGCCTCCTTTGTGTGGCTGTGTACTCTTCCAGACATTTTCCTATAGCTAGGAACATTGTAATGTCTTCTAGGTAAGCTGGTACTGCTTCAATCTCGAATAGGTCAGCATTGGGTAGATGATCATCTAGTGGCCCTCCACTTTCTCCCAATTGTAGCTGTGAAAGGTGATCAAGTCCCACATTCAGTCGGCCAGGTTTAACGATCACTTCAAAAGTAAATTCCTGAAATAACAATAACCATCTGCAAATTCTTTCCTCCAGCACAGGGTTGTTCACCAGGTACTTCAAGGTGGAATGGTAAGTAAAAAAACTTAAATGGACCCCCAAGCAAGTAGTGTTTGAATTTTTGGAGAGAATACACCATAGCCAGTGCTTCTCACTCCGTCGTGGTGTAATTCTTCTCTGCGGTGGATAACTTCCTGCTGGCAAAGTAGATGGGGTGGTCAAGGCTCCCCTCCCCTGGTTGAGCCAAAACAACCCCTAGAGCAATATCAGATGCATCGATATGGACGTGGAACTGCTTATTCCAATCGGGGTAGACCAGAATGGGTGAAAATACCATTTTCTCTTTCAATATGTTAAGTGCATCTTGACATTCCTCAGTCCACATGAATCGTTCATCTTTCCTCAGCAGTTTCTCCATTGGCGCAATGATGGAGGAGTAGCTGCGGATAAATTTTCTGTAGTATTTGGTGTGTCCCCAAGTTGATCTTAGTTGTTTTACACTTGTGGGTGGGTCCACATTCACTATCGCCACAACCTTGGAAGGATCTATGCATAATCTTTCTTTACACACTATGTGGCCCAAAAGTGTGCCAAACGAAACTGCAAACATATATATTTTTAAGTTCAATGATCTTTGTAATTGTCTACAACGATCAAACATTATCCGAAGCAGACAGGAATGTTTCTTCAATGGGATATAGATCATCCAGTCATCCATGTAGACCTCTAAGAACCTGTGGATGTAGTCCCTGAAGGCTACAATCACAATTCTCGAGAATACTGCAGGTGCATTCTTGAGACCAAAAGGCATGACATGATAAGCATAGGATCCCCATTCTGTAATGTTGGCTTGAGGGGGCCTGACCTAGGTTCAACGTTAATTAGCCAAACAAATCCCTACACTATTGGCCTTTCGGCATTAGCTCGCAGAGTGCAGACTGAAGTCTCACCCGAAGCAGTATGGGGGGATGCTGGAACCAAGTTTCCACACCCTGAGATGGTTGTGATGTCATTTGATCTCTTCTATCCCTACCTTCGCACAGGTGATCTCGCTCTA
The DNA here is from genome assembly GCA_031772625.1 of Pinus tabuliformis. Taxonomy (NCBI): domain Eukaryota; kingdom Viridiplantae; phylum Streptophyta; class Pinopsida; order Pinales; family Pinaceae; genus Pinus; species Pinus tabuliformis. The sequence goes on from CM062812.1 coordinate 281,537,597, forward strand.
GGGCTTGTAAGACAAACCCTTTATTCCAGCTTTCAATACCTTCGTGAAAGTATACGATCAACCTTCGCACAGCCCTAACCTAGGGCTCAAGTACTTTCGCGTTGTTATGGCAACGCACCATGCAGATTCCTCAATTACCCTAAGTGATTTGCTTATTTTGTCGAATACTTAAAGTTATCACCGCATAATCAGATATTCGTAATTGCATTTAATTATTCAATGTAACTGTATTCATTCGCGCATCATAGAAGCATAATAAAGGAAATTCATACACAAAATATCCAAACCCATCAATAGAACAAATACACAGAAATTGCAGAATAACTCCTTTTATTAATATCTTCCAAGTGTTACAAACTTTGTTCACCCTGCGCACACAGCTGCAGGGGTCTGCGCACTCAGCTGTGGACTTCTACCCTAGGCCTCTGTGCACTCAGCTGCAGAGCCTCTACCTATGCTACAACCTAAGACTTAAACTTCTTTCTCTAAATCTATGACTCTCTTTCCTTGTTCGATACCTCTAACTACTTAGAGCTTAGCTCTTTTTATAAAATCCCATGGTCCGCGGACCATGGGTAGATCTCTTACAGTCAACTTTACTTTAAAAAACTAAGGGCGGACTACCCTTTGTGACACATAACACCTTCGCGCTCTGCAACCACAAAATGTGGAGTCTTTACAATAATATTACAAAAATTTGACTTAAACATGGGCTTTTAGCCCCAAAACTGCCCTTGGGGGATCCCGCTCCCAACAGGCCCCCAACACAAACATCGTGACTTGCCCTCGAGTCACTCGGTAGGCATGGAGATCTTTGCGCGAAGCCCGTCCAGCTCAACCTTGATGACCGCAACTTCGACTGTGCACTGAGTTGCTGCCTACTTCGCATCTTCGACTATCTTCTCAGTTACTGCCCCTACACTGTCAGCGTGAAGTTGTTGTTGCATTGCTTGTAGAGTCACAAGCTTTCCTTCAATGTTTCCTGTGACTTCATAAGCTTCCTCCAGTCAGGGCTTTAGTTGCACCTTCAGCACTACTTCCTTATGCAGCGCTACATCCACCTGTTCCTTTAGTTGCTTGGCTTCCTACAACTTGGCTAACCTCTGTGTTAGCGCGACAATTCACGCTGTGCCATTAACTTCGTCATAGCATTATTGGAGTTCGTGCGCTTCCGTCTCTAGCCTCTAGATGTCTAGGTCTTCCTGCAAGCCAGTCAGGACCTCAAACGATTGTTCAAACAACTGTGTGTAGTTTGCTACTACACTCTCCACTGTCATGACTGATTCTGTGACAGCGGCTGCCCGCTGTTCCTTTACCTCTGGTGGTTTTGAAGGTTGAGCCCTCAACTGGAGCTCTGTAATCTACAGGTTCAGATCCAACTAAACCCGTGCCATCTCCGTTTGAGTGTCACACACCCTTGTGGCCAATTTATGGATGCGGACCTCAACTGGCTCCTCCTCTGGAATGGCTAATTCCATGACCATTTTGCAGGCCTCCTCCACGACCTATATGATCTTCTTTCTCTGGCTGGTCACCTCGGCCTCATCGGCAATGGCAGCATTCCTCTGTAAGGCCATTTGCTCATTGTTTATTTTATGTTCACTAATCACTTGGAGGGCGCGGTGCTTGTAGGCCCTCAACTCTGCAATTACTCCATCCTGCAAGAGGTGGAGTGCTTCGCGTGGGAGCGCTGCCAAGTTCAATCCCACTCCCTTCAAGGTGCTAACAGTGGGCCTATCAGCCTCATTTTCTGTTGTCAGTGCTCCATCCGATAACACTAGCACACTGGAAGCCTTCATGCGCAGCATATTGGTAGCCTCTGATGTGCCGATAGCTAAGTTGGTAGACACCGTACCAACTTGCAATGCGTAGGTTTGCAACTCCTGTAGTCCAGTCTGGATGGCCCCTAGGATGATCTACTGCTACTTTTCAAATTGTTGCAGGGCCTTTACAGTGACATCTCTGACTGTGTCACCGATGTCGTATAAATCTCCCTCTGTTAGTGTGATAGGGTCCAGCGAGGTCTTGGTCACCTTGGATTTCTTTCTGGACCCTCCCTTTTCCAGCTCTCTCGGGCGCTTAATGCGGTCAGACGTCTCCCTAGGGTCCGCACCATGCTACTCTATGTCCTCTTCTTCGGTTTCATGTGAAGGCGACCACACACCTTTGTCAGAGCCCCGCTCTGTGCAACTTGTCTATCTTCTTGCCTCCTTTCTTGTATGTTCTGCCTTGGCCTTCTCGGCAGCCTCCTTCTTCCTTTTTTTGACCAGCTGCGCCATCTAACTTGGCCTCGTCCTTCTTCTTTTGTGTGGCGGACTTGCTTCCACCCACAGCCAAGTCTGTGGTGGTGTGCCAATTCACCAACCATTTATCCAACACCTCATCGATGGCATCATATGTGGCTAGGTACGGAAAATCATACCACTTCTGCGTAGGGTCCTTTCGTGCCCTGATTGATATCCAATGGAAATCAGCTTTGAATTTGGCATAGCTCTGCAGGTTAGCACATACTGTGGGAAACATTTGCGACTTACGATTGATAGCCATCCTGATATTCATTTCCATCAAGATCCAGAAGATCTTGTTGTATCAAACACGCTCCATGTCCTTGGTCACCCACAGCGAAGCATACTTCACTGCTTCAGGAAGGTCCGACGCGACCGAGGGGAATTGGCTCTCTTCTGGTAGTTCCCATGCTACGAGCACAATCAATAGCAAGAGCCATGCGTAGTGGAACGTCTTGCTTTGGTCTTGCGCTTCGCGACAATTTGTCAGGAACTCTCCACAAAGGTAGTCCAACCAATTAAACTAGAATCTTTCTGCACACTATTATGCGAGCACGACGATAGGCACCGACACCTCCTCAGTGCAGCACTTCCGCATCACCTTTCCTGTAAAGATTTGCGTTTCCACCTTCATAGCAGGATCGCAGATGCTGGCTATAGCATACCCGCATGGCTTCTTCACCAATTTGAACTTCTCTTTCATTGATTTTGTGAGCGCCAGCTCGTCACCCTTGCCACCAAAGATCATAGCTGGATTTTCACCCGTATACGGCAAACATGTTATGCGGTGAATCAACATATCGGTGATGGGTATCGGCTCCTCCAGCCACAGACACCCATTATGGACCAAGCATAGCAGTTGCTTGATGACTAAAACTGTCACGGGGATGTGGTTATAGTGCGGCACCCAGAGCAGGTTGAGTAATCCTGCCTTCTCTACACCTTTGAGCTACTTCCACAGCTCTAGTGCAGTCATCCCCGTATTTGTGTCTATGATGCGGCGCATCAACTGTTCGGTTGCCACGCGTGGGAACTTCTCATAGTTCGCCAAGTCCAAGTCTTCGAGCTTCAAAATCAACACCCGTACCAAACGCAGACCGTCAAAAGTGATCTCATCTAGTAGCAATGGGGTTTGCAGGAGAGTCTTACTTTCATCAATGTCCTTTGGGACCTTGGACTTAGGCTTGTGTGGAGGGACATACTCCGGCAACCATGTAATAGGATCCGCACCTTGGGCTTCAACCTCCTCTATTTCTACTCCCACATCCTCATCGTCCATGGGGATGTCTTCAACATCATCCTCTTCTGCCTCTAGGTTTATAGCCTTGCCTTTCTCCTGGGCAGTGGGCTTTGGTGGGTTTCGTCTCGGCGACGCGCACACCAGGATGGTAGGTTGCTTGCCCTTCTTGTCTTTCATGGTCTCCTTGGTTGGGGTTGGCTTCAGTCTCGGCGTTCTCGGGGATTTAGGGACCTCCGCCAATACTTCGACCACTTCCAGGGCAGCTACTTCAGTCTCTCTCTCCATTTCCTGCACATTTTCCTCGACGACCATTCCTTTGATGTTCATAGCTTCTGCATAGGTTGACATGACGCTTTTTACTAGTGCTTGTGTCTCTTTTGACAATTTTTCAAACGTTGGACTCGCTATCAGGTCTTGAAAGAATTCACAGTTCATGTGCACCTGAGAGCGCAACAACTCAATTCTCAAAATGCCAAGTTTTTTTTGTTGGCTTCATTAATGACGGATTGGCGGTAGATTTTCAAGGATCTAAACCATAAATTTTGTCTTAAATGTCGGTCGCCCGCTCTATTTAGCCTCACTTCTGTCATCTTTTCATGAACAATGACTTTAATAGTCACTTTCCAGCCAACCTACATGATTTCTCCCTCAGTAGTCGCGGACCCAATGACACATCCTTGCTTCGCACCATTTTCAAATCGCGCAGCTCCCCAACTCGGGCAGTGTAGTTTATAGTCCTGCGCCTCCTTTGAGCTGCCTGGAGCGCTAAGACTATGCTACTTTCATTTAGTCACATGGCCGTACCACTGGTGTATGGCTTCAAGTGACTTCCATTCACCTTTCCTGGGAAGGGTTCTCCATTTAACTTGACCAGCTTGAATGTGTGCAGCTTGATGTGTCAATCATGCCATGCCTTTTCACGCTGCTTTTGGACCTGCTGGTGAAATCCAGCCAAAAATATTTCTTCTTCGAGCTCATCAGCTACGCGGGCCTTTCTTCCAGGGCTCCGCAATCCATCATATCTGTGAGCGTTGCTATGCACAGACTAGGCACGATGTATTCCATAGGCATTATGGCTTCCACACCATAGACAAGCCCAAAAGGGTTTGTCCCGTCAACTTCTTACATGTCATTCGATAAGCCCACAATAGTGCAGGTATGCATAGGTCCCAATCACTTCGTTGAGCATTGCAAACCTTGGTCAGCACCTTTTCAAGCACTTTGTTGAAGGCCTCCACTGTGCCGTTAGCCTGTGGGTGATAAGGTGTGCTCTTCTAGTGATATACCTGAAATTCCTCTGTTAGTGCGCTGATCGTCTCATTCAAGAAGTGCGTACCAAAATTACTCATCAAGATCCTTGGACATCCAAATCGCGTTAGTACATGCTCAGAGAGGAACTTCACAGTTGTCGCACCCATGCAATCCTTCACCGGTTGCGCTTCCGCCCAACGAGTCAAATACTCCATTGCAGTGATAATGTACCTTGCTCCTGTCTTCCCTTGTGGCTGAATGGGTCCTACAAAATCTATTGCCCACTTCTCGAAGGGTTTCAATGCCATTTGTGGATTCAAAGGCATTTCATCCCTCCACAATGGCCTACCTATTCTTCGACATACATCACACACCTTGCAATATGCTTTTGAATCCTGATCAAGGGTTGGCCACCACAACCCTGCGCATAGAATTTTCTGCATGGTTGCTCTCCCTGCATAATGGCCTCTTGCAGCGCCCCCATGAGTGTCCATGAGGATGCTACTTCGTTTGAACTCAGGTACATACTGTCACAATATCTCATCAGTCCCCATCTTGTATAAATGCCCAGCAATGACAGAGAAATGTGCCACGTGCACCACTAATTCCTTCTTTTGCTGGACAGAGTATCCTTTCAGTGCAGTTCTTGTTGTTAGGAAGTGTATTATATCCTCAAAATGACCATCCGCGACATGCACTACAAATAGTTGCGCGTCAGGCAATCCTTCTTCCAAGTTAGTAGGTTCCTCCCTTGTTTCTATGCGCGATAGATGGTCTAGTCCCGTGTTAAATTGTCCAAGCTTCACAATAACTTCAAAATCGTACTCTTGGAACAATAAGAGCCATCTACAGATTCTCCCCCCCCCCCAACATAGGCTTATTGACCAGGTACTTCAGCGCGAAGTGATCTGTATACATCTTAAAATGGCCACCTAGAAATTAGTGCCGGTACTTCTACAGCACATACACCATAGCTAGCCCCTCGCGTTCAGTGGTAGAATAGTTCTTCTCTGCTTTGGATAATCTGCGGCTTGTGACCGCAATAAGATGATCCAATCCTTCTCCACCAACCTTTATTAGTACTGCCCCCAGCGTTATACATGACACGTCGACATGTACATGAAACTCTTTCTTCCAGACCAGGAAGACTAGAATCGGTGCGATAACCATATTTCCTTTCAATATATCCAAGCTTTTCTTGCATTCATCATTCCAGCAGAATGTGACATCCTTCTTGAACAATTTTTCCATAGGCGCGGTGATCTAGGCATAACTCTTAATAAACTTTCTATGATATCTCGTATGTCCCAGAGTAGCGTGCAGCTGTTTCACACTCCTCGGCACTTCCAAGTTCAGTATCACTGTGATCTTCGCAAGGTCTACCATCAATCCTTGTCTGCAAACCACATGCTCCAATAGGTTCCCTAAAGGAATGCAAAACAGACACTTCTTGAGATTGAGCGCGATTTGGTATCTTCGATAGGTATCCAGCATCAAGCGCAAGCTTGCTACATGGCACTTAACCAGCCCAAATATAGTCCAATCATCAAAATATACCTTGAGGAACTTATGAATAAATTCCGTGAATGTCGCAACAACCACACGTGAAAAACTTGCAGGCACATTCTTCAGTCCAAATGGCATTACATTGTATTGAAAACAACCCCACTCAGTCGTGAAGGTTGCCTTGCTCCTATCCTCCGGCACGATTTTGATTTGGTGGTACCTAGAGAACCCATCGATGAAGGAATATGCTTCCTGGCCGCCTACATTGTCCAACACTTCATCCATGAATGGAGTCGGGAAAGGATCATGCACACAAGCGTCATTCAGTTTTCTGAGATCCACTTATATCCTTATCTCATCCTTCGGCTTCTTCTCTTGCACCACCATTGGGCATACCCAATCAGATTCTTCCACAGGCTCAATGATGCCTGTCGCTAGCATCTTGTCTGGCTCTAAGCAGACCTTCTCCTTGTATTTTGGATTGAGATGGTAAGACCTTTTCCTAACTGGCTTGGCGTCGGGTTTTAACATGATTTTCATCATTCCTAGGTCCCCAATTATTCCTTTCAGAACCTTAAATTTGCTGGGGAATAAGTCCTGGTATTCACGGAGAAATTCAGCTACCTTATCCACTGTCGTGTCATCCCAATAGTCTCCAATCTTCACGAATTTGGGTTCAGCGGAGTAGCCCATTCAAGCTTAATCAGATCTAAAGGATCCTGTGGTATCCTAAGGATAGTTTCTTTCACCTCTTGTCGTGCTTCATCAATACTGTCAAACCCATCCTCAAAACTGAATGTCATCATGAATCCTTCACGCAGGATATCCCATTCTCATGTCCCATGGTGGAGCTCTGTTTCTCTATACCAATTCATCAGGATAACATCTAGGGTATGACAAAACAGGTGAACCCACTCAGGTTGGGGGTTTTCTCCATAAGCCTGCATCCATTTGGCCATATGCGTGCATGGATCATTCTACCCATCATACTTATCTGTCAACTACATCCTAGGCTTCCCAAATCATGTTCTCATCATCCTCCTACATTCGCTCCAATCATCAAAGCTTCCCTTGTGCATACCCCACCATCTTGCGGGCGTAGAGCGCAGTGCCCAGTCCAAGGCCTGGAAGCGCTGCTTTTCTGGTACCTCCCTTTCAAATGCATCCAAAAATATATCTACCTCATTCAGACCATCATATGACACACAGTGCAGCAACCGAGTCATCATGTTGCAATTCAGTGTAGTTACTTCATGTAACCGATTCTGCCAGCATTCTATTTCTTCGTCGAAGTTCGAAGTGTGAGAACTCTCGTGATCCCATGTAATCCGTCCATCCGTGGTGGGATTCATCCAATCTTGGTCTTGTGTTGTTATCTTATAGATACATTCCAGGTCGTCATCACTCTCATAATCACGAGCAATTTTAGTATAGCACGATCCTTCAGCAGGATCGAGGGGTACTATTACATGTAGCGATTTCTTCTCAAAGATCATCTTTCGCTTCTTCAGATTGATTACCCCATTCATATCAGTAGCCCATTCGATTCCCAGGAGCACAGGGTAGGGATTGTTGTCATCCACTATCTCTATTACTTCACAATCGGCCAGCACGCTCGCTACCTCAATATCCACAGTCACCCCCTACAGCTGCCCCATGAGGATGATTTTCTATTGATTCGCCATCCTTAGCTGAATCGAAAACCATTGCAGTGCAAGTCTCCCCATTCGCTCCCAATTCTGCTTTGGTAGGACATTCACATCTGACCCCAGGTCCAAAATGACCTGATCCATTTCATACTCTCCTATCTATGTGGTCAGTCTCATCTCCCATCCCGTCCTTGTTTTATGCTTGCCAATATTTCGTACTACGCGCGGCTCACCTAGCACGGTTCCAACACATCTATTGATGAGTTCTTGTAACCCTTTCACAGCCTTACTGTCACGCAGTAACTTCATACAAGTTTCCAGGAAAGTTGTGAGCATAGAGGGGTCCATCTCCGACTCAGGCTTATCCTTGCTTCCTGAGGTGGAGGCCTCAGCGAAGCTCTTCTTAGCTTCCATGAAGGCTTCATGAGCATGCTCCAAATCGAACTCAACCTCTTTTATTGGGGCTTTGCGAACCCATGTACTATCTTCTGGTTGTTTCCCCTTGTCATCTCCTGTCGTGATTCCACTCCTGAGCACTATATTTACGTTTGGATCTTCCTCGCGCGGCTTAGACCTCATCATCTGCAGGTTCTAAGCCGGTGGAGGTGATAGCGCCCCTTTGTCACATATCCTAGCTATCAGCGTAGGACAATCTTTTGTTTCATGATCAAGCAATGTGCAATACTTGCATGACAAACGTGTTGGATTAGTGCATTCATGAGCATAGTGTCCTGGTCCTCCGTAATTGTAGCAAATCAACTGTCCTCGACCTCTACCAGGTCCTCCTCCACCTTGACCTCATCCGCGCCCCTGATATCCTGTCCACGCCATCCCTGCATTCTGGTCAAGGGGCTGTGTTTTGGCCTGAACCCTATAGGTGAGAGTTCTATCCATCATCAATTCCTAGCTCCTACAAGTATGCTCATCATTTCCTACCGACCTACAAAAGTTGCAAAACATCTGTTGCAGTGCTTATACATACTTCTGTAGCAAGTGACAGTTATCCGTGGCATGTTTTCTGGATACTTGACAGGTAGCGCACCATAATGCAGGCCCCGCGCTAGGTCTTGCTTAATCTTTTGGCCTAAAGGCATCGGTCCTCCTCCTACAATGTAATTTTCAAAGACCGGGCAATGGTCTTTGTCATGACCCTGACTCTTGCATTTCAAGCACCATACCTCCTCACGTACCTCTAGTCGAACCGTCTTGTCTTGCTTTAGACCTTGCATCTCAAGGCATAGATTCTTCAATTGCGCATGGATCTACTGAACTCCTAGATTAGGATCTTCCATCAAAGTCTCATGTAGTCTCATGGAAATCTCCAAGGTCTCTTCCTGAGTTGTTATCTTCTGCTGTGACAACGCACTCCTTAAGTGTGGTAGTAACGAAGCCACAAACCACTCACGATGTTGTCCATCTATCAAATTCATGTTGGCTTCACGGATTGTACATTTCAACCTCTGATCTAGTTCCCAAGGCGTCTCGCCTGGTTGCATCGTGATCTCTTTGAATCCCACAATCGACTGCGCCTCAGATTTAGGCCTACTAAATTCCCTATTTAGTGCTGCCTGGATGTCTGCTACTCCAGCATTCGAGTTATCGTTAGAGTACTTAATATACCAGGTTAGCACGTGATCTTACAAAGCACTAACCAGTGTCACTTTCTTTATATGATCATTTGTAACACCTTGAGCTTCCCATATATCCATCACAACGAACCAGAATTGGTTTGGGTTCTCATTTCCCAAGCCTTTGAACAAAGGCAACTTCACTATATTTGTCATACTGAACCACGGTGGAGGTGGAGGTGGTACGGGTGAAGTTGGAGGCGATGGTGGTGAAGTTGGTGGTGGTGTGGGTGGAGGTGGTATTCGCGAGAATCCTTGTCTTATTAACTGAATAGCATTGCGGAGAAACCTTCGCTATCCCTTCTTCGTCACTTCGCGGAGGTGAAATCAAGGGGCTATACTCCGGACCCTTTTTTCCTTCGTTCCTATAATTTTTTCCGCTTCGTGTAGTCCTGAACATCAAGGTAGCTGCATAACCCATTTTTCACATGATAGCATTTTAATCCAAGTATTCAAAGATTTTACGTAATACCTCGTGGTCCTTTGAAAAAGTGTCGCTCTGCCTCGTTATAGCTGACTGAGGTGTCGATCGTGAATTTAGTCCCTCCTATGATGTGATCAAGCCAATGATCGATAGCGCGGGTGATCTTATCCTCCGATGCTTCCAACGTTCGCACTAGCTCTGGGGTCCACACAATAGGACCGTCAAGTTTCCACCTTCCTTGGCTATCTGCCAGCTTCGCGATTCACTCGTATAGCTCAATAGGGAAAGAGCAAAAAAAGATCTCATGGATCTATGTATACAGGTATCGGTCCAACCATTGTTCCTTTGTCAATCGCAATTTTCTGTTCTCCTGTGCCGCGAATTTATGGATCTTTCTATTCAACCAGTTTCCAATCTCCTTCTTAGTTGGATTCTAGTGATACGACATCACACATCTCTTATGCAGATTTTGGTCCCGGCAACAGAACCATTGTTGGGTTGAGGGGGCCTGACCCAGGTTCAGCGTTAATTATCCAAACAAATCCCTACACTAATGGCCCTTTTGGCATCAGCTCGCGGAGTGTGGACCGAAGTCTCACCCGAAGCAGTATGGGGGATGTTGGAACCAAGTTTCCGCACCCTAAGATGGTTTTGATGTCGTTTGATCTCTTCTATCCCTGCCTTCATGTAGGTGATCTCGCTCTAGGGCTTGTAAGACAAACCCTTTATTCCGGCTTTCAATACCTTTGCGAAAGTATACGATCGACCTTCACGCAGCCCTAACCTGGGGCTCAGGTATCCATACAGATTCCTCAATTACCCTAAGTGATTTTCTTATTTTGCCGAACACTTAAAGTTATCACTGCGTAATCACATATTCGCAATTGCGTTTAATTATTCAATGTAACTATATTCATTCGTGCATCATAGAAGCATAATAAAGGAAATTCATACACAAAATATCCAAACCCATCAACAGAACAAATACACAGAAATTGCATAATAACTCCATTTATTAATATCTTCCAAGTGTTACAGACTTTCTTCACCTTGCGCCAGCTGCAGGGGTCCACGCACTCCGCTGTAGACTTCTACTCTCGGCCTCTGCGCACTCAGCTGCAGAGTCTCTACCTACGCTACAACCCAAGACTTAGACTTCTTGCTCTAAAGCTATGACTCTCTTTCCTTCTTCGATGCCTCTAACTACTTAGAGCTTAGCTCCTTTTATACAATCCCATAATCCGTATACCATGGGTAGATCTCTTACAGCTGACTTTACCTTACAAAACTAAGGGTGGACTACCCTTTGTGACACATAACACCTTCGCGCTCCGCGACTACAAAATGTAGAGTCTTTACAATAATATTACAAAAATTTGACTTAAACATGGGCTTTTAGCCCCAAAACTGCCCTTGGGGGATCCCGCTCCCAACATGTAATGAAGGTAGTTTTCCTCTTATCCTCCTCGGCGATTCGAACTTGGTGATAGCCTGAAAATCCATCTGTAAAAGGGTATGCCTCATTCCTTGCTACATTATCAAGAACCTCATCATTGAATGGTGTGGGAAATGGGTCACACACACAAGCATTGTTCAAACTGCAGTAGTCCATGCAGACTCGTATTTTTGTAGCATATTTCTTGTTTTGTATTACAATCGGACTTACCCATTCTACCTCATCCACCAGAAAGATAAGCCACTCTTCTAGCATCTTGTCTATCTCTTTCTTCACTTTTTATTTAACTCTTGAGTTCAGCCTGTAAGGTCGGTGCTTCACTGGCTTTGCATCGGGCTTTAATACAATTTTCTTTTCCCCTAGGTCTCCCTTGATTCCTTTTAACTCTGCAACTGACAAGGGAAACAAATCCTCATACTCTCTTAGGAGGTAAAAAATTTCTTTTGTATTTTGTTCATCCAAATAATCTCTAATCGATGCTAGATTTGGTTTGTCATCCATCCTTGTTGTCCCTTAAGAAACCAATTTCCTGGATGTGTAGAAATTGTGCTTAAGACATTAATTTTATTTATGCATGTCACTTATTTGTATAATGTATCCTCATATGAAGGGCCTGAAGGACCTGACTTTTAACCCTTAATAATTAGCTAACATGAAAATCTCAGAATGCCATGTGATGTTGAATATGAATGTTGTGTGAAGAATGCCTTGAGAAGTTAAAGATAATATGATGTGTTTGACAGGAACTATTATCTGTAACTTAGAAGAAATATAGGGGTAGGAACTTTAAATATAGGAGCGCTCTTTTAAGGAACTTTAACTTCATTCACATAAGTAAACAAAGACCTGTAGCTTCATTACCATATTTAAAGAAAGGAAGAAACATGATGACACATAATAGAGAAATTACAAAATCATACCCAACAATGTGTGGAAAACTTCTTATTCTTTCATTAATCATCAATTTATCAAGAATAAAACAACATAGTCTCCAGGTTCTTCAAAATTCGGACCCATTTTCTATAATTTTGCCTCTTTTTATACATCATGGGACAGTTGGTAACTACCAAAACTGTCAAACTACTTAACTACCTTCTAACTGTCTAAAGTAAAAGTCATTACAGAATATTACATTAGAGGGTAAAAGACACCTCATTCTTCTCAAGAAAATAAGACAACAAGAAGTAACAAAAATTAGAGTATGATTGGGGATTGTTGCTCGCTGTTTGAATCTATGGCTTGATTCTTCCTCATCAAGATCAATAACTTCCTCTCTAACCCTCTTTACACCTTTTTTTGTAATGCTAGGGGTTTCAATCTCTGTCCTTTGAGTGTTTTGCAAACCTCCATTTGCCAATTTCTCTATTTTAGGTCTACTTTCATGTACAAAGGCTAAATAGCCACTCTCTAGTCTTCTCGTTGAAATAATTTGATGAGGGTCATAAGCCCACTCAACCACCTGTAAAAGACACATGTCATTCAACAATCTTTCAACCTCATGGGCAGCCTGTCTAGTGTTTAAAATGAAGGGTCCCACTGCTTTAGGCAACTTGAAGAAGAAGCCTTTCTTCATAGGAACAAAATGAACTTGATCTACATTTAAGCTCTGCCTGATAAATTCAAGGGAAAAAAGCCTCATTGGCACAAATTTAGGTAACATGTAAGGCTTGACAGAGGCTCCATAAAGCCTAATCTCTGCATGCTCTTCAAAGATGAACCAATCCCCACATCTCACATCCTTACTCAATTGAAGACACTCTTGAGCTTTAGGAAGAAAAGTTGGGGGTAGGCTTCCATTCAGAATTTTATAAGCCACTGGAAGGAATAAAGAAGTAAACTCAAATAAACCATTATCTCCTGGATCACCCTTTATCAGGTTTGTCCAGAATACCACTAACTACTTCTTTTTATTGATATCAACAACATTTAGTCCCAAATCAGAAAAATGTTCAGCATTCTGGTACAAAAATAAATAAGTAATGACTGAAGGAAATTTGAAGGAACCAGTGAGAGGAAAAGTCATAAATTGGGTATTGATAGCATCTACCCAGAATGTTGGAATGTCTAGGACTATCTCTGGCTTCATCATTAAGGAGAAAAATCCCAACACAACTTTATCCACCTGCTTGGAGTCTTCTTTTCCTAGAATCTTGGCAATTACTTGCAAAACAGGTCTTATGTCAACTACAAATATTTCTAAAGAGAAGAGATTGCCATCTAGGGAGAATTGACCAGATTTAGGGGCTAGGAAAGAGGTGACATGAGAAATCTCCTGAGGAGACATGTTATCATAATAAGAAATCAGAGATTCTTCAGTAAAGGTGGTGTAAGTTCCAGACACAGGGTAATTCAAAGCTTGGTGTATTAATTGTGAGGTTACTTGAAAGACACTCTCCCCTGACTGATTCATTACAAAACATTTCTTGGGGTACATTGCTGAGGCTAGCCATTGAATAAATTCAGGGAATAAATGAGTTCTGGGGACAAAAGCAGCTAAAACACCTGACCTAACCATTGCCATGAATATGGGAGACTTTTTATGGTTCAGAATAACCTCTTGATACAGTGAAAGATGTTTAATTGTACAGAGGGTATCAGAAATATCTCGTTCGACATCCATTAATGGGGTATGGATAACTGATGAGGAACTTACTTGTTTGGCCATGGTGACTGTAGGTGATAGTTTCTAGTGACAATTGCTAATGATAGTTGCCAGGATAGTTGCTGACTCAGACTGCTGAACTAGATGCAAGGCTGCTTAGTACTAAAACAAAAAGCTAATGCAACGAGGTTTTTCTTGTCTTTTATACATATGATAATCAAACAGAGGGAAAAACCTGTAATTAATGTAACTAATTAATGGAGTGGCAGATGAAGTGACGGGGTATGGTGGATGAGGTGGACAGTAATGAATGAGGGTGGCGGATGATGTGGAGGAAATGAGATGGAGTGAAGTGATGGGGGTGGCCCGTTGCAGGGGTAGGAAGTGGATAGGAGGTTCATCAGCCTTCAACCCCTGCAGCAATCTCAGGCCATAGATCTTAGTCAAACACCTTAACGTCATGGTCAACTGCGGGGGTTGAGCCTGAGTTATAACTCGTGCTCGTTGTCCCCGCGCAGAGCACTTTATTCACTTCTCGAGCTTATGCTTGCTTACATCTTGTGATACCACTCAAACTTTAATATATGGGTCGGGTCCCACCTTACATCGGATTTGAATGCCATCAATAATATAAAATAAATCACTGCTTTCGGACTTTCACATTCTCTTTCGATTTTTTTTTTTTTAACAAAATATTTGATTTTTATTTTTATTTTTTGTGATAATATTAAAAATGAAATTTAAATGACGATGGATGCTACAACAGTCTTGATGTTATGCTTCCACAACTTTACCAGGAGCAAGTGTGGCGCATCTATTATAGGCAAGGAAAATTTTAAGGATGGAAATTTATCTTAAAGGTTAGAAACCTTGGCGAATCTTACTAATCCATAATATGAAAACTATAAAATGCTTAGTGATTTTTTATTAAAATTATTCAAAATTCTAATGATTTTATATAGTCTCTATAAAATTTTGGCGATTTTTAAGGTAAAAAAAAATTTTCCTTATAAAATTTAGGCGAATCATTTTTAGGGAAAATTAGGAATTGGTGAATCTTTTTTTGGGGGGAAAGCTTGGAAAATTAGCCCATCTGTGAATATTAGCCCCTAAAATGTGCCCTAGTTATAGGTCCTTCCTTGACGCCTCTTTCCATTCAGTTTTGTGGAATGATAGATTTCGTATCTCTTCTAGGTTATCTTCATTCGTCTCTTTATCCACCTTTCCACAAGCCATTTCTTCAGGATATCCTAAGTCTTAGAGATGATGTAAGGTCCTCTGGTCTATGCACTAATCCATTAGCTGACCTGATGTGATTAGAATATGCTTGATAACCTACAATGCCTTAGTCAGCCTCCTGTCATTGTCTCAGACAGAGAAGTTGTTGACAAACTGAGTAGCCAAGTTATCCCAATATCTCGTTTGCCCTTTTACCTCTTCTTGTACATCCCAGGTTCTTGGAAATGTACCCAAGGTATGTATGAACCCATGCACCCATAATTCTTTCAGAACCCCTTCTCAGTTCCATCTGTCCTTATAGTTTTCCAAGTGTTTTCGAGAGTTAAAATCCCCTTTGTACTTTGAAAATTCTTGTAGGTATTCCCTCGCCTGTCTTAATCTCTCTTCCATTGCTCTCTTGATCTTTTCCCAATCCTAGAGGTAGTTGCAGTGGCCCCCCAGCATCATGTCGAGGTCACTTGTAATGTGATGTTTATTAATGGTATTTTAAGTTCTTAAATCGTAGTTGCATCAATCCTATTGAGAAATGAATTTACTGAGTTTATACCATTAAATATGGTGAAGTCTCTTATCTCTGTGCTAATCCAATTAACCTGACATATTGTAGTGCAATGTTTAGCGTTGATCTCATATCTGCCTTGCTGCCAATCATCCCATTCGGCGTCTGAGCCAACCTCTAAACTCATAATGCTTCTCCAGCTAACAAATTCCTTTAGTTGTTGGGTTTATGTAATCCTCCCTCTTACCCATTTTCAGTTTGTAAAGTTGATCTAACATCCCTGGCTCTTCTCTATCATCTACTGGTTCTGTGAATTTGGGTCCTTTATATGGATCTAGAGGTTGAATCACTCTTACTTCTTCTACCTCAAAATTCATTAGTTCCTTCTTTAATTCTATTATGGTATAATTTTCAAAGGCCCAATCTATCTCGAGCAGTTAAGGATCATTGTCTCCCATAATATTTATTACTTTGAAATCTACATGTGTCTTTACCCCTGATACATCCACTTCTACATCCTCCAGTCTCCTAATTCGAAGTATACAATATTGATTCGCCATCCGCAATTGGATTGGTGAGAATGTCAACTAAGGTTTCCCCAGTGCTTCCCACGTCTTCCTCGGTAGGATTTTGACATCAGAGAGAAGATCTAGCATAGTTTCCTTGATCTAAAATCCTACAATCTGAGCATCAATTTTGAATTCTTTGTCTGTTCTCTTCTGGTGTGTATTTTAGGCAAGTTAGTGGAGATTGTTCCTCCCTCAACCCCCTCCTATCAGATGGTTTCCTTCAAACTTCTCCGCAACCAACATCTTTTCATCATTCACGATCTGCGGGAATAACCTAAATCATTCCTTGATAGTTCGGAAAACTATGGAGTGTGGAAGGTCCGAGATCTTATCTTTATGAGACTCTTTCTGCCCCTTTTGTAGTCCTGCGCCTTCAACTAGATTGCCAAAAATTTGTTTTGCCTCCTTGTAATACTATTTCTGTTGCTCAGGGTCATAGGAGTGGTTTTGGGAGGCCAGTCAGATGATTGTGGGTTGGTTCGGGGTTCCTCGATCATCTCCAGTATTTTTTCCTCCATGTGTAACTATATTAATATTGGACAGAGGAGCTGCCTCCATTACCCTTGCCTCTATGTTGATCAAATTCGCTCCCCTCTACTTGCTCCACTCCTCCCATCTTGCAATTAGCTCTAGATAATCCTTGGTCACATGTGCATTGATCCTACACTGAGAACACCAAGGCCTCCTTGATAGAGGGAAATCCCACACAACATGCCCTTCTTGGTCACAGTCATAACATCGAACAAGGCCTCTACCTCCTGTCCTTTCACCCCTTGTTCCTCCTCCTCGCCTTTCTTGAGCAGTCTTATTGACTCGGAAGGTTGAGTAGTCTAACCTATATGCTAGAGCATCCAATGCTCTACACTGATCAATGTGGTGAGTTGTAGAAGCACAAAACTCACAATAATTGTTATTTGGAACATGTTGAAGCCTTGAAAATTGTTTCTTACAACATTGGGGGAAAACCACCCGGTCTGGACCTTGGTTGGCAGCTCCTTTTCCGTTTGGTGTAGTGGCTCCGACTGGGGGTAATGGGACCAGTTTCCCAATATAAATTATGATAATTCCGATGGGGTTATATATGATAGTTCAGGGAAATGTTTAAGCTAAAAGTAATCTAAACTAAAATAATACTCACATGCATATATCCTAATTAAAACATTATCTAGCTATGACTATACCTGGGAATAAAATTGACACATGTGATCTAAAATAATTTCCTAAAGCAATTGGTAATAAATATCATTCAACTACGATAGGAAGTGAAATCATTTTAACAATAATCGTTTCGGATAAATAGTTAACCGAAATGATTGTGAAAGATATATCGCATAAGAAATTATTCATATATTCAGCATAAAATTTAGGTCATCACCATACAAAAGCGCAATAATGCTAACCAAGCTTTAAGCTTTCATACATAAACAATTTGAACAAAAAATTACTACTTAATACATAAACAAAACAAAATCATGAGATAAAAGTACCGTTTGTAATAAGTTATGCTCATGTGTTTCAGCAATATCGACCTACTTCCAATAAATCCAAAACCATCGAAGAGTACAAAAGTGAAATTTCAGTAGAAGATTCCAGATAAGATAAAAATAAATCATGTTCTATTCATTTCACCAGAACTTCCTCAAAGGGACAGAAGTGCATGTTTTGAAGATTGTTTCTGATAAAATTTCTGGACCCCTCTCTAAATGCATGAGAGGGGTTTAAATACTAAACTATAAATCCTAATAATAGATTATTACCAAAAGAGTTGAGGAGTTCTAAACAACCTTCCTCAAATTGTGCAAAACAAAACAAAAATTGAAATTAAAATATGGTGACTAACTCCTTTGTGTTCGATCTTTAAGATCGCAGATGTCCGTCATGAGTTTGAGCTGTGTCGGTGGGCTGATCATAGATTTCAACTGCCCAATGAATACGTCATCGGTCAGTGTTGGCACCATTTTCTACGTGGAAGAGGTTAAGCATTGTAGGGTCATCCACTGGCTATAAGGTTTAACTAAATATTTCCAGTACGCTTCCCAGTTTATCCTGGTCATTTGCCTAATCGCTTCCTCGTTTTCTCTTGTTGCATGCCTCCACTGTTGTTCGAGCTGTTTGGTATTCGGAAGAAAACCTGGTACAAACTTTGCCACCAAGTTTGCGCTGTGTATATTTTCGTTGATGTTTTCAATAACACAGTTTGTTTTTGTTGCTGCGACCGTTGTTGCCTTTTCTGCTTGCCTAATTCGAGAATCCCAGTTTGCAGATAAAATTTCTTTGTGTGATTCCTCCAATATAGGCAAATTGGCCTTCCTCCAATCCTCTAAATTCTTCCAAGTGATGAATTCGGAAACTGTTTTCAAGACTTCATCATATTCGAGTCTCATGTCAACGACTTGACTCGTTAATTTGTCACTAGTCTCACAATAAGGAGTCAACTACGAGACCTTCTGCCATAGAATTTCTTTTTGATGCATTAGCTTGGAGTTTAGGCTGATGTCAGGTGGATAAATTATTCTTGCAGACAAGAATGATCTCCCTAGTATCTAATGATATCTAGCAACAAGCAAACCAAACAAATTCTATCTTTCTCTAAATATGCAATTTATAAATAAAGGCCAACAGGTGTTTTAGGCCTACCTCCGGTCCAGTGCTAGTTTGTGGAAGCCACGCTCCGTTTGTCCAAATGAGCTCCCTTTTCAAGAATCTGCAAACACAAACAGGCACACACATCAAATACCACCTGCATAGCCAATATAATAAACCATATTTATCATGATGATCAAGGAATTCATGAAATAAACCATAGAAGACAATTTATTGAGAAAAATGAATCTGATTGTATTAACTTTAATCAAAGAAGAACTTTACAACCTTGGTGCCTTGATGCTATACAAGCTCCTCCCAGGGTCCAGCAAGAATCTCCTCTACTTTGACAAGTTTCACTCTCTTCCCAAAGAAGCCAAAAGGTATGTAATCTCTCCTCTCAAGCTTAACTAGGAAGTCTCAATTCCAACAACATTTACCCTCAAAAATGTTCAGCTTTCAACCTCCCTAGCAACCAGCCCAATGCCTCATTTTATAGTGCAAAGGAAGGAAGTTACTAGGTCCACCTTCAAAGGGATAGAGCCCTCTTTCAAAGGGATAAGCTCCTCTCATCAAGGGGTTAGCTCCTTTAGTTATGGGATGCATGAATCACCTAGGAGTGAACCACGTCAAGATTCCTTCTAGAAGCGTCCAGAATTAACCCAAAGTAAGTTTTTAAGAATAAACTTGCGCCTTTTTGACTTTCACAGGGGTCCGCACCCACTCCTTTAGAGACAGAGCGGGCAGGTCCGCAGGTAACATGACCAAGGGGTGCGGGACTGCAGGTAATGGTAAGAGAAAGTGCGGAACTAGAGTTTTATAGATTTTCAAAGACTTTCTCTCATTTTTAAAGCTTGACATGAAGAGCTAAGGTTTGAGACTTGCAAAGGAGGACAGTATGAGTGGTGATAGACTCACACTGACTGCAGAAAGTCATGGTGACAATATTTTGTGTAACAAATTGCCCCCTAAAGTGTGAAGTCTGTAGTAGATGAGGATTTCATTTATCATCTAAGAAGAGTGAAGTACTTTATCATTTCGAGGATCATCTTGTGGACAGCCTGGTTGGAACTTGTAAAAACATTCAATGCAAAATATATATATGAGATCATATCATCGCTGAGGTAGGCATTCCCATACTCATATCAAAACTGACTAGAAAACTAACTAAACTGCTCTGATGTAGGAATGATCTTGTAATACATCACAAGTATAGACTCATGTAGACAAAATATGGGCGCAACCATCTATTTATGAATAGTCCACTGTATAATGAATGCAAAATTCCTCGCAGCCTGGATGGTGGAAACTAGATCCAGGGTCTTGATTTCTACTTCCCAAAATAGTACGATTCTATCCATGTGAATGAATGTGTCGAAGTCGAACATGGTAGAAACCACTTGATTACCAGTCAATGATGTAAACTGTTAACAAGTGTGAGAGAAACCACCATTAATGTCAATGGCTCTCAAAGTACTCAGTACAATCCATGAGATGTGAATAGATGTGTTGATGTAGAACATGTCACGGAATCCTTTGATCGAAGGTCAATGATGCAACCTATCGTCGAAGGCGAGAAACCTGCCATTTAGGCATGCATATCCCAAGGTACTGACGATTTCTAGATCATATTTCTAGATAATGAGCTGAAGTCGATAGAAAGCGATCCGTCGTAGGCAAGCCCACAACACGAAATCATATATCAAGTTTGAAGAAATATAGTTGGAAGGGCTGACTCAGGGATGGTCAAGATGGATGACAGATATTTTGCAGATGAATGGTTTATTTGCACTGACCTCTTGAACACATAACGACACTGCAGATGGTTTGGTGACAATTGACCCAAAGCTAATACCCAGAAACCGGCTGAAGACTTTCAATATGGTTTGATTAACTGTTAGGCAAAGGATTCCCCAACCCAGGTGAACAAAAAGTGTCGTGTCCAAGAGTGGTTAAATGTTTTTCTGAGACACAAAGTATGACAAACAGGTTCATTTTTCTCTCTTTTCCCCCACCATTTCTGGAAAGTACCTCTTTATTTTTGACAAGCTTGACGAGGATAACATTTTCTTGATTATAAGATCATCCTTCGGATGAGTCCAACTTAGTTTAAATTCGAACCCTAAGAAGGAGTGGTCCGTTCCTGTTTGTAATTGAACAGGTCCTTTACCGTTCAATTTTAACGAGTCCATTATAGGAGAAACTCGGCGTTTTTCAATTTTAGGGAGTCTGAAAAAACTTAAGAAAACTCCATGGTTGTCCTTTTTCGTAAATTTGTGTCTCCCAAGCCTGAAAAAAGTATAAAATAATACCTGATAGAACCGCTTGACCATTACGATCAAGGAGTACTTTTCATAAGTAGTGTCTCTGATCCGAAAAAATAAAAAAGTGATCAATGACACATCATTTTATAACCAATATCGAATTTGAAATGACAAAAATCCAGCAATCTTTTCATGTTTTTACGGTCAGAAAAGAGCTGTAAGTGGACCGCCTTTTTAATTCCTTTTTAACGAGCTTAAAAAGAAAAACTCGGAAATCTTTTCATATTTTAGGAGTCAGAAAAGAGCTTAAAGGTGACTCTAATGTTTTTTGTCGAAAATGATCAATTTTTCTTGAACAATCCGTTATCCTGCACAAAAACTCAAACATTACTCATACCTGTTTAAAATAAATAAAAATGCTTCAAAAGTTACCTCTTTAAAGTGAAAAATAAACAAATTAAAAATTCATTTATTCAAAAAAGCTTATAAAAAGGGCTTTTGTAAATTCATTTTTACCATTTGACTTCAGAGTGAGAAAGAGAGCTTTTGGGTAAGAAACTTCCCATGAAGATTGCGGAAAATCCGTTTGTTGGAATCGAACACCGTCACCTCCAGGTAATCCACATCACCTTACTCTTGCATTTCAACCGTTTGAAATTTTGTTTTTAGGTTTATATTTTGATTTTTTGGAAAAATTTTGTTTAAAGGTTTGCTCGCGGGGGTCCGCAGGCGCAGCATGCGAAACCTGCGGACCCCGACTTTTTCGCATGCAGAAAAAAGTCAGGGGCCCGCACCCACTGTTTAGGCAGAGTGCGGACCTACGCACTATCTCTAACTTAGAGGGTGCGGTCCCCATGGCATATGTTCTAAAATTCCAAATTCTTCAAATTTTGCCCAAAAACTTCAATTTAAAATGTTCTAATCCGCCTTTTCTTTCAATGTAGGGTATACATCATGCTTAGCTGGCGGGAATGGGAGCACGAAGATGTGGATGCTGCCGCACTAAATCATCAACCCTCAATAGATGCATTGAGGGCATGTGGGCTATATAAATTCTAGGCCATACCTGGCATGAGGGCCCAAGTAGACTTTTTGCAGTGGCTGGTGGACAGGTGGAATGTGCAGGACCAGTGTTTCATTATTGGTGGCCACCAGCTCGAAATGGAGCTGGAAGACATTTACTTTTTCACTGGTTTGCCTAAGAGAGGTGAACAATTGACTCTATTCAGGACTAGGCCAGGTGGCCAGTCTGTCGATAGCCTCTGGCTAGAGTTTTGTAATGACCAAACCAAGGACAAAGGGATTGATATTAAAACCATTTCCCGTCCTGAACTCAAAGTGATTGCATTTACTGTCACCAGGCTCTGCGGAAGCGCAGCACTACATATGGCCACTGGATCCCAAATGCGGATGGCAGTAGACTGCTTTCGAGGCACCATCTTCAACTGGTGCGAAGCTATGTTGGCTAATGTAAAAGGCCAACTGACTAGAGCAAAGAACGGAAAACTGAAAAACTTTGGATATGGTTTCTTAGTTGTGAGCTTTGGTCTAGAGAGGGTCCCAATGTTGGTCCCACAACATCTTTCCGTTGAAGCTGGACTTCCCCGAGAGCCCAAACTGATGCGTTGGGTTGCAGTTATGGCCCGTCATCTTGAGGAGGGTTCAGAGGTTGTTTGATTTCCTCCTGAGTATTTTCATTGGTTGGAGAACCAAGTTTTCATGATTCAGGATTTTCCTTATGCTGGGATGGATTATCGTGGTGACCAACCACTCTCCGGCCCTATGAGAGGAAACAGCCAGCTATAGTAGCACCAGCCCCACGGGACGAATCTACAAAGACCTTGGCCGAATTGGAAAACCATCCAGAGCATTTGACAGCAGACATTCCAGAGACTAGCATAGATGACATTCCTCTTAGGCTACAGCGCTATGTGATTGGGGTCCCAAGACCTTTCAGGAGGTTCCTTTGTAGGGTGGCTTGTACAGTGGTTTCTTATCGTGATCATCACTAGTGATAGGATGATCGCCTGTTGTAGACTCATATGACATTTTTGCTTTTTGCACTATCATTTTTGCCGATCATAAGGTGTTTCTCAACCTATGATCGAAGACGATGTATATTTGACACACTTCTATGCTATGCTATATCACTATTACCGACTATCTTGTAAAACATGTTATGGAATGTTTTTAAATTTACTTGTTTGATTATTGCAAATGTCTACTTAACATTCGAGAAGCAATTGCATCTGCTAATGTATTTAAATATCTTGGAATATGTTGATATTCAATATAGTCAAATTCACGTTCCAAGAGACGAACTCTCAAAAATAATCTCAATAACACTGGATTTCTAATGGCATAAACTCTATTAAGCTGCAATACAACGAGTTCAGAATCTAACCTCACAATCAAACTCTGAATCCCAAATGAGATGGATTCAGATAATAACTCAATCACTACACTATACTCTGCAATTTTGTTCGTTGTTTGACCGAGGCTTACCCCATGCATAGATACCAACTCATCAGAGGGCGAATAGATAACCCAAGCTGCGGAAGAGATGTTCTGTGTATTACGACAAGCACCATCAGCAAAACCAATGTATGTTTGGAGAGACGTCGACATCTGCAATATCAAGAGTAAAATCAAGATAAGCAGGAATAATGACAAAAACACTCTCTAAACTAAGCACACTTTTCTAATCTAAAACACACCAGCTAGAAAGAAAATTAACCTAACTAAAAATATCCACACCTAGATTTAAGCATAATATCTCTTCAGGTAAAGACCATTTCTGGGTTTACCTAAAGAGACTCCGTCAAAGTCTACCAATTCATAGGCCCCTTTTGCCAGCTTTCACTTAACAACATAAGGACCATGCCACATGGGTGCGAATTTTCCAGCGCCTAACTTATCATTTGCTTGATCATACAGTAAGACTAGGTCTCCTTCCGAAAAATTACGAGGTGTAACATTTCGATCATACTGAGCTTTAATACGTTTGGCATGAGTTTCGATTGCTAGTGCAGCATCACGTCGATTCTCATCTAGCCGAGCCAAGTACAACAAACATTTCTCCTCTTCGGAAGTGGCTGGAAGTAATTCTATGGCCATGTGCAATGATGAGATTTCGCATTCAATGGGTAACACAGTGTCCAAACCGTAAACTAGTTGGATACGCCCAAAGCACTGAAAATAACATGTTATGCCAATTCGACCTATGAATCCCAATGATTCGTCGGATCATAATGACTAGAACTTTGTTGATGGCTTCAACCAGACCATTAGCTTGTGGATAATATGGAGTTGAACTATCGTGACGCAGGCCAAGTTGGTCTGTTAGTTCAGTCATCATAATATTTTGAAAATGACACCCATGATCAGTGATAATCGCTTGTGGAACACCGAACCTAGCAATTATATGATTGAAAACGAAAATTACAGCAGTTTTGCCGTCTGCCGAAAATGTAGGCATCGCCTCGACCCACTTGGTAAAATAATCTACTGCAAGGATGATATACGCATGCCCCCCGGCTGAGTGAGGGTTACATGTAATAAAATCGATACCCTATTTTGCAAAAGGACCGACGGCAATTATAGGGTGGAGAGGAGCAGGTGGAGCGCGCATCTTTCGATCAAAAATTTGGCAGTTGTGGCATTTTCGGACCGCGTTAATACAATATTTAAACAAAGACGGCCAGAAATAGCCAGCGCGCAATATCTTTTGGGCTGTGGCAAACCCAGACAAATGACCGCCACACGCTCCAAAGTGACAGTCATTTAGAACCCTTTCAGCTTCCTCATGAATTAAACAACGTCGGAAAACAGAGTTCGCCCCACGACGATAAAGTGTATCTCCAATGATTTTAATTTGTTGGGATTGGAATCGTATTTTCCGACGCTGAGATCTTGAAATTTCAGGCCAAAAGGATTGGGTTTGGAGATAAACGATGATATCTCCATACCATGGATCAAGAGTGCTGATTAGAAACAAGGATTCGTCCACAATGGGCTCTTCCGCCACAGTTTCAGTATCAGCACGTGGGAAGTCACACATCAACTCCGCAAAAACTAAAGATTTCTTTGACTTAGATTTTTCAAATTCCAAGTCAAATTCCTACAGGATAACAATCCATTTGGAATACTTGCCCCCTAGCAATTGTTTAGTCAAAATATAGATCATAGGGTTGCAATTGGAAATTACAGTAGTTTTGCGTTGTAAAATGTAATGACGAAATCATTGGACAGCTTGAACAGCTTCCAAGGCTAATTTCTCCACATGTGAATATTTTAGCTCAGTTGGATTTAAGGTTTGACTAAGGTAGTAAATCACATGTTCACTACCGAATTCATCTTCCTGAACTAACACCATTCCGATGGTGGAATGAGAGGCGGCAAGATATAAGAAGTAGCCCTGGTTGTAGTTGGGATGATGCAATAACGGTGCATGGGTCAACGCATGTTTTAGTGCATCAAAAGATTTGTCAGCTATCTCATCCCAAAAGAATGGAGTATTCTGTTTCAACAACCTGGTAAAACCCTTTGTTATCTCAGCATAGTTAGGAATGAATCGACGTAAAAAGTTTGCTTTCCCTTGCAAACTTTGGAGTTGGCGAAGAGTCGAAGGAGGAGGCAATTTGACAATAGCTTCAACCTTCGAGGGATCGACACGAATGTCGGCTTTCGAAACAACAAATCCCAGTAACCGACCTGTTTCTATACATAAAACACACTTGTGTGGATTCAACCTAATTCGATAATGCCTACACCTCATAAAGATTGCTCGTAAATGGATGAGATGATCGGCTCTACGTAATGAATGAGCAGGTAAATCATTGAGATAGGGTTGCACAATGTGCTTGATGTCATGAAACGCGTAAGACATGGCTCTTTGAAAAGTTGCTCCGGCGTTCTTCAGCCCAAAAGGTAGTTTGCAGTAAGAAAATGTCCCCCATGGACAAATGAAAGCCGTTTTTGGTTGATCAGCAGGTAGAATATTGATTTGATTATAACCCGAAAAACCATCCATAAAGGAGAATATTTCACTGCCAGCACAATCATCAATTATTTGATCGATATAGGGAGTTGGATAATTGTCTTTTGGACAGGCTCGATTTATATCCCTATAATCGATACATATTCTTATTGTTCCTTGCTTTTTGTTAACAGGAACGATATTCGATACCCAATCCGTTAAGGGAATTGGATAAATGAAACCTGCTTTAAGTAATTTTTCAACTTCTGCTTTAATAGCAGCAGCTTTTCGCGGGTGGATCTGATGCAAACGTTGCCGGACGGGTTTAGCATCCGGGTAAGTTTTGATTTCATGAACAACAATTGCTGGGTCAATTCCTGGCATTTCCTCATATGACCAGGCAAACACATCGCGGAATTCTTGAAATAGGGCCTTATATGTTTGAAATTCATCTTCCGTACAAGAGGCACCTATATGAATGTTTTCAACAATTCCAGGCTTAACCGAAATGTCAATAGGAATAGTTCGAGAAATATTTCCCAAATTTAACTCAGAATCAGGATTTTTCAATGGATTCTGAGGTTCCTTGACATAATTAGTTGTAAAAATAGATGAAAAATCATTTTCAAAGTGATCAATCTCAGGTAAAAATGAAGATCTATGATGAAGATCTTCCCATGGTAAATCATCAACACACAAGATTTCATGAATTTGCTCATCAGTGTGAACAAGTTCGGAAAACGTTGTTGAATCTGAGTCTGATATTGAAAGTGATTCTTCATGGACCACATTCATTAAGTCAATTTCGGTTGAAGAAGGGTCGGAAAACGACTGTACGGCCTGATACGCAATTTCATATGGACTCAAAGGCATAGCATCACCAAATGAATCTATCTCAGATTCGGAAGGTACGATCCAAGGATCATCATAAACAATAGTGTCTGATGAAATCATATGAATGGTTGCAGTAGAAGGCGATACGTTGGGAGGAGGAAAGGAAAAAGTTCCTAGTAAACCAGAATCTTTAACTAGTCCTACTCCAACATCCTTATAAGGGATAGTTGTTTTGCCGACATGCTGGATACTTTCAGAAGAGGCTGGGTCAGATGAAAAGTAAGTTAACCGTTCTATAGTTACAATCTTTCCATTATAAGGAAACTTTATAAGCTGAAAGATGATGAGACAACAGCAGTCATAGCATAAGACCAACTACGACCCAAGAGAAGGTTGTAATCTAGAGGGGCATCAACCACTTCCACATCTAGATTAACAGTTTTGCCTTCAACCCCTATAGGTAAACCCTGTAGAATGCCAAAAGGATGGAACCCACGGCCATCAAAAGCATTTAGAATCGTCGGGGATTGATTAAGTGTAGGAGAACCAAGCGATCTCCAACACTGGATCGACATAATACACGTTGAAGCTCCCTCATCAATTACAGTCCTATAGCAAGGTCTGTTTTTTACTAATACTGGAATCTAGAAAGCCATTTGATGAGGTAAGCGAGGTGTACTATTTTCTAAATCAAAGATTATAAGGTTCGAGTCCTGAATATCAACAGCTCCTATAGCCGACAATAGCAATTTACGTTGTGCTGGACATGATTGCAGCACCTCCAAAGCCGACATTGCTGAAGGTGAAATTGCTAAATCTTCAACAATGTTATACTTCTAAGCAGCTCTCGCATGTGGATTGAAAGATGACTTTCGAAGTACACCCTTTGCGGGCGGTTTGATTACTAAGTCTGGGTTAGGTTTCTCGATCTGTAGTGGATCGAAACCGGGAGTTGAAGTTGATGGGTTCGAATTAGAAGATTTTGCTTCCTTACCACCAACAGGACTTTTACTTCCATAATCTTGCGATCGTGTCGCAATCCTAACATGGGACATCATCATTATGGGTTCTTCTGAGGCATTTGAGGAAGAACCTATCATCTTACTATCTTGACTAGGAAAAGGATCCTTCAAAACAGCAGGCGTTTGAGAACCTTTGACAATTTTCGCAACCTCAGCGCGATGAGGGCAGTCTCTTGTAAAATGCTCTTCGTCACAAATGAGACAAGGATAACGAGGTTTGCGTTTCTCATCAGTAGATTCCGTTTTTTCTGGTTTCTCTTTCGAATTTTTATCTGATTTATTTTTCTTCTTCCCCTTCTTCTTACCACCGGATTTTGATTTGGCCGTAGATGACTCTACAACATGAATATCGGCAGAAATTTCCGTGGAAGAGTCTCCTGTCGGGGAATCTGGTAAAGTTATGATAGGAGAAGAATTCTTGGAAGATTTCTTCTTACTTTTGGTATTAACTGTACCAATCATACCATCAGCGGCATGAGACCTTGAAGGAGCTGCAGTTATTTGATTTTGTTTAGGAAGGTCGGGGATTTTCTCATGTAAGGTACCCGACTGCGTATAAACGAGGTCAAGGTACTGAGCTTGAGCAATTACTTGCTCTTCAGTAACGACTCCTGCCTTAGCTACATCCTCAGTGATTTTAGGTAATAATGATTTGACAAACCATTCTGCTAAGATTTGATCCGGAATAAAAAATTTCACTAAACGTCGTCGACGTCTCCATTCATGAATGTGATCTAAAATGTAAGTGGACGTTGACTGTTTTAATGAAGTTAATAATTCCGTGCCATTGTCATATCTGACAGGCAACTGAAAATGAGTTAAAAACGAAGTAGCTAACTGACTAAAGTTATAAAAAGAGGCTCGCAGTAACTCAATGTACCCCTTGGCCGCAAGACCAATTAGAGTGCGTTGAAAAAGACATAAACGAATCGAATCATCTGAAATGGAGTTAGATGCACACAAGAGGTGATAAGTCATCACATGGTTTGACGGATCCTCTCCTGATTTACCTTCAAACTTAGGAATATCACTGGGCAACTTATTCGGCATTGGCGGCCAAAACGGAAGATAATTAATCGGATCGTTCGTAAGGCACGACAAGTCAGGCAAGTCCAAAGTTGCAATGAATGGTAACTGACGATTAGGGTCTCGAAAACCCTGGGTCATGAGACCAGCCCCAGGAGGAGGATATCCAAGATAACTAGGAATTGGAATTGCATTTGGGATATTATATCCTCCCGGAAAACCAGGATTAACCGGACCGTACTGGGGTTGTTGAGGTTGCTGATAAGTATATCCAGGGTACGGTTGATACTGATAGACTGGGTTCTGCACAGCAGGACCGAATTGGTACTGTCCCTGGTACGGTTGATAAGTAAATTGAGGTTGACTTGTGACAATCGTACTTGGACCAAGTTGTCCTACAGGCATTTGAACCGAAGTCTGAATTGTGGGTCCAGACTGAGGTAAATATGCTTGAGGAATTGATGTAGGAACAGTAGAAACCGGAGTTGTCGATACTCCAGAAGTAGGTGGGGTAGATTGAACAGATGTTGCAGCAGTTGCAGCAGTCGTTTGAGGCGGAGTTCGAGGCAAACTAGGCCCAGACTGAGAAACTACAGAAGGTGCAGAAGTTTGAATAGTAGGCTGGACAGGTTGCTGGGTTGAACCATAAACCAAGGGTTGTCTAGATTGAGATGACAACTGCACATTCGGTTGCAAGATCTGTTGAGATTGAGATGGCTCCCACACTATATTCATTCTGGGGTATGGACCCATAGAAGGTTGAGCATATGAAATACCATAACCGGGTTGAGGGTAGGGTTGATAATTCAAAGGTACATTTCTAGTTCCTTGGACAAATTATTGACTTGAAGGTGGTTGGAAACCTTGGATTGGGTACTGACCTTGAGATTGATAACCTTGAGGCACGTACTGATACTGGGGTTGACCTTGAGGTACATATTGATACTGCGGTTGACCTTGAGGTACATACTGAGTCTAGGGTTGACCTTGAGGTACATACTGAGTCTATGGTTGACCTTGAGGAATGTACTGTCCCGAAGGTATGTACTATCCTTGAGGTTGCCCCCCAAGTGGTAATTGGGTACCTTGAGGTTGCCCCCCAGGCGATAATTGAGGACCTTGAGGCTGCCCCCCAGGCGGTAGCTGGCCACCTTGAGGTTGCGGATTTGGAATGGTACCTGACATCATAAGAATATCTTCTACACTCAACGGCTTAGTTCCGTTATTGCCAGTTAATAACCCTTGTTCAACAGGTTGAGGAGATGCTCCCGAAAAAGTACCAGTAAGTGACTGATACCCAGAGGGAACAGAAGGACCGCCATATAAAAATGTTTCTGGAGATTGAGAAAACATGGATGACTGTCTCGACATATTCAAAGGAGGATAATAACCTCTAGGTGTTGGATGAAACGAAATGCGAGGTGGTGAAAAACTTAGTCCCGGGTTTTCCAAAAAATTAGTCAATGAAAGATATCAAGCGTCCCTACTAGGTGGACTGTAAAAGATCGATTCACGTTCTCTAAGTTCTATAGTTGGTTGATTTTCAGGGATAGGTATACCTTCTTCCGGAGTAACAAGTTATTCAATAGCAATAATTCTAGAAGGAAGATCTTGGGTAATGACTCTTCCTACCCTAGGTGAACCAGGACCACTGGAAGTTGGAGAGGCAAATCCTGATGATGGAGTAGCAGCAGGTTCAGTTTTAGGTTCAGAAATTTTAGGTTCCTCGGCTAATTCACTAGTAGAAGAAAAACTACCAGTAACTTCAGGAAATGAAACAGGTTCGATAATATACTCTGGTGCTTGAACTTGATAATCAGGATGCACAACTAAAGAAGATTCTCCTTCCTCGAGTGACCCAACTCTATTGTCACTAGGAGTTACAAGGGCTCATAGCCCTTCAAGCTGGCTTGGTGAAAACTCAGGAGGTTGGCCCCGAAGTCTACGGGACTGCCTCGGTAATTCAGCCACGATTAAATATTTTAATTACTTCACACGCAAACAAAGAAAAATCTCAATGAAAACCACCTAAAGACTCTAAAGAACCATACAATTTTGAATCACACGCCTAAAGAATCTAGGAGGTCAAACCACACACAAACAGTAACTTTCCGTACCGAAAACATTAGTTGGTGATGAAATCCAACGTTGCAGAATTCAATACAGAAATGGCGGTTGGAACAGTTACCCCGACAACCTGCTTAATGAATAGACTGGCACAAGTTTCTCCACTAAACCGTCTCGAGTGAAGAGAACCCCCCAAAAAATCAAAGTGAGTCTAGTCGACATCTGCTCCAGGTACAGTGGGATCTTCCCTCCACAGACACCTTAGGAAAGAATCCTATAGATTATGGTCACTATGGTTACCAACGGAAACAAATATACCTGGGGGAACAGTCTGTGATCCGATACACACGCAAGGGCAGAGTAGCAAAGCTCAATCCCCTTGAAGGCTCCTTGACATAATCCAAGGTTTACCAACAAGTGACCCCAGGCTCCTCGACAATGGTTAATCTGAGGTTTATCGTTTTTAATATGTGTATATCTGCTATCATTCCCAATGAGGAAGGATTGATTACCCCACTGGTTCGGATATGACCTCATGCTTGACTCCTTTAAGAGGAGCTTCCCAGAGCATAGATGTAACAATTGGAATTTATCTCCTACCGCAAGATACAGCTACTTGTTTGTTTTTACTATCTTGGAGAGTTAATTACTCCCTACTCCAAGATACTAGCCTAAGCTATGTTGGTGATAAAGAGCCCTAGAAATAAAAAGATTGCTAGATAAATTTTACTTTAAGCGTTATTTTTATTGGTTTTTTCTTAAGCCAAAAGGTGCGGAGATGAAACTTTATGGTGTGAAGACTCGACTCCAAAACACTAAAAATGCACCTAAGATGATAAACAATCCTTTTTTTTCAATGAATTTCTAGCTAAAGAAAGAGTTGAGAATGCAAATGCTTAAAAACAAATCTTTCCTTACCAAACAAATGAAAAGAAGAACTTTTTGCCTTTTTCAATAAACTCAAAAACGAGACTACTAATTATGCTCACGAAAATTTCCCTTTCTTTTCAACACTTCAAATACTACAAAAACAAACCTTTTTTTTTTTAAGAGATTTTTTCTAATTTCTAGAACACACTCAAAACTATTAAAAAATCTAATCTTGAGATCTATAAATTCTAAAAATCTAATTGAAGTAAAAGCTTACAAAATTTATTTTCAAGGATGTTTTACTTAACTATGAGAAAACTAAGGACTAATTTGTCCAGAATAACAAATTAATCAAAAAACAACCAGCTTTTGTTTTCTTTTTAAAAATGAAATCCAAAACTTTCAAAACAAGTTCTTTCGAAGCTTCGCAAAGAGAAAAACGAGATGTATTCCTCAACAAAGGCAGATTTTACAAATCGGTCAGACTCATAAGAAGACCAGCAAAAACCAGGGTGATCTGAGGTTTCTAAGGCTTCTAAGCTCTGAGTTACTACAAAGACCAAATGAAAATCAAGCCAGGCACACAAAACTTCTAGAAATTCACCTAAAACCTAAATGCCAATGGAATTAACCTACGAAAAGTTTCTGACAAGACACGTGCAGATCTGGGCAGAGGCTAAAACATATAAACAAATCCTAGGCTTAACTAGATGAAAAGATTTTAGTTTTTCAAAAATTTGATAGGGTCCGCAGTCCCCTGGTATAACCAGGTGCGGTACTGCACTGTGTAGTAAACAAACAGTGCGGGTATGTCTGCACTGTGTTACAAACAGCAGGTGCGGTCCACTCTCAAAAACGTGAAAAAACAAAAACAATTCAAAATCTAAACACCTACCCAATCCCACACAGCAAGCAAAAACTAGAAACAAAGAAACAGTTTCTCAAGTCAAAGTAAAAGCAAAGGCAAAAACCAAAAATTCAAGTCCCCAGTGGAGTCGCCATTTTTTCGGGCGGATAAATCGTTCTTGCGGACAAGATTGATCTCCCTAGTATCTAATGATATCTAGCGACAAGCAAACCAAACAAATTCTATCTTTCTCTAAATATGCAATTTATAAATAAAGGCCAACAGGTGTTTTAGGCCTACCTCCGGTCCAGTGCTAGTTTGTGGAAGCCACGCTCTGTTTGTCCAAATGAGCTCCCTTTTCAAGAATCTGCAAACACAAACAGGCACACACATCAAATACCACTTGCATAGCCAATATAATAAACCATATTTATCATGATGATCAAGGAATTCATGAAATAAACCATAGAAGACAATTTATTGAGAAAAATGAATCTGATTGTATTAACTTTAATCAAAGAAGAACTTTACAACCTTGGTGCCTTGATGCTGTACAAGCTCCTCCCAAGGTCCAGCAAGAATCTCCTCTACTTTGACAAGTTTCACTCTCTTCCCAAAGAAGCCAAAAGGTATGTAATCTCTCCTCTCAAGCTTAACTAGGAAGTCTCAATTCCAACAGCATTTACCCTCAAAAATGTTCAGCTTTCAACCTCCCTAGCAACCAACCCAATGCCTCATTTTATAGTGCAAAGGAAGGAAATTACTAAGTCCACCTTCAAAGGAAAAATGTTCAGCTTTCAACCTCCCTAGCAACCAGCCCAATGCCTCATTTTATAGTGCAAAGGAAGGAAGTTACTAGGTCCACCTTCAAAGGGATAGAGTCCTCCTTCAAAGGGATGAGCTCCTCTCATCAAGGGGTTAGCTCCTTTAGTTATGGGATGCATGAACCACCTAGGAGCGAACCAACCACGTCAAGAATCCTTCTAGAAGCATACAGAATTAACCCAAAGTGAGTTTTTAAGAATAAACTTGCACCTTTTTGACTTTCACAGGGGTCCGCACCCACTCCTTTAGAGACAGAGCGGGCAAGTCCGCAGGTAACATGACCAAGGGGTGCGGGACCGCAGGTAATGGTAAGAGAAAGTGCGGAACCAGAGTTTTATATATTTTCAAAGACTTTCTCTCATTTTTAAAGCTTGACATGAAGAGCTGAGGTTTGAGACTTGCAAAGGATGACAATATGAGTGGTGATAGACTCACACTGACTGCAGAAAGTCATGGTGACAATATTTTGTGTAACAGCTGAGCACTTCAATTGTAAACTAATCAATATTTGGGCTATCCTTATACTTATATGTTAATGCTTGTATCTGCGCTTCCTTTTCTGCTAAACTGACTTGATGTTTTATTTGCTCCTGCTCGAATTCTTGTTGGAGCTTGGCTATTTGCAATTCCGCTTGTTGATTAGATTTTTCTTGCTCTAAATATTATTCCAACAGCATAATTTTATTTTCCTTTTCTCTGAGCAACATTTGTACTTCGGTTGCTTTGTCAATGGTCATTGTAGCATAGGCTACTGCAAACTGAGACAGTGTAGTAAGGTTGTCAGATGGGTCGATGGGTGAGTCTTTCCAAACAATATCAATTGGTTCATTCTCAGGAGTAGTAGTAGTTGTAGCATCCAAATTCCTCTTTTTCCTCTGCCTTTTGACAATAGCTGTGTGGATTGGGCTATAGAACACATCTAGAGGAGGAATCTCCTCAATTCTCAAAACAATTTCAGAGGTAGGAGTGGCAGGAATGTGCTCTACCTCTTGAGTACTTACAGTTTTCTCTACTGTAATTTCTTGAGTTGTTTTGTGTTACGAAATCTGAGGCTCAGGTGCTTGTTTCTCTGTATGGAGATTTGTATTAAAAAGCTCCCATTCTTTCTCCAAATCAATCACCGGGAGTTTTATTTACTGGGTGGAGGAGGAATGAATTTCAGCCAGTTTTCTAGCTAAGGTTTGCTCAGTTGTCTTTTCTATAGATTGGGTTGTATCCTTTTTTGACTCTTTTCTTTTGCTTCCCCCATTTTGTGACTATTGCTCTGAATTCTCTGACTCCCTGGTAGATTTCTCTTGGGACTCTGCTTGGTAATCATCTCTAGAATTTCCTCTGGAACTTCCTTCTAGGCCTACGCTGGGAGTTAGCTCCCT
This sequence comes from Pinus tabuliformis, assembly GCA_031772625.1. Taxonomy (NCBI): domain Eukaryota; kingdom Viridiplantae; phylum Streptophyta; class Pinopsida; order Pinales; family Pinaceae; genus Pinus; species Pinus tabuliformis. The sequence goes on from CM062812.1 coordinate 281,572,634, forward strand.
TATTGGTTCAATCAATAATTGGTCTAACGGGACCTTTAACAATCTCCTTTCTTTGTATTGACGAAAGGCCTCAAGATCTTCTTGGTCAAAAAGTAGTGATGACATGTGCTTCACTTCTGTGAATGTCTCTTTCTGTAGGAAGATGTCATCAAATGCATCCTCCTCGTGACTGAATACCTTCACATTTACTGTGGTAGTGAAGTCTTTGGCGGTGCCATTTGGTTTGTACTAGCGACCTGGGAATTTAGGTAATTTCATAGATTGCATGATCTCTACCTCTTTGAATGCATGACCCAAATCGTGCAGTTAAAATGCTCCACATTGTAACAGAAATGTAGTCCAAATGGCCTTTTTCCCTTCCTTTATTCTTTTGCTTAGCCCACCCTCACTAGTTGTTTGATAGGCTATCTCTCTAGCCATCAATTTGTCTGGAACATAGTATGGTAGGACATGAGGTGAGGTGATGCTCCTAAAAACCCTGATATATGTGAATGTTTCCTCCCCAAACAATCTCGCCACTGGGAGGATATCTACCTCGGCTTCCTTTGAAAATCTAGGGGCATCTTGGTTGTAAACCTATTTGTGGATAGGGAGCATGACCCCATGACAATTTTTGTAAAAATGTGGGTGAAACCGAGACTCCCACATGTCCTTATGATATATATGAATGGGGAGTGGATCTTTCACAGTCTACTTCCATCCCATGATAGGAAATTTTGAACCAAAACAAATTGCATCCCTCGCATAGGCACTCATAAAAAATGGAGGGTAAACCCTCGTTGAGACACTTCGTTTCCTCCTATAATCAATTATTGCCTTTGCCAAATTATCCGATAAAATTTGGGCCCAATTCATTATGGTTGTGTTTACGACTGCATCTATTAATGGCAGCCATTCTGGGGAAAATTTAGTGCTATCGAGCTTGCCAAACATCCTACATAGCATGGCTGCTGCAAAACTATGGGGAGGAGAAATAGATGCAGTAGAGTACATACCCGCTTTGTCCTTTTTTATCTTGCCCTCATTATTCGACCAAGTTTGGGTGACATCTGTTGGGTCCTCGTTCTCTTTGGCAAACTTCTCCAGAAATTGTTTGTTGTAGATGGCTTATGGCTCTGGTAGGTGGTACATAAGCCATAGGTTGTCTGGCAAAAAAGATCCCATAACCTCTTGGCTTCTATTCTTAAATTCTTTGTCTGAGATATCGGCCTGATCAATAATCCACTTGACCATATCAGTGTAAGGGATTATCTTTGGGCGCACGGCTATGCGATGCAGAAATGAGCATGTTGTCTCAAAAATGGCGGCATCTGAGGAAGTATGACCATCAGTTGTGACCTTTGTTTCCAGATGTCTTGGTTGCTCTTCTTCTAATAAATCATACATGGTTTCCCACGTAGAGGTCCCTCCTTCTCTTTTGCATGTAGTATCTAAGAATAAACGAGTCATTTCTGATTTCTCATACGCAACTGCCTTGCCCTTCTTTGCCATCGCTCCCAAAGACTCCTTCTGTGGATTTTCCCTAAAAAACAAAGAAAAGCAACAGCTATTGGATATACAAAGGTAAGAATGAACGTAAGCTGGGATAATACAGATAACTTGAAAAGTTGACAAGAAAGGAGTTTTATTTGAACGTAAGTAAGAAGATATCATATCACCTTGGATGGCTTTTCACACATAAATTTCATTAAATTTTACTAAATTCCCACTAATGGTCCGTTATCTCTTAGCTTTAACGCTCATTAATGTCTGCATCATAAGTCGGGAAGAAAGATTCTAGGGTGACGAGCCTTTAAATCGCGAAAATGGCAATTTTGCAATTTGCAAAGCAATTTCGCAGATCACATTATTGTGTTATGTATGTATGTTTTCCTTATTATTTCTGTGATATGCGAGATGCGGGCTGCTTACTACTGTTTCCAAGGCATAACCCATTGGTCAGGTTTTCTTGTGTAAAGTGTTTTTCATTGAGCAGCGGACCTACATACTTGTCTGTGACGTATCCGAGAGTGGGTCCAGGTTTCTATCGCATTTCGCAATTTTGACGGGTGGTAAGTTTTACGATGTTCCTTTAAATGTCCGAAATGCGATACAGTAAAGGAATTGTTGCTATCGCAATTTTGCATCTCGCACATTTTAAGGTAACTCTTTTAAGGTGTGCCTTCTGAGAATAGCGATATGTGATGTGGAACTTAGTTTTAATAAAATGCCTTAGGACTTAGTTTATATAAGAAATGTACTAGTTTCAAAATATTAAAGTGTGGAGTCCTCTTTTAATCGCTTTTCGCTAGATTTGGTGGATTAGCAAGGCTTTCAACCACACTTGATCGTGCGATATGTGGGAAAGGGAGGCATTTAACAGTTTTTGAAAAGGTGTTCGACTGCTATCTTGTTTTATTCCAAAAAATAATAAAAAAAATGCCTAAATGCTAAACTTATTTTTAGAAAGATTTTTTAAAGGGTCCGAATTTATTAATGTAATATTGACTACTACTATTAACAAATGGGGGGTTGTTGAATAACACAACAATTGGAGATTCACTTGGAAGAACCAGTTATCTCTGAGAGTTTTTTGAAATTTCTAAAACTTCCAAAATAAAGATGATTTAGAAAATAAAATTTACATGAAATATAAGATAAGTCATACTACTCTTTGAATATTTAAACAATATCTACTTAATTATCATCCTTTTTATTATCCTCACCTCATAAGAAAGTTACTTTGTCTACATCAGTCATTACTTGGTTTTAAAGATAAAAATAGGGAGGCTCCTCTCAGATCAGTTTTTGGTATACTCAGTTGTCATAGGTAGAGCCTCTGCTGCCAGCAGGCATTCATCGCCTCGACAAGGTTACCTTTTAACCAGCAATGATTTAATATCCCACCAAGGTCGGAATACAAATTTTAAAGATAAGCTCAGAGTGTACACTTATTTTCTTTTATTTCCTGAAATCTTTTTTCTTCAAAATTTCATTTTTTTATCGCTTAAAGGACAACATCTTGGTTTGGTAGCCAAAATTGAAAATGCCATTCACTTGATTATAGATTTAAATGAAGAAGCTGGTTCTTGATGAGACCCCTTTTCTTTTGATACAATCTCAAGACATTACCCTGTTTTGATATGCAGTATTGGTAATGTCAGCTAGTTACAACCTTATGATCATGGTAAGCCGGCTCTTGATGAGACCTATTATCCTTTAAGTTTTAAGTATATTTTAGAATTACACTCTAAAAAATGTAAATTGAATTGATGGGGAGAATCATTGGCTCGCTAAGAGCATCTGGATGACAATTGTAGAGTTTTAAAGATGCTTTTCTGTAGAGAGACTCTGTTTTGTTATTGATATTTTTCTTTACTGATGTAGAGGCAAGTTTCCTTTCTAAAGTTAAGTTTTATCAAAGATCAAATAATTTTGGCAGAGAACAAGCAATTTGAGAGTAACATGACTTCATCCTATATTTTATGTGTGAAAGTTATTTTCATAATAATCTTTACTTATACAAGCGAAAAGTAAAAAAATAGAAAGAGACTATCATTTGTAAAGCCAAAAGTAAATGTTTTTAAACTTGTATTATTATTTCTAGAAAAATAAAATAAAGGCAATAATATACAGTGAATAGAAGAGATCATCTTCTATGGAAAATATTTCTTTAAGATCTGCCCATTAACAGGTAGAGATTCTCTCTTGCCTGATAAATCTTGCAATAAAAAGGTTGATGGGCTTATTTATTCGACAATCTGAAATGGGCCAAGCCAAATTTGTTGGAACTTTGTATGCTTACCTTTTTCCTCGTGGGATTTATGCCATTTCAATACTAGGTTTCTGAGTTGAAATGATTTTGAACTTATAGAATGTGAATCAAAGGAAGCTTTGACTAAGTGTTGATGATGTGCGTGTGAGATTTTGCCTTTTTCCCTTTCCTCTTCGAGCTTAAGGATTTGTAATTGTCTAACTTGCATAGAAGAGGAGGGGGTTTCTTCAATGAACTGAACTAGGGCTAAAGAGGGAATAGCAACATTTGTAGGTAAGACGACTTCTTTCCCATTTACCAAATTAAAAGGAGGAGTGGAAATGGAGGCCTTTTGAGTTATTCAATCTACCCATATAGCAAATATTAAATACTTATGCCAATTCTTTTGATTTTGGTCGACAGTTCGTTTAATAATCTTTATGAGATTTTTGTTTGTAGATCCAGCTAACCCATTTCCCTGTGGATAATAGTTAGCAGAGTACTTGAGCTTGAAACCTCTTTTAAGAGCAAATTCTGTCATAGTATTGCCTGAAAAATAAGATGCATTATCAAACATCATGGCAAATGGTAGACCAAATCTGGTAATGATAAATTGATCGATGAATTCAATGATGTTTTCAGAATTGGCTACCTTGAGTGGAATTGCTTCCACCCATTTTGTGAAGTAATCAGTTGCTGTAAGAATATATCTATGTTGCTTAGAAGAATGAGGAACGATCTCACCTATTATGTACAATCCCCATTGCTCAAATAGTTGTTCAATATTGACTGGCTGTAATGGTAATGCGGGTTTTCTTTGTCTCCCAGTAGTTGTCTAACAAACTTTACATCTCCTCCGAAATTTCCACCAGCTAGTCCATCATGTAGTTCTTGCAAAACCTTTTCTGCCTCAGATTTTTCAAGACATCTAAGTAAAACAGAATCATAATTTATTCTAAACAACACATCATCGACGATTTGATATTGTCTAGCTTTTAGCCTCAAGGCCCTCTCTTCATATAGTTTAATTGCATGGAGCATATCCATTTCTTAAGTAAAATATGATATCAGCATAACTTGACTCAGTGTCATTAAGGCTTACCTCATAGACTTGTACATCAATGCCTGATTCTTGTAGTGTTGATAAATCAAATGCTCCTACTAGCATCCTACAAAAACCTTGACCTTTTACAATTTTTTTTGGTCTGATTTCAATGTCATATTCTTGCAGAGTTGTTACCCAATTTGCTATCTTCTCCCCTACATCCCTTTATATTAACAAATTTCTCACTTCTGAGAACGACACTATTACTTTGGTTTGGGTTTTGAGGAGAAAAGGTCTAAAGTGTTTTATTGATTTGAAAACAACAAAATCTTGTTTTTCAACATTTGAATAATTCAATTCAGCCCCCTGCAAATTGGAGCTAAAGAAAGAGATTGGTGCTTCAGCTTTTTCTTCATTGACTTGTGTTAATATGGCTGCATATGATTTCTCAGAAGCAAAAGTATATAGAATGAAATGATTTGAAAATTTTGGAATTGCTAAAGAGGGAGCATTAATGATTGCTTGTTTAATCAAATCAAAAGCTTCGTGTTTTGTGTGTCCCCATTTAAAAAGAGAATTTTTCTTTATCATATATTGAAGAGGTAAAACAATCTGTGAGAAGTTAGGGACAAATCTTTTAACAAAATTAATCTGACCTAGGAAAGATTGCATTGATTTTTTTTTATCAGGTAAAGGAATTTCAGAGATTTCTCTTATTCTATCAGGGTCAATGTGAATCCCTACTTTGGATACAATGAATCCAAGGAATTTTCCTCCACTTAAAGTGAAGAAAAATTTCTTAGGATTAAGAGAAATTCCATACCTTTGACAACGCTCAAAGATTTTTTTTAAATCTCTCATATGATTACTGCGCTTTTTTGAATATACAGTTATATCATCCAAGTAGATTACTACTGATTTGTTTACTAAACCTTTGAAGGCTATGTACATGGCTCTTTGGAAAGTAGCACCAGCATTGATTAGTCCAAATGGCATCTTCTAATAAGCATAAGTTCCCCATTTTGTCATGAATGTAGTTTTCAACTGGTCATCTGGATGTACTAGGATCTGATTATAGCCTGAGAATCCATCCAGGAAAGACATTAGTTCTGAGCCTGCAACTGATTACAATATTTTTTCCATAGGAGGCAATGGAAAGTTATCCTTTTGACATGCTTTGTTTAGATTGCAGAAGTCTATGCATATCCAAATATCGCCACTCTTTTTCCTGACTGGGACAAGATTGGAGACCCACCTGGAATGTCTCACAAGGAAAATAATCTTGGCTTTCAGCAGTTTGTTTAATTCAGATTTAATCTGGTTTTCTAAATTATTATGGATTTGCCTTAATTTCTGCTAAACAGGCTTCTCATCAGACGTCATGGGGATAGTATGTTGAATAATAGAAGTGACGTATGTTTTAAGATATTCATAGTTCCATGCGAAGACATTCTTATATTTTTTCAACAAACTTATAAAGGTTTATTTCTCATTTGACGTAAGTCTGAGGCCTATATTAATATTTTGAGGTTTCAGGTTAGTTCCAAGATTAACCAATTCAAACTTCAGGGTTGAACTCTGAAGTTTTGAATTGATTGGTCGTTTGAATCTGTTCTTAAGGTCATATAAATCTTTGAACTTAACCACAAACTTTGGTATAACATTATTGGTTGTTTCTTGCTTAAGTTGGTTGTCATGTTGGTCTTCGTCAACTATCGGGTCATTATAGGAGCCTTCTGATGTCAAAAATCTTATGATATCCAGATCACTATTAAAGACTTTCTAGTTGGTGATATTGTCAGGAATAGAAGCCCTAAAAATCAATTCAATAGAAAAGCGGTCAGGAGTATAATCTCCTGGTGGAATAAGCTTGGAAGCCACATTAGCTAAGAGATCGACACTTGCATTTTGGAGTCTCGGAATAGGGGAAATATTAAACGTTGTAAAGTGAGAAGTCAGGTCTTGGACAACGATTGGTAGTGTTCCAAATGTCCTGACAGACAGTGTATAGTATTTCTTACATGTTTTATCGCAATTTCTGAATCTCCAAACACTTTGAGGTGTTTGATATTAAGGCCAATGGCCTTATACAAACCTTGAACTAATGCTTCATATTTCACAGTGTTATTGTGCAATCAAATTCAAGTCGGCGTGCTAACATAGTCTTTTCCCCTTCTGGGCTAACTAATATGCATCCTACCCCTGCTCCATCATTGGATTTAGATCCATCAAAAAATAATTTCCAAAATAAAGAGCTAACTACGGGTTTATCTACAAAATTTACACACTTAGAAGTATCTATTTGGGAAAAAATTTCAACTTGAGATACTACAGAGTTTTCCAAGAAAGGTGAAGTATAAGCATTAAAATTTCCTAGAAATGATTCCACTGAGTAGTTTCTGATGATATTGTTGCTATACGCCATTAGTTCATTTTCTCTTTCTAGCTCTGTGACTATGTACTTTTGATTTTTTTCGCGATCAACCCTTATCTGATTTGGCTTGTCATTATAGGGAAGCCACATGTGAGACCATTCAATTGAAAAATATCCATGAAGCTTTTCTTACCAGTCTCTACTAAGGATTAAGCCATAGAACTCAGGAATATCAGCTATAAGAATGTCAATGACTTGACAAACTTTGGGATTTGGCGAGAGTCTGATGGTTGCTTGATTAAGTTCCCCAACAACTTCGACTTGAGATGATCTCGTTGCACAATGCGTACAATAGATTTTTGAGGCTGAACATTCAACTTTGCACAAACTGTTCTAGGTAAGATGTTAGATGAAGCTCCTGAATCAACTAAATAGTTGTGTAAATTCTTATTAAAAACTTCAAAAGTAAGGAGGAATGGAGGAGTATGAGATTTAGATCTTCCTCCAATCAAAGCAATGTCGGTTGGATCAATTTTGTTTAAAGAGGCGCTAGGGGGTTTTCCCATTTCTTGAGCAGCTTGTGAGATCACAGCAGCAGGAAGAGGTGAAGTAGGTACTACTTTGAGTTCTTTAAGGAGTAGCTTCTGTTGATGTTTTAATTTGCTAAGCTCATGAAAGGTGATGTTTTCCCTAGTATTTTTCATATCATCAAAAATATTATATTCCATTTCATCTCATACTATCAAGGTTTTAGTTGAAGATGAAGAGTTCAACTGAGGAGGAGGAGTTTGAGTGGATTTTGGTGAAGATTTCTTAACTATTGTTTTGTCCTTGGGAGGTGGTGTTGAAGCCTTCTGCTTTGGATTTGTTTGTGGAAAATCAACAAGGTTTTTACTTCATGTGGCAATAGGCAGTGCTTCTTGTGTTTCTTCGTTGGGAAGTATAAAATCCCACATTCCTTGTAACTCTGCCACTTCTTCGTCATCTGTTTTCTCTTCATTTGTTGAAACTTCATCTTCATCTCCATCTGATTCAACATTTGATATAGCATTTGGAGGTTTAGGATCAGTGGGAGAATTCCTTTTAAATGGGCTAAAAGAATTTTTAGAGGAAGTTTTTGCTACCTATTTTTTAATATCAACCATTTCGTTAGACATGGTCTTGAGGACTTTCTGCAGACCTTCAAGATCAAATGGATCTTTTGGTGGTTTCTTCTTGGATTCATCCCTAAAAGTCACTTTCTTGGATTTTCATTCTTCTAATGCATTTTTCTTATCTACAGCTAGAATACGTTTTTCTACAGCTATTGCCTCTTTCATATTTTCTGCCAAAGTTGGTTTGGCAACTCTATCGATGAAAATAGTTGTGTTTGAAGGGAGAGCAGAAATACACCACTCATTTTGGACCTCATCGTTGGGCTTAGATACCGCTGGTATATTATTCAGTAATTTATTAAAGCGGGAGTTGAAGTCTTTTATTGGTTCTTTAGGTTCAGATTTCAAATTGGAGAGGTCATTAATTAGGGTAGTTGTGGATCTATCATCTCCAAATTTAGTTAAGAATTTCTCTTGAAAAGCATCCCAACTATTCATAGAACCTGATGGTAACGAGAAGTACCATGATCTTGCTAGTCCTTGCAGGTTATATGGGAATAATCTTACAACTACATCTTCTTCTACTACTTCATTCAAGTTAATGGAAAACATGAAATTGTTTATATGTTCCTCAGCTAATAGGGCACTATCAAGATTGAATTTTGGTGACCATTTCTCTAGATGAGTTGGAAACGGATGTAAAGGTGCAGCCATCCTAATAGCTCCTGGATTTGTCCATGGCCTTTGAGGAGGTTGAGCCATTGTTGTTCTTGGAGAATAGGAATATGTGGTAGTGGTTGAAGGTGATTGGGTAGAGGAAGATTGTGTACCAGTACCTGTGTTAATCACGATCTGGAGTGGTGAGGTGGATGATTGGTCGATGGGCTGATCGCAAATTTCAACTGCCCATTGAATACATCATCGGTCAGTGCTGGCACCATTTTCTACATGGAAGTGGTTAGGCATCGCAGGGTCATCCTCTGGCTGTAAGGTTTAACTAAATATTGCCAGTACGCTTCCCAATTTAACCTGGTCATTTTCCTAATCACTTCCTTCTTTTCTCCTGTTGCATGCCTCCACTGTTGTTCAAGCTGTTTGGTATTTGGAAGAAAACCTTGTACAGAATTTGCCACCAGGTTTGCTATGTGTAGATTTTCATTGATGTTTTAAATAACACAATTTGTTGTTGTTGCTGCGACCGCTGTCTCCTTTTCTGCTTGCCTAATTTGAGAATCCCAATCTGCAAATAAAATTTCTTTGTGTGACTCCTCCAGTACAGGAAAATTGGCCTTCCTCCCATCCTTTGAATTCTTCTTGGTGATGAAGTCAAAAACTCTTTTCAATACTTCATCATATTCGAGTCTCATGTCAACAACTTGACTTGTTAATTTGTCGCTAGTCTCGCAATAAGAAGTCAACTACAAAACCTTCTGGCATAGAATTTCTTTTTGATGCATTAGATGGGAGTTTAGGCTGAGCGCTTCAATTATAAACTGATCAATATTTGGGTTGTCCTTATACTTATCTGTTAATGCTTGTATCTGTGCTTCCTTTTCTTCTAAACTGGCTTGATGTTTTATTTGCATTTGCTTGAATTCTTGCTGGAGCTTGGCTATTTGCAATTCTGCTAGTTGGTTAGATTTTTCTTGCTCCAATTGTTGTTCCAACAACAGAATTCTATTTTCCTTTTCTCTAAGCAACATTTGTACTTATGTTGCTTTGTCAATGGTCGTTGTAGCATAGGATCCTGCAAACTGAGACAATCTAGTAAGGTTGTCAGATGGGTCGATGGGTGAGTCTTTCCAGATAATATCCATTGGTTCATTCTCAAGAGTAGTAGCAGCTATAGCATCCAACTTCCTCTTTTTCCTCTGCCTTTTGAAAACATCTTTGTGGGTTGGATTATAGAACACATCTAGAGGAGGAATATCCTCAATTCTCAAAACAATTTCAGAGGTAGGAGTGGCAGGAATGTGCTCTACCTCTTGAGTACTTACAGTTTTCTCTACTATAATTTCTTGAGTTTTTTTGTGTTGCGAAGTCTAAGGCTCAGTTGCTTGTTTCTTTGTATGGAGCTTTGTATTAAAATGCTCCCATTCTTTCTCCAAATCAATCATCGGGGGTTTTGTTGACTGGGTGGAGGTGGAATGAATTTCAGCATGTTTTCTAGCTAAGGTTTGCTCAGCTGTCTTTTCTGTAGATTGGGTTGTATCCTTTTCTGACTCTTTGCTTTTGCTTCCCCCATTTTGTGACTGTTGCTCTGATTTCTCTGACTCCCTGGTAGATTTCTCTTGGGACTCTGCTTGGGAATCATCTCTAGAATTTCCTTTGGAACTTCCTTCTAGGCTTACGCTGAGAGTCGGCTCCCTTATTTGTTCAATCAATAATTAGTCTTACGGGACCTTTAACAATCTCCTTTCTCTATATTGACGAAAGGCCTCAAGATCTCCTTGGTCAAAAAGTAGTGATGACATGTGATTCACTTCTGTGAATGTCTCTTTCTGTAGGAATATGTCATCAAATGCATCCTCCTCATGACTGAATACCTTCACTTTTACCATGGTAGTGAAGTCTTTGGCAATGCCATTTCGGTTGTACTGGCGACCTGGGAATTTAGGTAATTTTAGAGATTGCATGATCTCTAACTCTTTGAATGCATGACCCAAATCGTGCAGTGCAAATGCTCCACACTGTAACAGAAATGTAGGCCAAATGGCCTTTTTCGCTTCCTTTAGTCCTTTGCTTAGCCCACCCTCACTAGCTGTTTAACAGGCTATCTCTCTAGCCATCAATTTGTTTGGAACATAGTATGGGAGGACATGAGGTGAGATGATGCTCCCAAAAACCATGATATATGTGAATGTTTCCTCCCCAAACCATCTGGCCACTGGGAGGATATCTACCTTGGCTTCCTTTGAAAATCTAGGGGCGTCTCGGTTGTAAACTTGTTTGTGGATAGGGAGCATGACCCCATGACAAATTTTTTAAAAATGCGAGTGAAACTGAGACTCCCACCTTATGATATATATGAATGGGAAGTGGATCTTTCATAGTCCACTTCCATCCCATGATGGGAAATTTTGAACCAAAACAAATTGCATCCATCACATAGGCACTCATAAAAATGGAGGGTAAACCCTTGTTGAGACACTCCATTTCCTCCTATAATCGATTATTGCCTTTGCTAAATTATCAGATAAAATTTGGGCCCAATTCATTATGGTTGCGTTACGACTGCATCTATTAATGGCAACCATTCAGGGGAAAATTTAGTGCTATCGAGCTTGCCAAACATCCTACATAGCATGGTTGCTGCAAAACTATGGGGAGGAGAAATAGATGCAGTAGAGTACATACCTGCTTTGTCCTTTTTTATCTTGCCCTCATTATTCGACCAGGTTCAGGTGACATTTTTTGGGTCCTCATTCTCTGTAGAAAACTAACACACTAACAATACACTCAATAAAATAAATAGCAAAAATATAGAAAAACCAGACATGGCAGAAAAGGCCTCAGTCTTACAGCATTCCTCTCATTCTCATTATTAATCAATCCAATGTACAAAGAATGATAATAGTACAAATAAATACATGAGGAAGTTGTCTCAACATAGTGCATCTATCTTGAAAAAACTTGGTTGAGTATTTTCTCAACAAAACACTAATCTAGGAGAACTAGTTGGAGAGAATCTCTCATCCTAACTAAACTCCCTAGTTTGAGGAACTAACTCCTAATTCTCAAGATTTGATTTATTTAATTATGATTTTTGGATTTATAATTGTTTTATTGTGAGAGTGAGGTTAACATTCTCTTTGGCAAACTTCTCCAGAAACTGTTTGTTGTAGATGGCTTGTGGCTCTGGTAGGTGGTACATAAGCCGTAGGTTGTCTGGCGAAAAAGATCCCATATCCTCTTGGCTTCTATTCTTAAACTCTCTGTCTAAGATATTGGCTTGATCGATAATCCACTTGACCATATCAGTGTAAGGGATTATCTTTGGGCGTGCGGCTATGCGATGCAGAAATGAGCATGCCATCTCAAAAATGGTGGCATCTGAGGAAGTACGACTGTCAACTATGACCTTTGTTCCAGAGGTCTTGGTTTCTCTTCTTCTAATAAATCATACATGGTTTCCCACGTAGAGGTCCCTCCTTCTCTGCTGCATGTAGTATATGAGAATAAATGAGTCATTTCTAATTTCTCAGACACAACTTCCTTGCCCTTCTTTGCCATCGCTTCCAAAGACTCATTCTATGGTTTTTCCCTGAAAAATGGAGAAAAACAACAGCTATCGGATATACATAGATAAGAATGAACATAAGATGTGATAATACAGATAATTTGAAAAGTTGATAAGAAAGGAGTTTTATGTGAACGTAAGTGAGAAGATATCATATCACCTTGGATGGCTTTTCACACATAAATGCCATTAACTTTTACTAAATGCCGACTAATGGTTCGTTGTCTCTTAGCTTTAATGCTCATTAATGTCTGCATCGTAAGTCAGGAAGAAAGCTTCTAGGGTGACGAGCCTTTAAATCGTGAAAATGGTGATTTTGCGATTTGCAAAGCAATCTCACAGATCGCATTATCGCGTTATGTATGTATGTTTTCCTTATTGTTTCTGCGATATGCGAGATGCAGGCTACTTACTATTGTTTCTAGGGCATAACCCATTGGTCAGGTTTTCTTGTGTAAAGTGTTTTTCATTAAGCAGCGGACCTAAATACTTGTATGTGACGTATCTGAGAGTGGGTCCAGGTTTCTATCACATTTCGCAATTTCGACGGGCGGTAAGTTTTACGGTGTTCCTTTAAATGTCCGAAATGTGATGTGGTAAAGGAATTGTTGTTATCGCAATTTCACATCTCGCACATTTTAATAAAATGCCTTAGGACTTAGCATAGCAACATGTGATGTGGGACTTAGTTTTAATAAAAATGCCTTAGGGCTTAGTTTATATAAGAAACGTACTAGTTTCAAAATATTAAAGCGTGGAGTCCTCTTTTGATCGCTTTTCGCTAGATTTTGTGGATTAGCAAGGCTTTCAACCATGCTTGATCATGCGATATGTGGGAAAGGGAGGCATTTAACAGTTTTTTGAAAAGGTGTTTGATTGATATCTTGTTTTATTCCAAAAATTAATAAAGAAAATGCCTAAATTCTAAACTTATTTTTGGAAAGATTTTTTAAAGGGTCCCCATTTATTAATGTAATATTGACTACTACTATTAACAAATGGGGGGTTGTTGAATAACACAACAGAACATTAGAGTACTTTCGTAATATCGGCCATAGAGGAGGAGGGTGTCCATACCCCCTCCATACTTAAAAGTACTCTGGTTGGTTGCACTCAGGATACACCCCTTGTGATCCTACCACCGCAACTCCCACTGTGGGTGTAGGCCCAGTTGGTCCCCCTGGAGCAGACTCATTACTTGTTCCCCACAACCTCGGGCATTCCATGGCAACATGTTGGTCTCATCGGGAGGGCTGGTTGTAGATCCTTCAAATTCTCTGTTAGACTTGCAATTTGATATTGAAGACCCAATATAGATGGATCATGCGATGTTGCTCCCCCCAGTATTCGTGCAAGTACCCTACCATAGCTTATATTTGGGGGGCTTGCTCGAGATCATCATGAAATGTCTTAATGTTCTATTGTGTCAATGGTGTATGAGTGAGGGGTAACAGCGCTCTGATAAACCAATCAGTTGGGTGATTCGGGTCTATTGTGTAACGGATTTTATCGATTACATCCTTAAATATTTGCATTAGTTCCCATGTGATCTCTCCCTCCCGCTGCTTTATCTCCCACAACTCCAACAACCGTTACTGATCAGTCTGGGGAAGTTTGAATTCTTGTACAAACTCTCTTTTAACGTCATCCATAGTAGGGTTCTAGTGTAGCTCTGGCCATTTTATGAACCACCTCAAGGCAATTTCCCTAAGAGTAGTCTGGAACTCTATTAGCTTCACATTATCAGGTGTCTAAAGGGCTCTCCAAATGGCCTTACATAGATACCAATGTTTTTTTACGTCTTCGTTCCCCCTGCCGAAGAATTTAGGATACCTTGTGAATGATCCCACCATTTTTGACTAAGTTTGTGCTAAAAGCACAAAGCCTTGTGATCTCAGTTGTAGAGATCCTTCCAATCCCCTACCACTGCTACTATGTCCACCACTACTAGTATTAACTTTATAATTAACATGCACACTATGAACTCTTATCATCTTGAGAAAATTAGAAAGAAATTTGTCAAGATTGTTGTAGAGTATCAGGGGAAGATTGGGGTAGAAACTACTCGAGCCTTGGGGGATAGATCATTGATTCTTTTGGATGCATCATCTTCCACAAACAGTCTCCGCATAAAAAAGTACATATCATCCTCTATGCCTTCATTTGAGCCGACGCGACCTTTTCCATCTAACTTCACCCTTTTGATTGGTGAGGGAGGGCCCCTATCACCTTCTAAACCCCTAATTGTTACAGTCATCTCTATTCTCTCCACCAAGCTCTCTTCCATCCTGTCTTCTTCCTTAAGACTCCTCAACACCACTCCTGCTTGGTGTAATCCCTCTGGTTTCTTTTTAATCACCTACATGGCCCTTTCCTACCATTTCTCTGCTATCCACGCTCTTAGATCACTGGCCTTTGGTGAATCCTCTGCGTCCATCCACTTAATAGCCTCATAGTTCCCCGCTCGGTAGCATCCCTCCCTTTAGGTCCTTCCCCCATTACTAGGTGTTTACACTGCTATTCTTGGACGTTGGAATAATAACAAGTCCTCTTCCACCATTAACACCCTAATCCAAAAGGTTATTTATTTTAACAACTTCCCTCTCAACCCTTCTCGTAACACAACTTCGGCCTTTGAAAAGGATTGGCAGCTTTCTGCCGCAAACTTGACAATGTAGCCTTCCAATGTAGTTTGTACTGATAAATCTACTTCCCTCATCATATACATGTCAAGATGATTGAGTGCGATGAGATCTGCCTGAGTTTAGTCACAACGAGACAACTTTTGTCCATTTGACCTCCCTTTCACCTACAATCTACGCAACCAGTTATAACTTTCTTTTGGAAACTTGCATCAAAATATCTTGTACTAATCACTCGCAGTTTCCAAATATAGGATTTTTTCCCTCAATTTCAAAACAGTTCGGAGGCAGAGTTGAGCTTGCTGAGAAATAAGTTGATCCACTTGCTCATCCTACCAGTTCCGTAGTTATTTCTTAAAAATCCTCGATACCATATTCAAAACCCTCTTTTTGAATTTTGGGTCTCAACAATGGAAACATTTGTTGGCACAAAAATAGTAGCAGGGTTAAGACATTAGGTTTAGGCACAAGGGAACAAAAAGGCTCTATTATAGTCTAGCACAACACCAACATTTTCACCTTAACTGTGTTGGATAAGGAGTCTCACCTGAGGCGCATCGTGACCAAAGTGAGATGAGGGTTGGAGTCTAATATCAAGGAAACCATATCAACCGATAGATAATAAAGGGAAGTAACTTAACATTCATAGAAACCAGATAAGAACAGTCTATTTATGCTACAATAGAAGACTACCCAAACAGGCGCATATATAAAAATTTTAAATAACTAGCATAATACACAATGAACACACTATAATCCAAGAACAATCTTCTTCATTACTATCAAAATAAGCACACTACATAAGTCTCTCAGCCTATTCCTCCACAGTATAAAATCCTACAGATGAAATATAAACTCATACAAATATAACCATGGAGCCGTTCTCATCGCCTTGCAACACAGGAAGAGTAGGAAATGCTAGGAACACACTGTAACCAAACAACCCCTTCTTCGTTATCCTCTCTACTTGTTATCTTCCTCCGCCAACCCGAACTGCCAATTCCTTTTCCCTTGCTCAATTGTCTTCATCCTCGGCTACTACCTCTCTTTCCTCGCTCGGTTGTCCCTGCTTCTTCACGCCACTCTTCTGCAACTACTAGTATTCCTTCAGTCTCTTGTCTACCCTCAGCTGTTAGCTCTGAAACTTCCCAACAACCACTTTTTCCACTTGTCAGAAGCCCCTTTCTCCAAAAAAATATCTCAAAACGAAGGCCTCAACAATAACAGATTACCCCACAATGTATGAGTGTTAGGAGAAAATTGTATGACTGGAATATGTTTTAGGTTACACTTTTACGAGACACCAAATGGGAGTTAGAGAGGGAGAGATAGATACAACTGAAGCAATACATGGAAGGACGGAAATGGAAGTATGGAAACAACCTAGTGAAGTCTTCCTCGGTCAATGGAATTGTATGATAAGTATCCATCAGAGCTTTGGAATGATGGATTGCAAATCCATGGCAACTCCCATGGTGACTAACCTAACGAAGTTAGGAGGATTTGAATCCAGTTTTGTAGATCCATCTATTTACATGTGGTTGATTGGTATGATGATGTATTTCGTTAACACCAGGTCGAAGATTTGCTTTTTTGTGAACACTTTGATCCAGTTCTAGATAGAACCAAGACATGAGCATTGGATTGCAGCAAATAACATATTGAGATATTTGCATGGTAAAATGAATTATGGTTTGAAACATGTTGCAAACAGGGATGTACAACTTCATGGATATGCATACGTAGATTGGGTAGGAAGTGTTGAAGATAGAAAGAGTATCTCAGGAGTATGCTTTAGTTTTGATCTATTATGATATCATGGATGAGAACGAAGAAAATGTCAATAGCACTTAGCATTATTGAAGAGGATTACATCGCAGCCAATGAGGCTTGTACTGAAGAAGTATGGCTCTGAAAGTTGTTTGTAGGAATATTCGTCCAAGAGTTGGAACCGACAATGATACACTGCGATAATCAAAATTGTGTGAAGATTTCATAGAATCACGTGTTCCATGACAGGTCAAAGCCTATTTAGATCAAGTACCACTAAATCCATGACATGGTGCAGATTAGAGAAACTAGGCTTGAGTACATATCCAGCAATGAGTAGATAGTTGATGTTCTGACCAAGCCGTTGTTGAGGGATAATTTTGTGTACTTTAGAGACAATTTGGGGCTTGTGGAGGTCACCCCTCATTAAGAGGGAGTATTTATTTATCTGCAACATGGATGGAAATTCTCCAAAAAAGGAGAACGGGTCTAAGAGATCTAGAGGAATCAACAGGTAGTGTTGAATGAGTGTCTCTTGGAGGAGGAACCTAATCACACACTAGAAATGGTGGAGCGAGGTCTTGGACCCTGATCACACAGCAGGCATGGTGGAGTGAGTTCCTTCAACATCAGGACCTCGATCACACACTGGAAGGGTGGAGTGAGGTCTTAGACCTTAATCACACACCGGATAAGTTGGAGTGAGGTTTGTTTCAACATCTAAACCCGTCACCAACCAGGAAGGGGTTGACTGAGGTCTTGGCCTAGAGCATTCACTAGGAAGGGTGAGTGAGTGCTTGCTAGTTGAGGGTATTAACATTTTTGGCCTAGGTGGTGGCCATGGGATTCAAAGATCGATCACTCTGGAGGAGTGAGTGCTAATATGCTAATGACTTTCCATGGGTTTGGTACCACCCCGAAAATGGTTGCTAATGGATGTTGATAATAATGATGACGATGTTAACAATGGATAACCTTTTCCATTAGATAAATTTGTTCAATGTGAGAACATCTATGAAAATGATTATGAATATCTCCCTAGTTAAGAGGGATTTTTGAATTTGTAACTATGGTCAGTGTTCATAATGTAATTTTGGTCACTTGATGTAATTATATTTATCATTATATAGCATATTTATAAATTCTTGAGTCAAAGTCCCATTGCGACTTTTTAAAGATGTAAATTTGAATTTTTTAAATTTAAAATTTAGCTCTAGAAAGTGGCAAGTCGACTTCCCTCCAAGTTAAGTCAACCCTGGCCAAGAGACACGTCTATTCACCCTAGACATAGTACTATATAAAGGCATATCGAGCTCCTCATTTGGCAGATTCACATTCCTCTCTTAAGACAACTTATGGGCAAGCGAAGGACGCCAAGAAGTACAAAGAAAGAAGGTTGAGTTTCTCTCTCTCCTTGTCATCAACTCGCATGTGTGGATATCTCTTTGTGATTCACACTATTTCTGATCATTTTGTTGTAGGGGAGGGAAAATTTTCTAGATTACTAGGTTGTTTCTTGGGGCCGAAATCTTGGGCTTCTGGATAGTCATTAGGAGGCTGGAATTTCTGGATCAGGCAAGTATAACAAAGTGCAGCATTAGTTTGGGTGACTTTGTTTCGAGGAGAAGACCAGGTTTGACCATAGGTATAGGTGTGTCTATTATTGACCATGAAGAATTTATTTATTAGAAATTTTGTTGTGGTTTTCCCCATAGTGGGTTTTCCCAAGATAAAATCTTGTCTCTTTTTTGTGCATTCTGATCTCTATTGTTCTACTTTTGAATTTCTAAAGTAATTGTTGAATGATATATTCAAATAAGATAAAAGAAGGTCTACATCAAAACTAATTATCAAAAATTTAGAAATATTGTGCTAGCCCTAATTGCACTAGAAAATCAACACTTCCAAAAATATTCTTGGGGTGATAAGTGAGGTTGGGAATCTACATGATCCTAGAGGTAACAAAATAGCACATTTGACACCAAGTCTTGGAAATATTCCTAATAATTCAATGAAAGAATTAATGTTATGATAAGGTCTCTCCTTAGCACTAAAACAAGGCTTGAAATCTTTGTTCATGCTAGGATATTCACTGTAGTCATTAGATCTATGATAAGGAAGGGCCCCTTAGATGTTATAAATATTAATTACCTCCTCATTAGAATTAACTCTCTAGTAAGGAAATTTTATCAAATGGGGTCTTATCATATCAAGAGTGAGAACATTGAATCAACCAGTGGAAGAAGGTTGCCTCAACAATTAAAGAAGGTAATTGACTAGTTAATGGGACTATAGTATTGGATTGGATCCCATAATGAATTTCCCATTTCTTCCTCTCTCCTCCCACATGTTATATGGAACTTTTTTCAATGCATTTGTTGGGAATTTCATGGTCCAAACTAGTGTACATGTTCATTCATCATAACATGCTAGCATCAACACAACCTAAACATGGATAATATGAGCAGTGCATTGGGCCTCAGCTACATATCTTGGATGGTGGATGTACTCATTATGAGTTTTCTTTTCTTGGAGAAAGGGTTCCTTAGGGATTCAATAAGGGTTTATTCTCTATTTTACATAAGTTCAATCTTGTATATTAAGGCTAACTCTCCTTTTTCTCATAGGTTTCAAGAATTAGGGCCTCTATTTGGATATGATCAATGGAGCTGATATTTAGCCTAGAGGTTCATCCAAACTCTAGGCATCTACATCATTGGGAGTGATCCAGATTTTTTACTTCAAATATGCATAAAAATTTGCATTTTAAAAGAGCATGTAACCATGTGACATAAACAAATAAAAGAAGTAGAAATAAAATGCAACCATGAGACCAAAGGCACACAAACAATTTGATAACAAATTTCACCCACTGTGGGATATGTTTCCGGGCCCTGCTCAATGTGGGGAGGCCTCTTTCATTAATTGGTAGTGAAATCAAATTACAAGCAATTACAAAATGACACCTTATACCTCCACTTCTGGGGATGGCCTGAAAATATAGACCTCTGCTAAAGAAACAGACTGCACAATTGGATTCCTGGCGAAAAATCGTGAAAAATGACTATAAAGTTGACTTCGTTCTGTGTTGGTGACCCTACAAGATTCTATGCAAAATATTCCCTCCAAGATTCCTTAGAATCTTTCTCGAAATTTGTGCCCAGGTGGGGTGCGGTTTGGCTCGGGTTACACAAGAAATGGCACATCAAGTTCCCATCAGTCGTGCGTTGGGTTGAGTGAGTGTTAAATACTTTTGGGCTGACGAAATTAACAAAGTGGTGTCATTGGCACATTGGTGGCGGCCACTTGTGCGGATGTTGGTCTCCAACAAAGGTCGCAAGGTTGACCCCTTGCCTGACCCGCTCAATTTTTCAAATTTTTTGTTGCCATTGGAAGCTTTTGGTGCATTGTTTCATGTGGACCAGTCGACAAAATCACCGGGTAGGTTCGACACCCACCGCTAGTATGGTTATATATATAGTCACAATGGTTATATATATAGTCTGTTCAGCCCTCTGTCAAATATCAAAACCTCTTTTGTTGCATTTCATTTTAGGTGTCTCATTCAACTCAATCATCTACATTCCATTAGGAGCATCGATCTTCTGACGGAAGGGTCTTGTCTCCATACTTCCCTCGTGTCATGTACCTGCTGGTTCGTGTCTGATCATCAAAGTTCGTCAAATCAATTTTACAGTCATTATGGATGGTCTTGTTGTGGCCACCAACAACCCCCCTCTTTATTTAGTATTAGCAATAACACTAGGTAAGTGGGGACCCTTAGTAAAAAATTCAAAAAATCAATTAAGGCTCATGTATTTTACTCCTTAAGAAACATCGCATCGCACAAAGAAGGATAGGACATTTCCTTATGAGTAAAAATGATAAACTGCGAGATTGCGACGCAAACTCCATCACATCGCATGCATTAATAAACACTCACATTGGAAAACCTTAAAAAATCGCCGATATGCAATATCGCATATCGCATATCGCAAAATTGCATGAAAAACACATAACGATTTAACGATTACAGCGATCTGCGATTTTGCGATACTACGATCCGCGATCTTGCGATAGCGTGATAAAGCAACCTTGCGATAGCATAACACGATGAAATTGCGTTAATGCGATACAGCAAAATGCAATACTGCGAAGCAGATCGCAGAAACATTCCATCGCAAATTTTCCTGGCTCAATATTCAAGAAAAGTTTATCATAAACCAAGAACTGGATACGCGCTTTAATGATAATTAATGAATTATATGCCAATTGTTAATAAAATATGGTTTTGTGTTGTTCGAAGAGCCAGTTTACGTCAGGTGGCATGTTTTTGCATATCCGTAGCATTTAAAGCTTTCCTGTCGATTTTTATTATCATTACTCTCTCCTCACTTGTGAACTGCAGGAACGAAAAACAAAAGTTACACAAAGCAATGTGCAGGAAGCTATGATGAAAAAGGGTAAAACTCTAATGTTCAAAGACAGAGAAAAGACGCCCGCATGCAACAGAGCCACAGATTCACAGAACGCTGCTGAGCCATCCATTACAGATCTTTCATTTTACAGCCATGGTTGAATGAATATTGAACGATGCTGATATCAACAGACAGTTTAACGTTCAAGGTCAAGAGCTCACGAAAGCATTATTTTTACAAATTTTGAAGCTTTATACCCGGTGAAGAAAAAGGCGCCAAAGGCGAAAAACGCATCAGAGAAGCCCGGATCAAAGAACGGAGGCAGTTTTCGATGCGCGATTAGCGCCTAGCGCTAATCACGCATCGCTGAGAAAATTGCTCAAAAAGCAAAGCCTCTAACTGCTCAGTCACTCGTAAGCCTGAAAAATGCAAGAAAGCAATGGTAAAGAACAAACTGGAAACATAAAGCTAAAGAAAAGGCAGAAGCGATTCAAGGGTTAACCAAGTTGAACTTGGATTATTACTGAGCATACGCGGTGAAGCCACATAGTCAGAAGATGACTCTCAAGTATATCATCGATTTTGCTGAAAAGATGGTGCCAGCTCTTACCATTTCTGTTTGCTTAGCTCAACCAAAAGCGGAAGACAGTTAGCCGACTCTACCCAGGCAAATACTGAATGCTTGCAACATTAAGGAGCAAATGCAGAAATAGTTAGATATTAGATTTAATTTTTAGAAATAGTTTTGCTTAGAAAAAGGGCGGTCATTTAAACCGTATCCTGAATCTGTGTAATTAAGTTATTTAGTTAGTAGTATTTAAACCCTTCTCATGCATTTAGAGAAGGGTCCAGAAATTTATCAAAAACTTGTCCTCAGGACATGCACTTTTGCACCCTCAACGGAGGTTTTGGTGAATGAATGGATCAAGATTTGTTGATGTTTGCATTTGATATTTGCTACTGATGTTGCACTTCTGTACTCTTAGTGGATGTTAGAGCAAGGTGAGATAAATCATTGTCGCTTGAAGCTCATGAGTAGGACTAGTCATAAATGGTACTTTTATCTCTTGACCATTTCTGCTTATGTGTTAAAGTGATATACAGTTTTTAGTTGTTTATGTATTATTGCATGAATGCCTGAGTTATCATTTGGCACTTTTGTACGGTGATAGCTATTTATTTATGCTTAATGTATGAATAGCTCATTATGCGATATGTTTTTCACAACTGTTTCGTCTAACTTTTTATGCGAAGTGGTTCATCTTTATTGATTTCCTTTCTTATAATTGCTGAATGATCTTTATTACCAGTTGTTATTTGAAATCTTTTTAGATCGCATAATAGAATAATTACATCCCAGGTTAGTATAGACTTAGATGTTACTGCTTATTAGATTACAATAGCATAGAATTAGATTAAAGTTTGAATTAGAATATCTTAAATAGGAACTGTTAGATCAGCAACATCGAATTCTACACACACACACACTCATAGATTGGGAAACTGGTCCCATTATCCCCAGTCGGACCCGCTATACCAAACGGATAAGGAGCTTCCAACCAAGGTCCGGACCGGGCGGGTATCCCCCTTGTTGTCGACCCGATTTTCGGGGCTTCAACATATTTGGCGCTAGAAGGAGGGCCTGAACTATGAATGGCAAGTAAATCTAAATCTGAATACCATTCTGAGAGTAAATCGCCCTCACCATCTCCCCTGACTTCTCCATTACACTTAAATCCAGAGTTAGAAGTCGCTCGAGTATCAACCGCTGCTACACACCCTGACATTTTAGAACAATCTACCGTTGAACTTCCTGAAGTCGAATCTCTCATTCACAAACTTCAGCGATTTTCCATTTCTCCTCAAAGGTCTGATAAATCTCAAGGCAACGTGACTTCGCAGTATAACCCTGTTCATCCCCTAACCAGGCTAAAGAGTGAAAAGTTTGGCGTTCAGCCAACCGAATTACCTCTTCCCACCAGGAAAAGAGCGAGGAAATCACCTAAAGAGTCCGACAGCAAGACTCTTTCGTCAACATCATCCATCTCAACTTCTTCACCGCGAAGTCAACCATCCACGCCACCACTCCAGATCATCGTCCATCCATCCACTGGAACCCCCACAACTCTTCCTCAATCATCTACAATCGTAGTATCCTCATCCTCCCAGCCACAGGGATCATCTTCTGCACTTTCCTCTGTTAGCAGTTCAACAATGGCCCAGTCTCCATGGAATAACCCTGGGGCAGTCTTAATGCCTGCACCCTTGAGTCAAATACCGGCCCATCCTGAGAAATGGCTGCCTAAATTTAATCCCGAGGCAAGCATGCTAGCAGAAGAGCACATAAACAACTTCATGCTATCCATTAATCTCAATGGGGTTACTAATGAAGATGCTGTTGTTCGGCTTTTTCCTTATACTCTGCAAGGAACAACCGGGTCATGGTATTTTTCATTACCCTCTGGATCCATCACTAGTTGGGACATCTTCCAGGAGCAATTCCTAACCAAGTTTGGTGATGACAGGTCTACGACAACGTTAATCAATGACCTATCCAACCTTAGGGCCAAATCTAGAGAGCCTATCAAAGATTTCAATTTACGTTTCAATAAAATCTTCAACAAAATTCCTACTACTTCCCAGCCCAGCGAAGAAGTACGATGTGAATGATATATCACCGCTCTACCATCAAACATAGTAATCTTCGTGGACAAGGCCAATAAAACAACCTTAGCCGATAACATGAAAGAAGCAATAGCAGTAGAGAAACGAATAATAGCCCTGGAAAAGAAATCCACGATAGAGGAACGTAAATCCAAAAAAGTCACCTTCAAGGAAGAAACAAGCAAAAGAGCCATTCGATTTGGAAGGATTGCAGAAAGTTCTAAAGACCATGTCTAATGAAATGGTCGACATCAAAAAGCAAGTAGCAGAAACTTCTTCAAAAAAGCCCTACAGAGCTTTTAAAAGAGGTCCTTCAACGGATTCAAAGCCACCCAATGCTATTTCAAATGCTGAATCCGAGGAAGAGGAAGAGGAAATTGCCACTGAAGGGCAGACTGATGAAGAAGAAGTTGTGGAATTACAAGGAATGTGGGATTTCATCCTCCCACAAGAAGAAGATCAAGAAGTATTTCCAGTTAGCACACGAAGCAAAAATCAGCTTGATCCTCCCCAGACTATCCCTAAGCCGAAGAGCGCAAGCTCTGCAATAAAGGATAAAGTCGCAACAAAGAAAACGACATCTAAAGAGACTCAAACAAGCCCAGTCCAAACAGATGAATCAACTCCATCTAAAACATTGATCGTGTCAGATGAAATGGAGTACAATATTATAGAAGACATGAAAAAGACTAGGGCTAACATCACCCTTTACGAACTGAGCAAGTTGAAGCATCAACAGAAGATAATGATGAAAGAATTACATGCCATGCCAGTTGCACCTTTGTCTGTCGTTATACTTTCTCAAGCTTCCCATAACATGGGAAGACCTCCAACTAACGCGATCAATAAGATTGATCCGAATGACATCGCCCTAATTGGAGGAAGATCAAGATCTCACACTCCCCCGTTTCTCCTTACTTATGAAATCTTCAATAAAAATGTGCACAATTGATTGGTAGATTCTGGTGCTTCATCGAATATTTTACCCAAATCCATATGTGCCAAGCTAAATGTTCAACCACAGAAATCTGTTGTGCACATAGTTTAGCTAGATCGATCTCAAGTCGAAGTGATTGGCGAACTAAATCAAGTAACCATAAGGTTGTCATCCAACCCAAAGGTATGTCAAGTTATTGACATTTTAGTTGCTGACATTCCTGAATTCTATGGCTTAATACTTAGCAGGAATTGGTCAGAAAAACTTCATGGATACTTCGCAACCGACTGGTCGCACATGTGGCTGCCCTACAACGGTAAACTGAATCAAATAAAAGTTGAACGAGAGCTACATCAGAAGTACATAGTAACGGAGCTAGAGGGGGAAAATGAACCAGTAGCATATAATAGCAGCATTATTGGCAATTACTCGGTAGATTCTTTCCTCGGCAATTTCAATGCTCATGCGTCACCCTATTTAGAACACTCTGTTTTGTCCCAAGTCGAAAATTTTTCTCGAACTGATAGTTCGAAATGTATCAATTTTTTAGATAAACCTGTAAATAAATCTTTGTTTTGGAAATTATTTTTTGATGGTTCTAGATCTAACGAAGGAGCAGGAGCAGGATGCATTTTGATTAGTCCAGAAGGAGATAAAATCATGCTTACATGCAGACTCGAATTTGATTGCACCAACAATACAGCAGAATATGAGGCTTTGGTCCAAGGCTTGTACAAAGCAATCGGGTTAGACGTCAAGTACCTTCAAGTTTTTGGAGACTCTGAGATTGTGGTTAAACAGGTACGTAACACTATACATTGCTTATCAGGTCATTTAAAACATTATCAATCCTTAGTTCAAGATCTGACCGAGCATTTTATAGCATTTAATATTTCTTCAATCCCCAGACTCCAAAACGCAAGTGCAGACCTTTTGGCTAACGTAGCTTCTAAGCTTATTCCTTCAGAAGATTTTAGTCCAGATAGATTCTCAATAGAATTAATCTTTAGACCATCCATTCCTGATAACATCACAAATTGGAGAGTATTCAATGATGATCCTGATATTGTAAATTTCCTCACATCTGAAGGATCCTACTCCAATCAAATAATTGACGAAGACCAACATGATCGACAATTGCAACAAGATAGCACTAATAATGCTATACCTAAGTCGGTAGTCAAGTTAGAAGACTTGTACGATTTGAAAGATCGGTTTAAGAGGTCTACCAATTCAAAACTCCAAAGTTCAACCTTGAACTACGAATTAGTAAACCTAGGAACCGATGCCAAACCACAAAACATTAATCTAGGCCTTGGCCTAACCCCTGAAGAAAAACTAGCGTATATTCGTCTTTTGAGACAATATAAAAATGTTTTTGCCTGGAATTATGATGAGCTCAAAACATACGACACTTCCATCATCCAACATACTATTCCCATGATCGATAATGAAAAACCTGTCCAACAAAAGCTGAGAAAGATCCATCCCAATTTAGAAAATCAGATAAAAACTTAACTCAATAAGTTATTGAAATCCAGAATAATCTTTCCCGTTAGACATTCTAAATGGGTCTCCAATATGGTACCTGTTAGAAATAAAAATGGAGATATTAGGATTTGCATTGACTTTCGAAACCTTAACAAGGCCTACCAAAAAGATAATTTTCCTTTACCACCTATGGAACAGATACTGCAGGCAGTGACGGGCTCAGAATTAATGTCTTTCTTGGATGGATTTTCAGGATATAATCAAGTGTTGGTACATCCTGATGATCAATTGAAAACCACATTCAGAACTAAATGGGGCACATACGCATATCGAAAAATGCCATTTGGTTTGATTAATGTTGGTGCCACATTTCAGAGAACCATGGACATCGCATTCAAAGGTTTAGCCAATAAATCTGTAGTAATTTATTTGGATGATATAACAGTGTATTCGAAGAAACGAAGCGACCATCTTAAAGACTTGAAACAAATCTTTCAACGGTGTTTAAGGTATGGAATTTCACTTAACCCAAAGAAATCTTTTTTCGCACTAAGTGAAGGGAAACTTCTAGGATTCATAGTGTCAAAATCCGGTATTCACATTGATCCCGATAGAATCAAAGAAATTTCTGAAATATCCCTACCTCACAACAAAAAAGCCATGCAATCTTTCCTTGGTCAGATCAACTTTGTAAAGAGATTCATTCCAGATTTTTCACGAATCATGTCTCCTTTGCAAACCATGATTAAAAAGAACTCAAATTTTAAATGGGGCCAAGATGAACATGAAGCATTCAACCTGATCAAACAAGCTATTATTAATGCTCCATCTTTAGCAACTCCGAATTTTTCAGAGCCTTTTATTTTATACACATTTGCCTCAGATAAGTCATATGCTGTGATTCTCACTCAAGCAAATCAAGAAAAAGCAGAAGCCCCAATTGCGTTTTTTAGTTCAAATTTACAGGGTGCTGAATTAAATTATTCAGACGTGGAGAAACAGGCTTATGCCGTTTTCAAAGCGGTCAAATACTTCAGACCTTTCTTACTCAAAACCCATACTAAGATTATAGTACCATTTCCAGCGGTAAGGAACCTTCTAGTACAGAAGGATGTGGGTGAGAAAAGGGCCAATTGGGTTACTGCCTTACAGGAATATGACATTGAGATTAAACCAGCAAACATTGTAAGAGGTCAAGGCTTCTGCAAAATGCTGGCTGGAGCATCGCAAATTTCTGAAATTCCATCTGAAGAGGTACAAATGTGCGAGGTAAGCCTAAACGATGCAAAGTCATTATACGCTGATATCATTTATTATCTTAAGAACAGGTATGCTCCTTCACACCTCGATCATACTAAGAAAAGAGATTTAAGGTTGAAAGCCAAACAATATCAGCTCATAAATGATATTCTTTTTAGAATAAATTATGATTCTATTCTTCTTAGGTGTCTTGAGAAATTTGAAGCTGAAAAAGTTTTGCAGGAACTCCACGATGGGCCGGCAGGCGGACACTATGCTGGAGATGCTACTGCACATAAAATCTTGCGCGCAGGATATTACTGGCCCACATTATTTAAAGACTCGCACAGTTACGTGAGGAGATGTCAAGTCTGCCAAACTATTGCTGGAAGACAAAAGAAGCCATCCTTGCCACTACAGCTGGTTAACATTGACCAACCTTTCAGTCAGTGGGGATTGGACATAATAGGTGAGATAGTTCCTCACTCTTCTAAGCAGCATAGATACATCCTCACAGCAACAAATTATTTTACTAAGTGGGTAGAAGCAGTTCCGCTCAAGACGGCTAATTCTGAAAATATCATTGAGTTCATAGATCAATTTATAATCACCAGGTTTGGATTGCCATCCGCTTTAATGTTTGATAATGCATCATACTTTTCTGGAAATGCAGTGACTGAATTCGCACTTAAAAGAGGATTCAAACTTAAATATTCGGCCAATTACTACCCACAAGGCAATGGGTTAGCTGAGTCAACAAATAAAAACCTAATCAGGATTATTAAAAGAACAGTTGACCAAAATCATAAGAATTGGCACAAGGCTTTGATATATGCTTTATGGGCAGACCGAATAACGCAAAAAGCTTCTATCGACACTTCTCCCTTTAATTTAGTTTATGGGAAAGAAGTGGTTCTTCCGACTCACTTAGCAATTCCCTCTTTGTCTTTAGTTCAATACATTGATGAAGTACCCACTTCCTCCTTACAGCTGAGACAAATGGAAATAATTAAATTAGAAGAACAACGAGAACAGGCTAGGAAAACGCATGCTCATCATCAAGCACTAGTAAAATCCTCTTTTGATTCAAACATAATGACCAGAAAAGATTTTCAGATGGGAGATTTAGTTTTAAAGTGGGACAAGGCTCATGAAGAGAAAGGCAAACATACAAAATTTCAAAGAATGTGGCTTGGTCCTTTTCAAATTGTAGAAGTCATAGGTCCATCAACGTTTGTGTTACAGGATTTAGCAGGTAAGAGGGATCCTTTGCCTGTTAATGGACAAATTCTCAAGAAATATTTTCCATAGAAGATTATTCTTCTATTTTTGTAGAGTAGTTGTTTTTCTTTTTCATAATAAAACCAGTTGTGAGTGGTTACATTAGGCATTTACGAAAAAGACACCAATTCTCTTTCAGATTTTGAACTTTTCGCTTGTATAAATAGCAAATCTTTTGGAAAACTGATCTTTATTATTGATAGATACAGTTAAAGACTCTAGCCTAGATATGATACTAGTTTCAACTTCAAAAAGTTTGATGAAAACAACCTTTAGTGAAGAAATTGTTTTATCTCAGTACAATGAAAGGTATCAATAACAAAATAAAGATTCTCTGTAGAACAGCTGTTTCCAAAAACTCTATTATTGTCATCCAGAGCTATCTTAAGGAAACAATGACTTCCTCCCTGCTAAGGAAATCACAACTTTCAGAGGAACAACCCAAGGATACACTTTATCTTGAAGAATAAGAGGTCTCATCACGAGCCGGCTTATCATAATCACAGATATTATAACTTGCTGACTTTGCCAATACTGTACACCACAACAGGGAAATGACTCAAGATTGTTGCAATCAAAAGACAAGGGGTCTCATCACGAGCCAGCTTGTTCAGCAAAGTTATAAATCAAGTGAATGACTGTGTCATAATTTGGCTACCAAACCAAGACATTGTTCTTTAAGAATAAAAAAGAAAATCAAAGCAATAAGTGTGGATATGGATTTTTCTTTGAAAGTTGTAGGTTGCCTTAAGTAGGATACATGATCATTGTTGGGTAATAGGTAACCCTGTCGAGGCTATAAACGCCTGCTGGCAGCAGAGGCTCTACCTACGACAAATGAGCATATTTAAAACTGGTTTACAAATGAGACTTTGTTTTATCTTTACAAGACCAAGTAATGACTGATGTAAATACAAGGACTAGCCTGAGGAAGCAAATAATCAAAGTGGAAAATAGTTGAAACAAAATATCATTGACAATTTAGAGCATAATGTACTTTATCTTTCCATAATAAAGTTTAATTTTCTGAAAAATTTCCTGTTTTGGAAGTTTAGAAAATTCAATAGAAAAACAGAGATAACTGGTTCTTCCAAGTGAATCGCCAATTGTTGTGGCCACCAACAACCCCCTCTTTATTTAGTATTAGCAATAACACTAGGTAAGTGGGGACCCTTAGTAAAAAATTCAAAAAATCAATTAAGGCTTATGTATTTTACTCCTTAAGAAACATCGCATCGCACAAAGAAGGATAGGACATTTCCTTATGAGTAAAAATGATAAACTGCGAGATTGCGACGCAAACTCCATCGCATCGCATGCATTAATAAACACTCACATTGGAAAACCTTAAAAAATCACCGATATGCGATATCGCATATCGCAAAATTGCATGAAAACACATAACGATTTAACGATTACAGCGATCTGCGATTTTGCGATACTGCGATATTACGATCCGCGATCTTGCGATAGCGCGATAAAGCAACCTTGCGATAGCATAACACGATGAAATTGCGGTAATGCGATACAGCGAAATGCGATACTGCGATGCAGATCGCAGAAACATTCCATCGCAAATTTTCCTGGCTCAATATTCAAGAAAAGTTTTCCATAAACCAAGAACTGGATACGCGCTTTAATGATAATTAATGAATTATATGCCAGTTGTTAATAAAATATGGTTTTGTGTTGTTCGAAGAGCCAGTTTACGTGAGGTGGCATGTTTTTGCATATCTGTAGCATTTAAAGCTTTCCTTTCGATTTTTATTATCATTACTCTCTCCTCACTTGTGAACTGTAGGAACGAAAACAAAAGTTACACAAAGCAATGTGCAGGAAGCTATGAGGAAAAAGGGTAAAACTCCAATGTTCAAAGACATAGAAAAGACGCCCGCATGCAACAGAGCAGCAGATTCACAGAATGTTGTTGAGCCGTCCATTACGGATCTTTCATTTTACAGCCATGGTTGAATGAATATTGAACGATGCTGATATCAACAGGCAGTTTAACGTTCAAGGTCAAGAGCTCACGAAAGCATTATTTTTACAAATTTTGGAAGCTTTATACCTGGTGAAGAAAAAGGCGTCAAACGCGAAAAACGCATCAGAGAAGCCCGGTTCAAAGAACGGAGGCAGTTTGCAATGCGCAATTAGCGCCTAGCGCTAATCGCGCATCGCTGAGAAAATTGCTCAAAAAGCAAAGCCTCTAACTGCTCAGTCACTCGTAAGCCCGAAAAATGCAAGAAAGCAATGGTAAAGAACAAACTGGAAACATAAAGCTAAACAAAAGGCAGAAGCGATTCAAGGGTTAACCAAGTTGAACTTGGATTATTACTGAGCATACGCGGTGAAGCCACATAGTCAGAAGATGACTCTCGAGTATATCATCGATTTTGCTGAAAAGATGGTACCAGCTCTTACCATTTCTGTTTACTTAGCTCAACCAAAAGAGGAAGATAGTCAGCCGACTCTACCCAGGCAAATACTGAATGCTTGCAACATTAAGGAGCAAATGTAGAAATAGTTAGATATTAGATTTAATTTTTAGAAATAGTTTTTCTTAGAAAAAGGGTGGTCATTTAAACCGTATCCTGAATCTATGTAATTAAGTTATTTAGTTAGTAGTATTTAAACCCTTCTCATGCATTTAGAGAAGGGTCCAGAAATTTATCAAAAACTTGTCCTCAGAACATGCACTTTTGCACCCTCAGAGGAGGTTTTGGTGAATGAATGGATCAAGATTTGTTGATGTTTGCATTTGATATCTGCTACTGATGTTGCACTTCTGTACTCTTAGTGGATGTTAGAGCAAGGAGAGATAAATCATTGTTGCTTGAAGCTCATGAGTAGGACTAGTCATAAATGGTACTTTTATCTCTTGACCATTTCTGCTTATGTGTTAAAGTGATATACAGTTTTTAGTTGTTTATGTATTATTGCATGAATGCCTGAGTTATCGTTTGGCACTTTTGTACGGTGATAGCTATTTATTTATGCTTAATGTATGAATAGCTCATTATGCGATATGTTTTTCACAACTGTTTCGTCTAACTTTTTATGCGAAGTGGTTCATCTTTATTGATTTCCTTTCTTATAATCGTTGAATGATATTTATTACCAGTTGTTATTTGAAATCTCTTTAGATCGCATAATAGAAGAATTACATCCCGGGTTAGTATAGACTTAGATGTTACTGCTTATTAGATTACAATAGCATAGAATTAGATTAAAGTTTGAATTAGAATATCTTAAATAGGAACTGTTAGATCAGCAACATCGAATTCTACACACACACACACTCATAGATTGGGAAACTGGTCCCATTATCCCCAGTCGGACCCGCTATACCAAATGGATAAGGAGCTGCCAACCAAGGTCCGGACCGGGCGGGTATCCCCCTTGTTGTCGACCCGATTTTCAGGGCTTCAACATATTTGGCGCTAGAAGGAGGGCCTGAACTATGAATGGCAAGTAAATCTAAATCTGAATACCATTCTGAGAGTAAATCGCCCTCACCATCTCCCCCGACTTCTCCATTACACTTAAATCCAAAGTTAGAAGTCGCTCGAGTATCAACCGCTGCTACACACCCTGACATTTCAGAACAATCTATCGTTGAACTTCTTGAAGTCGAATCTCTCATTCACAAACTTCAGTGATTTTCCATTTCTCCTCAAAGGTCTGATAAATCTCAAGGCAGCGTGACTTCGCAATATAACCCTGCTCATCCCCTCACCAGGCTAGAGAGTGAAAAGTTTGGCGTTCAGCCAACCGAATTACCTCTTCCCACCAGGAAAAGAGCGAGGAAATCACCTAAAGAGTCCGACAGCGAGACTCTTTCGTCAACATCGTCCATCTCAACTTCTTCACCGCGAAGTCAACCATCCACGCCACCACTCCAAATCATCGTCCATCCATCCACTGGAACCCCCATAACTCTTCCTCAATCATCTACAATCGTAGTATCCTCATCCTCCTAGCCACAGGGATCATCATCTGCACTTTCCTCTGTTAGCAGCTCAACAATGGCCCAGTCTCCATGGAATAACCCTGGGGCAGTCTTAATGCCTGCACCCTTGAGTCAAATACCGGCCCATCCTGAGAAATGGCAGCCTAAATTTAATCCTGAGGCAGGCATGCTAGCAGAAGAGCACATAAACAACTTCATCCTATCCATTAATCTCAATGGAGTTACTAATGAAGATGCTGTTGTTCGGCTTTTTCCTTATACTCTGCAAGGAACAGCCGGGTCATGGTATTTTTCATTACCCTCTGGATCCATCACTAGTTGGGACATCTTCCAGGAGCAATTCCTAACCAAGTTTGGTGATGACAGGTCTACGGCAACGTTAATCAATGACCTATCCAACCTTAGGGCCGAATCTAGAGAGCCTATCAAAGATTTCAATTTACGTTTCAATAAAATATTCAACAAAATTCCTACTGCTTCCCAGCCCAGCGAAGAAGTACGATGTGAATGGTATATCACCGCTCTACCATCAAACATAGCAATCTTCGTGGACAGGGCCAATAAAACAACCTTAGCCGATAACATGAAAGAAGCAATAGCAGTAGAGAAACGAATAATAGCCCTGGAAAAGAAATCCGCGATAGAGGAACGTAAATCCAAAAAAGTCACCTTCAAGGAAGACTCTAAGAAGAAACAAGCAAAAGATCCATTCGATTTGGAAGGATTGCAGAAAGTTCTAAAGACCATGTCCAATGAAATGGTCAACATCAAAAAGCAAGTAGCAGAAACTTCTTCAAAAAAGCCCTACAGAGCTTTTAAAAGAGGTCCTTCAACGGATTCAAAGCCACCCAATGCTATTTCAAATGTTGAATCCGAGGAAAAGGAAGAGGAAATTGCCACTGAAGGGCGGACTGATGAAGAATAAGTTGTGGAATTACAAGGAATGTGGGATTTCATCCTCCCACAAGAAGAAGATCAAGAAGTATTTCCAGTTAGCACACGAAGCAAAAATCATCTTGATCCTCCCCAGACTATCCCTAAGCCGAAGAGCGCAAGCTCTGCAATAAAAGATAAAGTCGCAACAAAGAAAACGACATCTAAAGAGACTCAAACCAGCCCAGTCCAAACAGATGAATCAACTCCATCTAAAACACTGATTGTGTCGGATGAAATGGAGTACAATATTATAGAAGACATGAAAAAGACTAGGGCTAACATCACCCTTTACGAACTGATCAAGTTGAAGCATCAACAGAAGATAATGATGAAAGAATTACATGCCGTGCCAGTTGCACCTTTGCCTGCCGCTGTACTTTCTCAAGCTTCCCATAACATGGGAAGACCTCCAACTAACGCGATCAATAAGATTGATCTGAATGACATCGCCCTAATTGGAGGAAGATCAAGATCTCACACTCCCCCGTTTCTCCTTACTTATGAAATCTTCAATAAAAATGTGCACAATTGTTTGGTAGATTTTGGTGCTTCATCGAATATTTTACCCAAATCCATATGTGCCAAGTTAAACGTTCAACCACAGAAATCCGCTGTGCGCATAGTTTAGCTAGATCGATCTCAAGTCGAAGTGATTGGCGAACTAAATCAAGTAACCATAAGGTTGTCATCCAACCCAAAGGTATGTCAAGTTATTGACATTTTAGTTGCTGACATTCCTGAATTCTATGGCTTAATCCTTAGCAGGGATTGGTCAGAAAAACTTCATGGATACTTCACAACCGACTGGTCGCACATGTGGCTGCCCTACAACGGTAAACCGAATCAAATAAAAGTTGAACGAGAGCTACATCAGAAGTACATAGTAATGGAGCTAGAGGGGGAAAATGAACCAGTAGCGTATAACAGCAGCATTATTGGCAATTACTTAGTAGATTCTTTCCTCGGCAATTTCAATGCTCATGTGTCACCCTATTTAGAACACTCTGTTTTGTCCCAAGTCGAAAATTTTTCTCGAACTGATAGTTCGAAATGTATCAATTTTTTAGATAAACCTGTAAATAAATCTTTGTTTTGGAAATTATTTTTTGATGGTTCTAGATCTAACGAAGGAGCAGGAGCAGGATGCGTTTTGATTAGTCCAGAAGGAGATAAAATCATGCTTACATGCAGACTCGAATTTGATTGCACCAACAATACAGCAGAATATGAGGCTTTGGTCCAAGGCTTGTACAAAGCAATCGGGTTAGACATCAAGTACCTTCAAGTTTTTGGAGACTCTGAGATTGTGGTTAAATAGGTACGTAACACTATACATTACTTATCGGGTCATTTAAAACATTATCAATCCTTAGTTCAAGATCTGACCGAGCATTTTATAGCATTTAATATTTCTTCAATCCCCAGACTCCAAAACGCAAGTGCAGACCTTTTGGCTAACGTAGCTTCTAAGCTTATTCCTTCAGAATATTTTAGTCCAGATAGATTCTCAATAGAATTAATCTTTAGACCATCCGTTCCTGATAACATCACAAATTGGAGAGTATTCAATGATGATCCTGATATTGTAAATTTCCTCACATCTGAAGGATCCTACTCTAATCAAATAATTGACGAAGACCAACATGATCGACAATTGCAACAAGATAGCACTAATAATGCTATACCTAAGTCGGTAGTCAAGTTAGAAGACTTGTACGATTTGAAAGATCGGTTTAAGAGGTCTACCAATTCAGAACTCCAAAGTTCAACCTTGAACTACGAATTAGTAAACCTATGAACCGATGCCAAACCAGAAAACAATAATCTAGGCCTTGACCTAACCCCTGAAGAAAAACTAGCGTATATTCGTCTTTTGATACAATATAAAAAAAAAAATTGCCTGGAATTATGATGAGCTCAAAACATACGACACTTCCATCATCCAACATACTATTCCCATGATCGATAATGAAAAACCTGTCCAACAAAAGCTGAGAAAGATCCATCCCAATTTAGAAAATCAGATAAAAACTGAACTCAATAAGTTATTGAAAGCCAGAATAATCTTTCCCGTCAGACATTCTAAATGGGTCTCCAATATGGTACCTATTAGAAAGAAAAATGGAGATATTAGGATTTGCATTGAATTTCGAAACCTTAACAAGGCCTGCCAAAAAGATAATTTTCCTTTACCACCTATGGAACAGATATTGCAGGGAGTGGCGGGCTCAGAATTAATGTCTTTCTTAGATGGATTTTCAGGATATAATCAAGTGTTGGTACATCTTGATGATCAATTGAAAACCACATTCAGAACTAAATGGGGCACATACGCATATCGAAAAATGCCATTTGGTTTGATTAATGCTAGTGCCACATTTTAGAGAGCCATGGACATCGCATTCAAAGGTTTAGTCAATAAATCTGTAGTAATTTATTTGGATGATATAACAGTGTATTCGAAGAAACGAAGCGACCATCTTAAAGACTTGAAACAAATCTTTCAACGGTGTTTAAGGTATGGAATTTCACTTAACCCAAAGAAATCTTTTTTCGCACTAAGTGAAGGGAAACTTCTAGGATTCATAGTGTCAAAATCCGGTACTCACATTGATCCCGACAGAATCAAAGAAATTTCTGAAATATCCCTACCTCACAAAAAAAAAGCCATGCAACCTTTCCTTGGTCAGATCAACTTTGTAAAGAGATTTGTTCTAGATTTTTCACGAATCGTGTCTCCTTTGCAAACCATGATTAAAAATAACTCAAATTTTAAATGGGGCCAAGATGAACATGAAACATTCAACCTGATCAAACAAGCTATTATTAATGCTCCATCTTTAGCAACTCCGAATTTTTCAGAGCCTTTTATTTTATACACATTTGCCTCAGATAAGTCATATGCTACGATTCTCACTTAATCAAATCAAGAAAAAGCGGAAGCCCCAATTGCGTTTTTTAGTTCAAATTTACAGGGTGCTGAATTAAGTTATTCAGACGTGGAGAAACAGGCTTATGCCGTTTTCAAAGTGATCAAATACTTCAGACCTTTCTTACTCAAAACCCATACTAAGCGGTAAGGAACCTTCTAGTACAGAAGGGTGTGGGTGAGAAAAGGGCCAATTGGGTTACTGCCTTACAGGAATATGACATTGAGAATAAACCAGTAAACATTGTAAGAGGTTAAGGCTTCTGCAAAATGCTAGTTGGAGCATCGCAAATTTCTGAAATTCCATCTGAAGAGGTACAAATGTGCGAGGTAAGCCTAAACGATGCAGAGTCATTATACGCTGATATCATTTATTATCTTAAGAACGGGTATGCTCCTTCACACCTCGATCATACTAAGAAAAGAGCTTTAAGGTTGAAAGCCAAACAATATCAGCTCATAAATGATATTATTTTTAGAATAAATTATGATTATGTTCTTCTTAGGTGTCTTGAGAAATCTGAAGCTGAAAAAGTTTTGCAGGAACTCCACGATGGGCCAGCAGGCGGACACTATGCTGGAGATGCTACTGCACATAAAATCTTGCGCGCAGGATATTACTGGCCCACGTTATTTAAAGACTCGCACAGTTACGTGAGGAGATGTCAAGTCTGCCAAACTACCGCTGGAAGATAAAAGAAGCCATCCTTGCCACTACAGCCAGTTAACATTGACCAACCTTTCAGTCAGTGGGGATTGGACATAATAGGTGAGATCGTTCCTCACTCTTCTAAGCAGCATAGATACATCCTCACAGCAACAGATTATTTTACTAAGTGGGTAGAAGCAGTTCCGCTCAAGACGGCTAATTCTGAAAATATCATTGAGTTCATAGATCAATTTATAATCACCAGGTTTGGATTGCCATCCGCTTTAATGTTTGATAATGCATCATACTTTTCTGGAAATGCAATGACTGAATTCGCACTTAAAAGAGGATTCAAACTTAAATATTCGGCCAATTACTACCCACAAGGCAATGGGTTAGCTGAGTCAACAAATAAAAACCTAATCAGGATTATTAAAAGAACAGTTGACCAAAATCATAAGAATTGGCACAAGGCTTTGATATATGCTTTATGGGCAGACCGAATAACGCAAAAAGCTTCTATCGGCACTTCTCCCTTTAATTTAGTTTATGGGAAAGAAGTGGTTCTTCCGACTCACTTAGCAATTCCCTCTTTGTCTTTAGTTCAATACATTGATGAAGTACCCACTTCCTCCTTACAGCTGAGACAAATGGAAATAATTAAATTAGAAGAACAACGAGAACAGGCTAGGAAAACGCATGCTCATCATCAAGCACTAGTAAAATCCTCTTTTGGTTCAAACATAATGACCAGAAAATATTTTCAGATGGGAGATTTAGTTTTAAAGTGGGACAAGGCTCATGAAGAGAAAGGCAAACATACAAAATTTCAAAGAATGTGGCTTGGTCCTTTTCAAATTGTAGAAGTCATAGGTCCATCAGCGTTTGTGTTACAGTATTTAGCAGGTAAGAGGGATCCTTTGCCTGTTAATGGACAAATTCTCAAGAAATATTTTCCATAGAAGATTATTCTTCTATTTTTGTAGAGTAGTTGTTTTTATTTTTCATAATAAAACCAGTTGTGAGTGGTTACATTAGGCATTTACGAAAAAGACACCAATTCTCTTTCAGATTTTGAACTTTTCGCTTGTATAAATAGCAAATCTTTTGGAAAACTGATCTTTATTATTGATAGATACAGTTAAAGACTCTAGCCTAGATATGATACTAGTTTCAACTTCAAAAAGTTTGATGAAAACAGCCTTTAGTGAAGAAATTGTTTTATCTTAGTACAATGAAAGGTATCAATAACAAAATAAGGATTCTCTGTAGAACAGCTGTTTCCAAAAACTCTATTATTGTCGTCCAGAGCTATCTTAAGGAAACAATGACTTCCTCCCTGCTAAGGAAATCACAACTTTCAGAGGAACAACCCAAGGATACACTTTATCTTGAAGAATAAGAGGTCTCATCACGAGCCGGCTTATCATAATCACAGATATTATAACTTGCTAACTTTGCCAATACTGTACACCACAACAGGGCAATGACTCAAGATTGTTGCAATCAAAAGACAAGGGGTCTCATCACGAGCCAGCTTGTTCAGCAAATTTATAAATCAAGTGAATGACTGTGTCATAATTTGGCTACCAAACCAAGACATTGTTCTTTAAGAATAAAAAAGAAAATCAAAGCAATAAGTGTGGATATGGATTTTTCTTTGAAAGTTGTAGGCTGCCTTAAGTAGGATACAGGATCATTGCTGGGTAACAGGTAACCTTGTCAAGGCTATAAACGCCTGCTGGCAGCAGAGGCTCTACCTACGACAAATGAGCGTATTTAAAACTGGTTTACAGAGAAGACTTTGTTTTATCTTTACAATACCAAGTAATGACTAATGTAAATACAAGGACTAGCCTAAGGAAGCAAATAATCAAAGTGGAAAATAGTTGAAACAATTCATTTGCACACAATCAAGATATTTTGGTATCCAAACAATTCATTTGCACACAAGGAGACAGCAAGAAGTCAAGTTAGATTGTGGAAGGGAAGAATTGT
Source organism: Pinus tabuliformis (assembly GCA_031772625.1). Classification (NCBI taxonomy): domain Eukaryota; kingdom Viridiplantae; phylum Streptophyta; class Pinopsida; order Pinales; family Pinaceae; genus Pinus; species Pinus tabuliformis. The sequence continues at coordinate 281,612,044 of CM062812.1, forward strand.
GATTTTGAAGGCCGACTGTGTGTTGAATTGCTTGCGCGACGCATTGGGAGGTGGTCGCGGCGCACTGGGAGGTCGCGGCACATAAGGCTGTCGTTCACAGTGTTAAATTGAACACGCGCGGCGCATAGGTCCGACAAGCAAAAATTTCATCACTTCTTCCAAAAAGTTCAAACCAACTCAGTTTTCCTCGTGCCAAGTAAGTTTGTAAGGCTGTGAATTGCTATTAGCTTGTGTTTGGTGTTGTTTGGAGGGAAGAATATGAAAATTTAAAAGTTGAAAACATAAACCCTATCCTTTTGTTGAAGCTGCTCCTTAGGGTTTCAAATGGTGTTTTAAAAAGTCAGTTTCATGCTGAATACTCACTGTCATACTATCATTTCCTACCTGCAATTCCTTTCCCCTCACTGTCACATCATTATACAGTCCCTCTCCTTCTCCTATATTCCAAAATCATTCATATCATTTGTCCCCATTTTGTTTTTTTTTCCTATCCCTAAACACTACCATTTCTTATTGTTATCCCTTTCCCCATATCATTTTCAAAATCTCTAAATCCCCAATTCCCAACAGTCAAGTGATTGTTATTGCACACCTTAATTTCACTTGACAAACTCCACTTTTCCCACTGTTTCATATTCCTCACAGTCCCTCATTTCCCTTTGGCACATTTGGCATTGAAAACAAAGGCACCAATTAGTCATTCTCAACAAAACAAACATACACCTTGCTTGAAACATTATGGAAATGGAGATTGATTCATCATATGAACAAGACAGTGATTCTACCACAAAGCTTCATGCACCGAGAAGGCCTCGTAAAGGAGGCAAACATGTTAGAGAAGAGCCCACCTCTTTGACTGAACTGCAAGCCTGCCCACTTGCCATGGCATGTTTCCAACAACAGTCATGCTTTCAATATTGCGAAATGATTGCTCAAATTCATGCATCATCAAGAGTTGGCTCGGTTATTTGTTTTGCATTTGCATGATGGTTAGGTAACTCTTGCTGGTGTAAATTTCACCTTGACACCAGAGACCATTTCTCAAGCAACAAGAATACCGAATGTAGGTGAGGAGTGGAACAAAAGAATGCAGGTAGAAAAAGTACATTATGAACCATACATCAGGCCCAGCTATGTGAAACAACTCAGCAGGGTGTTCCCATTCCGGTTTTTGAAAGAATCCTATGCGTCGTTGATGAGACTCATTATCAGATACTTCAGTTGTGAGGGCCGCTTCTCACGCCTCTATGCATACCATATCAGATTGTTGATGCATTTCACGAGAGTGAAGATGATGAACATTCCATATTTCATGTGCCGAAACATCGAGAGGATGACTACTCTTGTGCAAAAGAAGACTCCTGAATAGCAGTACAATAGCATTTACCATTATGCGCTCATCAAGATCATTGTTGTATATCAGCTTGGCTTGCAGGGTATCACATGGGAAGACTTCATTTCCCGTGAGTTCTTCACAGCTTCAGCAGCTCATCAGGAGGTTTTCCATCATGCAGGTGAACCTTCACATCAGCATGGAGGTCGGGAGGCAAAGACTACTAGTGTGCCGACATATGTCACCTATCAAAGAGGCATGAGAGGATTGTTTGCAGCAGCCCGACGAGTACTATCTCCACCTGGGGTGGAAGGGGTCTCGTTGCCGTCATCAGTAGTACAGGTACAGGACAGAGGCAAGAAGCCTATGCAGCATGAGGGCCCTTTAGGAGGCCTAGACACTGATTTCATACTCATCAATGATGATGTTAGCTCTCCTAGCTCAAAGCTAAGGGAGGTCATTCAGGAGCAGAAAGCCGAGATAGATGCATTGACCAACAAGTTGCAGAGAGCTCAATGGGTCATAAACTATTTGGAGCAGTGAAACAAACAACTGAAGGATCACCATACAGTCATGGAGTTACAAAACATTTGGCAAAACCGCCAAGCTGCCCAAAGGAGGAGGATAGAGTTCACTTCATTGGAACAGGAGATAGAGGCTGATCGAGAGACTTGGCTTGAGAGGGTCAATATTCATCTTGAGAAGTTGTTGGAGAAGGCAAACAAAGACAAGGACATGCTCAGGCGCATGAAAAATCATTACTGGGCACAAACTCATGTTTGCAAAGCGAGGATCAAAATCCTAAAGGCAAGACTAAGGAGAGCAATAAAACGACGCAAAAGGCATGATAGGCTCCGAATCTTGGCCGAAGCTTCTTTGGCTGAGCATGATACTCAATGATGGACCTTCAGTCCAAATTTCAGCAAATTTGGAGAAAATTTTGTCAATTTTGAATTTTTTGGCTTCAAAACAGATTTTCCTGCCCAACGCGTAGCGCCACTTGGCGCGCGCTTATAATTGGGAGATCCTCTGGAGGAAAAATTTGCATTTCTAGATTTTTTATGAAAATTTATGCATGCTCATGAATTACCTAAGGATTTCATCAAGTTCTGGGTTGCCTAAAGGGTAAAAAACACACAAAAAATGACCTCTCTGCCACCTTTTGCACCCACAGGAAGCAATCTTGGGAGATTGAAGTTTTGGAGGGGAAAATGACATCCAAATCCAAAAATTCCACTTGGGTTGGAAAGTAGACAGGCATGGATTTCCAAAAAGCTATCATGAGCTCAATTTGGACTTCAGGAAGGGCCTCAAAATCAGCCTCAAAGTTGTGCTACGCATACAGGTTTTGGGCGCGGCGCATAGAGAATTTTGGCCTATTTTTCACTCTTCAGCTCAGAATTTCGGCCAGTTTTGACTAGTTTTACTTTTTGATGTTACTCTTGATCTAACTTGATGTAATTTCATGACCATGATGTAATTTTGGCACATTTTTACTTGTCTTAGTAGATTCATTCACCAAAAGGTGAAATGTGAGTGAATGAATCAGTTTCCTAACATATAGAGGCAAGTTGTTTCATTGCCTATTTTTCAGTTCCTTGTTTAGATATGGTTGAAACAGCTCCTAGAATGATGAGCTCAACCCTAGAGTCATGGGAAGGAGTTAAGCCTGTCTATATCATGTAATTTCTCAGTCATTTTTAGGGTTGGACACTTGGGATTGCTTGACACTCCATTGTACATCTGATTTCTGCATTTTTGGCAAAGGAAAGACCAGGTTTTGCAACACTTTTTGGGATTCTTGTGGCTCTGTGTTTTGATGGTGTTCCTCTCTATGTAATTTGTGAGTTCACTGAAATTTATGTGCATCATTTCCTTTTATCTTTGCTTCTGAAATTAAACAAATGAGTGATAAAGGTAGAATTCATTAGCTTGTTGTGCTCTGCCTGTTAGTTTTGTTTAATTTTCAATGTTTTCTTCAGTTTGAAGAGGATTCGTGGTACCCTTTTGCCCTCTTCAGCTTCTCACCGGTCTGAACCCTCCATCTTTACAAATCAAAGCATCAAAATGATTGCCTTTCTTGCCCCAATCAGAACTCTGCAAACTGGCCTTCATCCCTGGACCCAAATTTGCCTTTCCCTTGATTCCAACAAACCCCCAAAAAATCAAATCAAATCCTTGCACTTCATACCTAGCCTAAAATCAGAAGATATTTTAGTCATCTCAAGCCCCATAGATCATCATTTGCCAAGATTGACCCGAAGAGAGCCCTCTCCTGTCCTCATAGGACTAGCTACGAGGCTGAGTGTGGTTTGATGTTACCCTGGATCCTACCTTCCTCAGCCTAAGGTAAATCTAGGCACTAACAGGGCTGAATCCCTAGTGGCTGGCTAAAATTATTTTTTGAATTTTAATATAAAATAAACCAAACTAGCCTTGTTTTCATTCCATTTTTTAGGGGTCATTGTGTATTTTAAACATGAAACAAATTCATAGCCACCAACCACCAAAAAGGTCAAAATTGTCGCCTCCTTAAGGAAATTCGGTGATCCTGACTAGGCAACCATGTGTCATACCCTAATTAGTTCGTATAGCTGACTAGGCTTCTGACGTCAGCTACCATGTGTCGTGCTCTAGTTGGATCTCCCTCGTTGGTATGTCCATGTCACCTACTGACATCATTGTCCGTATCGCTGAAGTCAACATCCGTAGTACTGACATTAGCATGCCAAGTGTCCCTGTGGGTCCTTCTTGTAAAAAAATTAGTTGCTTTTGAAAAATTTCAGCGAACCATAACTTCTTCATACGATGTCAAATTGAGGTGTCGTTTGCGCCATTGGATTCATAACGATAATCTCTTTGATTTGAGGCTAGTTTCGCTGTGTTTTGAGGACTTTGAAAATTTTTCCTTTTAGGATCCTTCTGGATCATTCCTCCCCACTAATGAACTTTTGGACCACTAACAACTTTATCAGTGTATTAGAAAGTGAGGAATTTCTCCCTCACTTTCTCCTTTTCAATCCAATGGGCCTTACTCATATGCATTCCCTTGAAACCGATATGAAGGTACTCCATGTCTCCCCACCGCGAAGTCCTAGTTCTCATGTCAAGAATGATATCTTCAGGTAGCATGTCCAAGTATTCAGGAGAATAATCATCCACTATAGGAACCTGTCCAACCTATTCAGTGTCCATGATCAAAGGAGGCTCATAAAGCTTCAAGTTTTCAACGTTTACCACTGAGTACATCTGAATGTATGTTGGAAAGTCGAGGCGAAAAGCATTCTCTCCAATCTTCTCTAATATGGTGAAAGGACAATATCATATTGGTCTCAACTTCTTTCTTTCTCCTTTCATTCTATCTTTGCTAATGTGGAGCCACACCTTGTCTGCAACCTGAAATTAGTGATCAACCTGGTGCTTGTAATGTCGAGCTTTGTATTGGGCTTGACTTTTCTCCAATTTCTCCTGCACTGCCTAGTGAATCATCTGAACTAGCTGAATGAACTTCTATGCTTTGTCCCTATCATTTTGCTCACTGGAATCTTCATCTCTCCCAAAGACCATATCTAAGGGATCCTTTGGTAAATATCCAAAGCATGTCTCAAATGGTGAGCTCTGAGTGGAATAATGCAATGCCTTGTTGTATGCATGTTGTACATAAGGAACCTTCTCGTCCCACAACTTTGGATGCTTGCCAAAATATCCCCGATTAGATGTATCATTATGCATTTAACAACATCTATTTTCTCTTCAGTTTGCGAATGAAATGTCGTACTCCTCTTAAGCTTGGTGTCCATCATTCCCCACAAAATTGTCGAGAACTCTCCAAGGAAACGAGAGTCTCGATTAGATACAATGGATGTGGGCAACCCAAAGTGGACCCATACAAATTGGAAGAAGAGATGAGAAATTTGCACTACAATGATCTTCTTTTTACAAGGCATTAATACACACATTTTACTAAATTGATCCATAATGACATACAAATATTCATGACCTCTCCTAGAAAAATGCAAACCACCAACAAAATCCATTGACGCACTTTCCCATGGACGACTCAGAACAGGAAGTGATGTGTAGAGCCCCAATTTTCTATTAGTGGGCTTACAAACTGAACACAACACGCATCCCTTTACATATCAAGTCATGATGTTTTTCATGTGAGGCCAATAACAAAACCTCCGAAAATGACATAAAGTTTTCCCTACACCAAAATGACCCAACACAAGAGAGGTATGTGCCTCTCTAATTACATGTATTCTTTCATTGGTGGGGATACAAAGTTTTCCAATATGGTACAACAATTTTCCCTGCAAATGGTAATTTTCTACCTACGATCCATGAGTCAACTTTGCATAAATCTCCTTAAAATATTCATCATCAACATATTGTTCAACATAACTTTCAAAAGATAAAGAAGCATTTTGCAAAACTATAGATGCAGAAATAGGAAGGCAAGAAAGCATATATGTCACTTGGTTTCTAGTTCCCTTCTTATATTTTATTACCAGGTGAAATCGCTGAAGGAACCCCATCCACCTGAAATGAAGTGTCTATTGAAGCTTGGTTTGTGACTGGAGGTACTGCAAGCGTTGGTGATTGGTGTGAATAATGGTCTCCTTGCTAATCAAATAGTGATTCCACTTCTTCACGCTTTGGACCAAGGCATACAACTCCTTGTCATATGTGGCATAGTTCACAACGTCTTGGGAGAATGTCTCTGAATAGTAAGATATAGGTTTCCTTTGTTGCATCAACATTTCTCCCATGGCATACCCACTGCATTTGTCTCGATCTCAAAAGGATGTTGGAGTTCAGGTAAGGCCAAAACTGGTGTGGTACTGATATTCTCTTTCAGTGTATCAAAGGCTTTTTTTTTATTTCCTCCCCATTGAAAGGTTTGCTTCACACTTGTCAATGCATGCAAGGGGAATGTAATGATGGAGAAGTTGGTAATGAACCTTCTCCAAAATTGTAGTGCATCCAAAAAGCTATGAACCTCTGTAACATTGGTGGGTTTAGGCCACTTCACAATCACAACAACTTTAGAAGGATCTATTTTTAGCTATCCACCTCCAACAATGTGGCCCAAGTAAACCAAACAGGTCTTACCAAATTCACACTTAGACATTTTGACATACAATTTTTCTTTTTGCAAAACATCAAGAACCTTTTTAACATGACTCACATAATCTTCCCATGTTCTACTGAAAAAAAGAATATCATCAAGATACACAAGTACAAAATCATCAAGAAAAAAGTCTAAAAATGTCATTCGTCACCCTCATGAATGTGGATGAAGCATTGCAAAGTTTGAATAGCATCACCGGCCATTCAAATAAACCCTTTTTTTCTTGAATGCAATCTTCCATACATTTTGTTATGCAATCCTAACCCGATGATATCCATTGTGCAAGTCCAATTTTGTGAAATAGACAACATTTTTCAATTGATCTAATAAATCATCAATGTGAGGGAGAGGGTATCGATTCTTCACCTTTATTTTGTTGAGTGCCCCGTAGTCCATGCACATCCTCCATGTGCCATCCTTCTTTGGCACCAACATGATGGGAAAGCCACATGGACAAGAACTTGGCCTTATGACCCCTTGGTTCAACAATTCCTATACTTTTTTCTTTATCTCCTCCATCTCAATGGCTGACAACCTGTACATACCAATATTTGGTAAAGGAGCATCCCACTATAAGTGAATTTCATGTTAGATCTCACGCTTTCGAGGCAATCTAGTTGCTTCCTAAAAAATATCATTATAGTTAGAAACAATTTCATACAATTATTGTTTATGAGTGGGATCACAACCTTGGAAAGCTTTAGATTTCTCCGCAGCTTTTTCTCTCACAACCATGAGCATACACCCTTTATCAGAATTGATCAATCTCTTCATCTAACCTACACTTACAAGACTTGCACTGATCTTGGCATAATGAGCTCTAACAATGTATTCCACCTCATCTTTCGTGAGATGATAGTTGTTTTCATGGAAAAATAAAACTGCTTTCCTGTCATACAAATATGGACTCCCCGATACAATGCCACAGATATCCAAAGGTACAACAACAAGTTCAACCTCACCTACTAGTTTGGATGCAATCACAAATCTTGCCCTACACTATTTGGTTACATGTAATTTGGCTTTGTCACACACGCAACCAAGACGGTAGGGTTTTTGATGAGGCTTGGTCTCCAACCCGAGTGATCTAGGTGGATATTGGTGGCCACCCGCCTATTGTACCCAGACCTCCAGTTGGTTTCACCTGTTTCCTTGTTTATTTTTGCATTTACTATTTTTAGCAATTTTTTAGGTCCTGAACTTCTAAAGAAATTTTGACCCCCTAAACGATGTCTTTTTGAGGTCTGCAGTAGGCCCGTAGCCATAGGTAGGGGCTTGCTGCAAATCCTATTTTAATCAGAGAGATATTTCCAACAAGGTATCGTATGTGCCAAACAGAGATAATATGACTTACGACCCTAGGAAGTTCGCTACCAAACTAACCCCAATGGGGCCCACAAACTCTTGGTGTTCCATATCCTAGCGTTAGGGTTTTCCCTTGTTGTTCAATAATAAATAGACCCTTTAGCCTCATTGTAACATAGTTCAGAGGCATGCATCCATCACATCTGTTCTCAGAGATAAGCCACCATCGCCCGAGCTCGTTTATTTTTGTTCTGTTTGTAAGCATATTTCAGTATTTGATATTAATGAAATGACATGTTATTTATGTTGCATCTCTATATTTATGGTTATATCTGTAATTTTTTTCATTTCTATTTAATTTCGGATCACCTAGCTTCTTAACCAATGATTCTAAAATCAAGATTGAGAACCCAAATCAAACAAGGTTTCCACTTTAGTATGTTTTTTCACAACTCTAATGTGGAACAATTCAGTCCTCCTTTGTTCATTAACAAGAGACTCATTTGAAGAGCTTGCATGTAATTCATAATTTTCACTAGCATGATGAAAAAGGTTACCTTATATGCCCATTGTTGTGATATGTCTCTCGTCACTAGAGTCAGATCTAAGGCCTTGATGCACGGTTGCCACCGTATTTTGCTTGCCCTTTCCATCAAATCTCATTGGATTCAATTATGGATGCAACTTCCAACAATTCTCATGCCTTCCTTCTTGCAATGTGTGCAAGAGGGTTTTGTTCCTTCTTATTTCTTGGTTATAGTCCCCTTCTTGTCCTTTCGCTTGCATTTTCCCTTGAACTTTTCATTATGAGGTTTGAAATATGATTTCTTGGGTTGATCTTCTTTTTCATTCTTCCCCTACTTTCAAGGTGAATGGCCTTCACACTAGCTGCATCAATAGTATTAGGCTCAAACAACAACAAAGAATTCCTGATGTAACTATGTAAAGCACCAATATACTTCGTTACAATTTCTAGTGAATCAAGTGAAATGCCAAAATTTAAAACTTGTTTTCTAAACTCTTCAGTGAATATTTGCACATTTTGACCCTTTCCTTGTCTCAAATATTGTCATTCCATTAAATCCTTTTGTCGATAACCCAAAGGATAGAATTGATCTTTTAATGCAAAAACAAAATTGGACCAAGAAGAAAGGAGATTACCCATTTTTTTGCTACCTTTCTGCAACTTTCTCTCCCACCATATGAGAGCGGTGCCACTCAGCTGAAGAGATGCTAATTGGATCCTGGCCTCATATTCCTAGATATCTAAATCCGGAAATAGACTTCGATCTATCTAATCCAATTGTTTAACTTCTCTGCATTACATTCTCCATTATATGTGGGAAAATCAAACTTTACATCTAGCTTAAAAAATGGCTTTTTAGATGCATTCCTATGATGCCTGTTAGAATGATGAGAAGAGGAAGAAGAAGAACTGTCACTAGAAGATGGAGAGGGAGGGGGCTCTTCTCCTCCACCTCCATGGTTTACCGAGGCATGATCATCTGGCTCTTTCTTCTCAGGCTTGATTGTCTTCTCATATTCTGCAAACAATTTGTCTACTTTCTTTGCCATGGTGAAGAAGATCTTGCGATAATTTCGCTCTTCCTCTATTTGAGCTTCCTCATCTGCCATTTTCTGTCTTCGTGTTGCATGCCCCGCTTCAGGATCAAAGGATTTTAGTTTTCCTTCACCTTTTTGGAGCTTGTTCCTGGTTAGCATTCACTCATGCAACTTGCATCAAGAAGACTTGCTCTTATACCAAAGTTGATCCAGATATTTTACTTCAAAGATGCATACAAAATTGAATTTTAAAAGAGCATGTAACCAAGTGACATAAACACATAAAAGAATCGGAAATCAAATGCAACCATGAGATCAAAGGCACACAAACAACTTGATAACGAAGTTCACCCAGTGTGGGCTACGTCTCCAGGCCCTACTCAATGTGGGGAGGCCTCTTTCATTAATTGGCAACGAAATAAAATTACAAGCAATTATAAAATTACATCTTATACCTCCACTTCCGGGAATGGCTTGAAAATGTAAACCTCTACAAATAAACAGTCTATACGGTTGCAACCTTTTTCTGTGCTGGTGACCTCTAGGGAATATTTGTGATTCCCCGCAAGATTCTCTACAAAATATTCCCTCCAAGATTCCTTAGAATATTTCTCCAAATTCATGCCCAAGTGGGGTGAGGTTCGGCTCCGTGTTCCACAGGCAGTGACACATCGAGTTCCTGTCAATCGTGCTCCTCCCTCAGCACTGGGTTGAGTGGGTGTTAAATAATTTTGGGCCGAAAAAAATAAAAAAGTGGCACTTCTATCATATTGGTGGTAACCACTTGTGGGGTTGTTGGTCTCCGACGGAGCTCGCGGGGTTGACCCCCTACCTGACCCGCTCGTTGTTTGAAATTTGGCGATGTTTTTGGAAGTTTTTGGCTCATTATTTTATGTGAACCGGCGCTGGCGAACTAGCCGACAAACTCGTCGGGCGAGTTCGACACCTGCCACTGGTATGGTTTTATATATAGTCATGGCAATTGGTTGCCCGATCGACAGGGTTGATCGCCCGGTGGTCGGTATTTTTTGAATTTTAATATAAAATAAACCAAACCAGCCTAGTTTTCACGCCTTTTTTTAGGGGTCACTATGCATCTTAAACATGCAACAAATTTATCACCGTCGACCTCCAGAAAGGTCAAAATTGTCACCTTCTTAAGAAAATCTGGTGACGTTCACTGGGCTACGACGTGTCGCGCCCTGATTGGTCTGTACGATTGACTGGGCTACTGACCGAGCTGTTGATGTCAGCTACCATTTGTCACACTCTAGTTGGCTCTCCCTCGTCCGTACGACCACGTCATCTGCTAACATCATCATCTGTATGGTTGATGTTAGCATCCATACTGCTAATGTTAGCATGCCAAATGTCCCTATGGGTCCATCTATAAACAATTTAGTTGTTTTCGAAAAACTTCAACGGGCCATAACTTCTGCATACAATGTCAGATTGAGGTGTCGTTCACACCGTTGGATTCATAACGATAAGTCATTCAATTTGAGACTGGTTTTACGACATTTCCAAGAATTTGAAAATTTGGCCTTTTAGAATCCTCTTGGATCAAGGAATCTTTTTTATTCATGGATTCTACTTTCACACTCTTCTTAGCACATCACACTTGTTAATGGAAAGAAGAGTCGCCTTCAATCTAGGATTGTATAGTCTACTATCTGCAATTATTTCCTACTTAGCTCTATTTCTATAGAATTTTATTATCTAATGGGATATCTGTGTATAACCAAAAGTAAAACAAGTAATGAAGGTACTTCATGAGCAAGAAGAATCCATCTAGGCCAATAGCATAGCCCTATTAATAATTTCTACTAAAATAGTGATATGGAAAATATATAATAATATATAATGCCACAGTAATGAACCTTCTCCACTTATCTATAAATTAGCATGGATTTTTCATTGGATAATTCATCACAACATATCTATTAATATAAAGCAAAATGTATATTATTGAAGGGTTAATTCCTTTTAATTCCATATTTGTTATTATTATTTTGTTGTTTATGCATGTAATAGAAAATATATGGAAAATAGAGAACATGTAAATACAATTAATCACAAACCAAAATGAAGACCAAGATATTCTTTGGGAATCCTTTTCAGTAGAAACCTAGCTGAAAGGTGAGCCTGCCCTGCTCTCTTTTGCTTGGAATGAAAAATAAAGCACTCACTATGGATTTTCCTAAGACCTATGGCCCGTGGGATGTTACAAAACATAAATCCTCTCTCTTATGCCCTATTGCTATCCACACTCAACTACTCTACTCTACTATGAAACAAAATGAAAGACAAATATGATCAAGGGGATCAAAAATATGCTCAAAAATCAAAGTGCTTGAAATTTCCCAAAACTAGTGCCAAATCGTAAATCTTACTATTTTGATTCTAATGATGCTTGAATCACCTCAATCCAACACCCTATGTGAAAGTTATTGTGTTCTAATGCTTTTGGCAAACAACGAAAAAGTCAACTTGTAGGGTTGATTGGGATGCTGACTGAGCAGGTCGTACAAGTGATGTGGCGTTGACGTCAACAGGTGACTATGTAGGTACGGAACAAATGGCAGATTTTTATTAGTGGTTAAGTTTTTAGGTGGACCAATCGGGAGGTGCCACATGGCCCAATGAGAGGGCGTCACATGGCCCTTGGGATTTGTGCCAAAATTTTGTTGGGTTGGCCGACCGACCCGATGGGGAATCAAACCCATGACCTCTTCATAACTAACCAACAATCTTACCATCATACCACACCTTTGGTTCTTAATATACCATTGGCGCAGATTATATTTAAAGACAAATTGTTGGAGCATTGGCAGAGGAGGCGGGACACATGGTCCCAACCCCAGGTTGTATGGATCATGGTATGATCGTAGCGCCAGACGAGAGGGGTGAGGCTATAAGCCCTGGCGCCAATCACATTTAACATCTTGGAACCACAGGAAGAGGGCTTGGGGGCCAGGACAAGCACGTGGCCCAACCCCGGGCCAAATAGCACACAACACGATCAAGGGTGAAGTGTCGGCAGGTGTGTGGTCTTTGGCATGGCCTCTGGTCACATACCATACCATATGACTGACACTAGGAGCTAAATATTATTGGCGCATTTATTTAACTGACAATTTGCACCATTTGTGGCAGAATCAACGTTGATCCCAAGCACAATTTTTGCCTGTTAGTCCTATCAAAGGCTAATTTATTAGCCTACGTGGCCAATTTTGGTCATTTTGTAGGAAAAATAGCAAAGAAATGGAGAAAGAGGCCTAACTTGGTCATTTTTCAGTCTTTTTTAGCATAAGAAGAGCCTACACAGGGGTTTTTGGGTGTTTTGGACACAATGGTAGCATTATTTTTGTGATTAGAGAATTTTAGGTTAAACAATTTGCAGAGCCAAGTCATTTTGTGTTATGGACAAAGATTGCTTTTGGATTTTTTGAGGCCATATGGAGACCTCTTTTAGCATGAAAGGAGCCTAGACAGGCGTTTTCGAGTCTTACGGACGCATATGCAACAACTTTTTCTTCATTAGAGCAACCAGTTTCATTCTATTCTCAATATTACTGTGGGAAAATACCATTTCGACACTTCATAATGAATTAGTTGGATTTATGCTTCTTGATCTCAGAATGAGTACAAGGACCTATTGCCACATTTAGTGAGAGAGCCCTTTTATTTTGGCTCTATAATTTCTTTGCTAAAGGGGAGTCAACTTATGAGTGAGATTTCTCTAAAGGACAACGTTTCTTTGAAGGACAACGTTTCTTTGACGGAGAAATTGTGCCACTCAAGAAGGAGGTTTACTCCATGAGACAAAGATTTTTAATGTACCATTTTTGTTGTTGAACAATAAAACTACCTAGATTGGAGCAAGGCCCGGAGACGTAGTCCACACTGGATGAACTCCATTATCACTTGGTTGTTCTCTTCTTCATTTTCATCATGTTTGGTTTCATAAAATTTTGTTTCATCTATAAGTTCATTTAAAACTTAACTATTCACTTTTGAATAAGTTATGATCTAAGTGGCCATTTGAAGACCCAAATTAATCAAAACTTGCAAAGTGTCAGAGGACGATTGATTTTCATATCAAAATAGAATGGAACCCCTTTTCCTCCTAGTGGGGCCACTCTGATAGCCATCTACAATTTAAATCTTATCCATTTAACCCTCAACATGGGTCATGAGTAAACTTTCTAGAGTCTTATTCATTTTCCCCACATGGATAACCCCTTTTCCATGACTGATGGGGGTTGATAATTCATCTTCTCAAATTATGATGGTCAATCAAAATAGGTCAACTTCTAAGAAACATAACTTTTGCATCTAAACTCTAATCAATGTGATTCTTGCACCATTATTGAAGGTCCTAGAGTGTAGAACAATGTCACTTGGTCCTATGCTTAATCAATAAATATAGGCCCAAAAATATGTCATTTAAGTCCTCAAACTAGCCCTGGAAAGTTTCAAACCTCCATTCTTGAAATTGGGTCCCACTGATAAAAATGTTCCTCTAAGTCAATTTCTTCTATTTTCCCACTATGAAATCATTGAGATTGATGGAAAATTATACAATGATCCAATCCAAATTATCTACATATAAATTCTTCCCACTAACAATAATGAAGTTGGGTGTTGTAGACTCAGATCCCTCCTTTTGGCCTAGAGAATGGATACCCTATCTCTTGGATTCAAGAACATAGAGACTGGTCAATTGGATCATGTAGATCATGTTGAGGAAGGCTAAATCCATTAATTAAAAATTCCAATGCAAATAGAAGACTAATACCCTCCCCCCAAAACCTACTAAGCAGGACAAAAAGTATGGAATAATGCTTAGCTTTGAATAACGACTATATATTTTTTCTTATTGTTTGTATCTTGAGTAGTTTTTGATATTGTTAACATGTAGGAAAATGTCAAATTTTAGCCTCTCTGGAATGCTAGAATATGTATCGGTCGACCTATATGTTGTTTCTTTCCTAAAACTTGTGAATTTGTTGCTTGTACTAAGTGATATGTACTGATGCTAGCTTCAACACAACCATTTTGATTGATACAATTATTATTTTGGTTATAAAAATAATGTTGATTGGGGGGAGAGGCACATGAGAGTTAGTGTTGTACGTATAGGAGTTATTGAACCAAGTTTTTTCTTCAAACTTGAAACATCAAATGTATCATGTAAGTTCCTTTCTTTTGGTATTTCTAGAGCATAAGCTACTTGGTCAACTCTTCTTGGTACTTGGTAATGGTCATAAAACATGGGCGCAAGTTTATGATTTTTGTAAATTTTTAGTGAATTTTACTTATACAGTTTGTCAAAATTTCTACAAATATAGCTCTGATACTATGTAGAAATTTCTACAAAACTAGTTCTAATACTGTGTAGAAAGTCCTTGTATATTCAAACTACAAATTGTAATATGCTAAAACAATTGACTTGAGTCTACTCTACTCATCAGTGGAAACAATAAATGATCGATGAAATCACGAAGTGTATAAGAGACAGAATTCAATCACACATAACACAATGATTTTTTGGGGAAAGCCATAGCTAAAAAACCCCTGCTATCTGTGTATTTCATTAGTCAAAAATTATGAGAAGATTACAGTGCTTTGTTGAAGCTCGAGAAACCTCTGCACTATCTCTATCTATCTCGTTGCTTCCTAGGCAAGCCTTGGATGAATACAATATGCTCTGCTCAACCTTGAACTCAACTTGCACAAGTATTTTCTATCCTTTGTCTAACTAACTGCCTTTGGCCAATACTTAGCCAAATTCCTAGCCTTCCAAGCTCCTACTTCCTTTCCCTCACAAGATCCATGCAAAAACTTGTGTTTCCTATTGCTTGGTCTCACCAACTCATGCTCGCCAAAACAATGATTAAGCTTGTGCCTTCATTCCTCCTTTTAAAAGAAATTTGAATGGTTAAAATTAGTGAGATTTCTAATTAAGGAATGATTTATTTTAGGTCTTCTTCTGATTGCATGCACCATCTGTTTAATTTAGATGATTTTACAACTTGATAGCACATTGTCCCTAAACTCCAATCTCAACTGGGTCTTTCTCTGATCTGACATGTATGAGTTAATTATGACTGAATCTTCAATTTACTGGTGGACCACTATAGGCAACACCACACCACACTACAAGCAACACCCCACTGTTCTACAGGTTACACCCCGCTACTGGACCTCCCACTAATTTCTCCATCAGTTGGAACTAGTTTAATTGACTTTAACTCAATTAGACTGAATTAAATAATTACAACTCAAAATAAACTCAACTACTGCTCCTAATTGTAGTAGACACTCTACATGACTCTAGTTAGACCCTCAACTCGAATTAACTGAGATAACTAAGTCAAATTAACTTAGTTAACTATTACAAGTTGTCATGAGATGTGGAATTACAATTTTATTCCCAATTTTATTCAAGGAAAAATTAAACTAGGATTTTTCTTGATGTTATTTTTAACATTTCTTGTAGCGATTTTCAACACTCCCTCTCAACAAGAAAGGAATTCAACTCTTATCTCGATTTGATACCTTTGGAATGTTTTTCATGCAACTCTTTTCACTGTTGTTTTTGCTACTGCAACATTTGCAACTAAAAAGCATCCAAACAAAATAAATTGAATCAATTGTGTTCGCAACTATCTACTAGGAAAAATTGTGCTACTATTGACTTTGCTACTGAGCCTCCTGCTCTGTTGCCAACAATGCTCTACACTCCTCAGTATTTGACTGACATTGATCCTCCTGCTACTAAGTATTTTAGGTCTCCATACTAACAAGGTAATGATCCATGAGACAAAAAACACCTCAATGGAGCCTGCCCAAATTTCTGCAACTCTTGGTACCATTGCTTCACATCACCTCACCTATCACCAAGAAATATAACCACATGCAAAGTGAAATCTAATACACTCATATTGTTGTTGCTACTGCTTTATTGTTGCTTCTACAACTACTGCACTAATGAGTCTGATCTCCCCATATTTTGAAGTATTCGCTTCCATAGGGCTACTCCCTCTAAAACTAGACTCCTTCTGAGTTTTGATCTCCCTATGGGAAATCTCGCTGCTCCTCAATCTACCAAATGATCACATCTCCCTTTTGTGTCACTAAACATTGGCTTGTTGATATTCCCATTAGCAGCTTTCTAGCTCCATTAAGAAGTTTGCACATAGGGTGTTATGGATCTGCCCTAAACTAGAGCTCCATCAATCTGCAAGGACAACTTCAAATTCTTCTCTTCTAGTGTGATTTCAACTCTGATACCATGTAAAAGTTTCTACAAATCTAGTTCTGATATCATGTATAAATTTCTACAAATTTAGCTCTGATATCGTGTATAAATTCCTTGTAAATTCAAACTGCAGATTGCAAT
Organism: Pinus tabuliformis; assembly: GCA_031772625.1. NCBI lineage: Eukaryota > Viridiplantae > Streptophyta > Pinopsida > Pinales > Pinaceae > Pinus > Pinus tabuliformis. The sequence goes on from CM062812.1 coordinate 281,628,787, forward strand.
ATGCTAAAACAATTGACTTGAATCTACTATAATCATCGGCGGAAACAATAAACGATTGATGAAATCACGAATCATATAAGAGAAATAATTCAATCACACATAACACAATTACTTTCTGGGGAAAATCATAGCTAAAAAACTCCTGTTGTCTGTATATTGCATTAGTCAGAAAATATGAGAAGATTACAGTTCTTTATTGAAGCCCGAGCAAACTCTACACTATCTCTATCTATCTCACTGCTTCCTAGGCAAGCCTTGGATGAATACAATATGCTCTACTCAACCTTGAGCTCAACCTGGACAAGTATTTTCTATCCTCTACCTCACTGATTGCCTTTGTCTAATACTTAGCCAAATTCCTAGCCTTCCAACCTCCTAATCCCTTGCCCTCACAAGCTCCACACACAAACTTGTGCTTCCTATTGCTTGGTCTCACCAACTCGTGCTCACCAAAACAATGGTTAAACTTGTACCTTCATTACTCCTTTTAAAGGCAATTCAAATGGTTGAAATTAGTGAATTTTCTAATTAAGGAATGATTTATTTTAGGCCTTTTTCTGATTGCATGCACCATCTGTTTAATTTAGATGATTTTACAATTGATAGTACATTGTCCCTAAACTCTAATATGAACTGGGTCTTTCTCTGATCTGACATGCATGAGTTAATTATGAGTGAATCTTCAGTTTGCTAGTTGATCATTGTAGGCAGCACCACACTGCACTTCAGGCAACACCCCACTGTTTAACAAGTTACACCCCACAACTAGACCTCCCACTAATTCCTACATCAGTTGGAACTAGTTTAACTGACTTTAACTCAGTTAGACTGAATTAAATAATTACAACTCAAAATAAACTCAACTAGTGCTCCTAATTGTAGGAGACACTCTACATAACTCTAGTTAGACCCTCAACTCGAATTAACTGAGCTAACTAAGTCAAATTAACTTAGTTAACTATTACAAGTTGTCATGAGATGTGGAATTACAATTTTATTCCCAATTTAATTCAGGGACAAATTAAATTAGGATTATTCTTGATGGTATTTTTAATAGTTCTTGTTATTATTTTCAACACAGTTGTAGTTGAACAAACATCCACTAACCTACCTCAAACTCATAATCATTTATTTTCAAATCAACTTGCTATTGAATTCAAATCGTGGATTGCTAAAAATGATTTTCTAGACTGTAAAAGATTCCATCAAAATTAACTAAGTGGTTTTTTTAACAATAGGAGCTTTGAAATTATAGAGAACATAATATTTTTATTAAAAGTGGATGATGTCCATTTAAGGCTTCAAATGGAGTATGTCTAGCGAAAAAGTGATATATGGTGTTATAACACCCTTCAGGTATATGTAGCCAACTGTGCCACTATACTAAAGTATCCCTCAAGGAATTTATTTAGCACTTCAATTTGTAAATTGGTGGGAGGTTGTTATGAAGTACTCATAGTTAATGTGATTCCTACAAGTTGAAATATATATTTTTTTCATAAGGGGCTGGTAAGTTCAAAATCCTTATTAATGAAATCATTTTTTATTTATAAGTACAAAATATATAATAGAATTAAACAAAATAGTTTTATACAACATATACAAATAAAAATCAACCACTTTTTCCATTGAATCGCTTGTTTAGGGCATCTATTGTGAAACATATTTTAAAAAAATCATGAAGTACAAGCTAGGATTCTAATTGGAGAGTGAACGTGTATATTTAAGGCCATTCCAAAAAGATTTGAAAGTTTAAAAAAAAAAAAAAATATGATAGATGGAAAATTAAAAGAAAAATTAATTTTTTTAAGGGTTAAAAATTACATTTACTAATACAAAATTATTTTAATCACATGCAACAAGTATGTAAAGGGATCGAATTTTTCACATCTCAAGATATTTGATCAGGGAAAATTTTAAAGATGGAAAATTATCTTGAAGTTTAAAAACATTGGCGAATCTCACTAATCCCTAATATGCAAACTATAAAATGTTTATAGATGTATTTATAAAATTATTCAAATTTATAATGATTTAATATATAGTCTCTATATAATGTTGCCGATTTTTAAGATAAAATAATTTTATATTGTAAAATTTGGGCGAATCATTTTTTTATAAAAAATGTAAATTGGTGAATCTTCTTTTTGGAAAAACCATGGAAAATTAGCCCACCTACGAATATTAGCCCCTAAAATTTTCCATGGCAGCGGTGAATTTGTTTCCTATTTAAAATGCATAGTGACCCCTGAAAAATGGGGTGAAAACTGGGTTGGTTTGGATTATTTTATATTAAAATTCAAAAAATACCGGCCACTGGCAACTTGGCAGTCAACCTCGCCGACCAACCGGGTGACCGACCAAATGTCGTGACTATATATATAACCATACCAGTAGCAGGTGTCGAACCCTCCAGGCGAGTCCATCGGCCAGTCTTTCGGCACCAGTCCACATAAAATAACATGCCAAAAACTTCCAACAAAAATGCCAAATTTCAAACAATGAGCGGTTCGAGCAGGGGGTCGACCCCACGACCTCTACCGGAGACCAACGACCCCACAAGTTGTTGCCACCAATGTGTCAGCGATGCCACTTTCTTAATGTTGTCGGCCAAAAGGTATTTAACACCCACTCAACCCAACGCCGAGGGAGGAGCATGGCCTATGGGAACCTGATGTGCCACTACCTATGGAACCTAGAGCAAAATTGTGCCCCACTTGGGCACAAATTTCGAGAATGATTCTAAGGAATCTTGGAGGGAATATTCTAAAGAGAATCTTGCAAAAGGTTCCCTAGAGCCCTAAAGGTCAGCAGCACAGAATATGGTTGAATTTGTAGTCATTTTTTATGATTTTATGCTAGGAATCCAGCCATGCAGTTTGTTTCTTCAACAAAGGTCTACATTTTCAGGACATCCCCGGAAGTGGAGGTATAAGATGTCATTTTGTAATTTCTTGTAATTTGATTTTGCTACCAATTAATGAAAGAGGCCTCCCCACATTGAGCAGGGCCCAGAGATGTATCCCACACTGGGTGAACTCTGTTATCAAGTTTTTTGTTTGCCTTTGATCTCATGGTTGCATTTGATTTCCACTTCTTTCATGTGTTTATGTCACTTGGTTACATGCTTTTTTATAATGCAATTATGTATGCATCTTTGAAGTAAAATATCTAGATCAATTTTTGTGTCAGAGAAGGTATTCTTGATGTGAGTTGCATGAGTGAATGGTAATCAGGAACAAGCTCCAAAAAGGTGAAGGAAAACTCAAATCTTTTGATCTCGAAGTGGGGTGTGCAACATGAAGACAGAAAATAGCAGATGAGGAATCTCTAATAGAGGAAGAGCAAAATGATGGCAATATCTTCTTCACCATGTCACAGAAAGTGGAAAAATTGTTTGCAGAATATGAGAAGATAATCAAACTTGAGAAGAAAGAGTTAGATGATCTTGCCTCGATAAACCATAGAGGTGTAGGATAAGAGCCCCCTCCCTCTCCATCTTCGAGTGACAGTTCTTCTTCTACCTCTTCTCATCATTCTAACAGACATCATAGGAATGTATCTAAAAAGCCATTTTTTAAGCTAGATGTAATGTTTGATTTTTCCACATATAATGGAGAATGTAATGCAGAGAAGTTAAAAAATTGGATTAGACAGATCGAAGTCTATTTCCAGATTCAGTAGATCGAGGAATATGAGGCCAAGATCCAATTATCATCTCTTCGACTAAGTGGCACCGCTCTCGTCTAGTGGGATAGAAAGTTGCAGAAAGGTAGAAAAAAATGGGTAATCTCCTTTCTTCTTGGTACAATTTTGTTTCTACATTAAAAGATCAATTCTATGCTTTGGGTTATCTACAAAAGGCTTTAATGGAATGGTAATATTTGAGATAAGGAAAAGGAAAAAATGTGCAAAGCTTCACCGAAGACTTTAGAAAACAAGCTTTAAATTTGGGCATTTCACTTGATTCACTAGAAACTGTAACAAAGTATATTGGTTCTTTACATACTTACATTAGAATTATTTGTTGTTGTTTGAGCCTACCACTATTGATGCAGCCGGTGTGAATGCCATTCGCCTTGAAATCAGGGGCAAGAATGACAAAGAAGATCAACCCAAGAAATCATCTTTCAAACCTCATAATGTAAAGTTAAAGAGAAAAGGCAAGGGAAAGGACAAGAAGGTTGCTACAACTAAGAAAGAAGAAGGAGAAAATCCCTCTTGCACACATTGCAATAAGGAAGGCCATGATGATGAACATTGTTGGAAGTTTCATATAGAATTGAAGCCAAAGAGATTTGGTGGAAAGGGCAAGAAAAAGACGGTGGCAACCATGCAGTGGGACCTTGGATCCTACTCCAGTGACGAGACACAGATCACAATAGTCGGTATATAGGTTAACCTTTCTCTTCATGCTAATGAAAATTATGAATTGCATGAAAGCTATTCAAATGATTCTCTTGTTAATGAATGAAGGAGGGCTGAATTGTTCCTCATTAGAGTTATGATGAACATACTAAAGTGGAAGCCTTATTTGATTCGGGCTCTCAAATAAACTTGAATTCAAAATCCTTGGTTAATAATCTAGGGTTGGAGACCAAGCCTCATCTGAAAACCTACCCTTTTGGTTGGGTGTGTGACAATGCCAAATTACATGTAACCAAACATTGTAGGGCTAGATTTGTGATTGCATCCAAACTAGTAGATGAGGTTGAAGTTGATGTTGTACCTTTGGATATATGTGGCATTATATTGGGGAGTCCATATTTTTATGACAGGAAAGAAGTTTTCTTTCGCCATGAAAACAAGTTTCATCTAACAAAATATGAGTTGGAATACATTGTTAGAGATCCTCATGCCAAGATCAGTGCAAGTCTTGTAAGTATAGGTCAGATGAAGAGATTGATCAATTCCATCAAAGGGTGTATGTTCATGGTTGTGAGAGAAAAATATGTGGAGACATCTGAAGCTTTCCAAGGTTGTGATCCCACTCATAAACAAGAATTGTATGAATTTTTTTCTAACGATAACTGGATTTTTCATAAACCAAGTGGGTTGCTTCCAAAGCATGAGATCCAACATGAAATTCACTTGCAGCAGGATTCTCCTTTACCAAATATTGGTATGTATAGGTTGTCAGACATTGAGATGGAGGAGATAAAGAAACAAGTACAGGAATTGCTGAACCAAGGAGTCATAAGGCCAAGTTCTTCTACATGCAGCTCACCCATCATGGTTGTGCCAAAGAAGGATGGCACATGGAGGATGTGTGTGGACTACAGGGCACTCAACAAAATAACATTGAATAATTGATACCCTCTCCCTCGCATTGATGATTTATTAGATCAATTGAAAAATGTTGTCTATTTCACAAAACTGGACTTACGCAGTGGATATCATTAGGTCAGGATTGCAAAACAAGATGTATGGAAGACTGCATTCAAGACAAAACAAGGTTTGTTTGAATGGTCAGTGATGCCATTCGGAATGTGCAATGCTTCGTTCACATTTGTGAGGGTGATGAATGACATTTTCAAACCTTTTCTTGTTGATTTTGTACTTGTTTATCTTGATGAAATTCTTGTTTTCAGTAGAACGTGAGAAGATCATGTGAGTCATGTTAAAAAGGTGCTTGATGCTTTGCAAAACGAAAAATTTATGTTAAAATGTCTAAGTGTGAATTTGGTAAGACCTCTTTGGTTTACTTGGGCCACATTGTTGGAGGTGGACAGCTAAAAATAGATCCTTCTAAAGTGCATGTGATTTTGAAGTGGCCTAAACCCACCAATTTGACAGAGGTTCATAGATTTTTGGGTGCAGTGTAATATTGGAGAAGGTTCATTGCCAACTTCTCCATCACTGCATCCCCCTTGCATGCATTTACAAGTGTGAAGAAAACCTTTCAGTGGGGAGGAAAGCAGCAGAAAGCCTTTGATACACTGAAAGAGAAGATCAATACCACACCAGTTTTGGCCTTACCTAACCTCCAACAACCTTTTGAGATCGAGACATATGTCAGTGGGTACACCATGAGAGTAGTGTTGATGCAACAAAGGAAACCTTTATCTTACCATTCTGAGACATTCTCCCAAGCCGTTGTGAACTATCACACCTATGAGAAGGAGTTGTATGCCTTGGTCCAAAGCGTGAAGAAGTGGAAGCACTATTTGAATGGTAAGGAGACCATTATTCACATTGATTACCAGCCCTTGCAGTACCTCCATTCGCAAACGAAGCATCAACATGCATGTCATTTCAGGTGGACAAGGTTCCTTCAACAGTTCCACCTGGTAATAAAATACAAGAAGGGCACTAGCAACAAAGTGGCAGATATGCTTTCTCGCCCTCCTATTTCTGCATCAGTTTTTCAAAATGCTCCTTTATCTTTTGAAAGTTATGTTGAACAATATGTTGATGATGAATATTTTAAGGAGATTTATGCAAAGCTGACTCATGGATCACAGGTAAACAATTACCATTTGTAGGGAAAATTGTTGTACCATCTTGGAAAAATTTGTATCCCCACCAATGAAAGAATACATGTAATCATAGAAGCACATACCTCTCCTGTGTCAGGTCATTTTGGTATAGGGAAAAATTTGTGTCATTTGCATATGTTTTGTTATTGTCCTCACATGAAAAACATCGTGACTCGATATGTAAAGGGTTGTGTGTTGTGCTGAGTTTGCAAGCCCACTAATAGAAAATTAGGGCTCTACACACAAGTCCATGTTCCGAGTCATCCATGGGAAAGTGTGTAAGTGGATTTTCTTAGCGGTTTGCTTTTGTTTAGGAGAGGTCATGACTATTTGTATGTTGTTGTGCTGAGTTTACAAGCCCACTGATAGAAAATTGGGGCTCTACACACCACTCCATGTTCTGATTCATCCATGGGAAAGTGTGTTAGTGGATTTTGTTGGCAGTTTGTCTTTGTCTAGGAGAGATCATGACTATTTGTTTGTTGTTGTGGATTGATTTAGTAAAATGTGTGTCTTAATTCCTTGGAAAACGGAGATCACTGCAAATAAGATTGCTCATATCTTGTTCCAATTTATATGGGTCCACTTTGGGTTGCCCACATCCATTGTGTCTGATAGAGACTCTCATTTCCTTTGAGAGTTTTGGACAAGTTTGTGGAGAATGATGGACACCAAGCTGAAGAGGAGTATGAAATTTCATCCACAAACCAATGGGAAAACAGAGGTTGTCAACCGCATAGTGATACATCTACTCCAGGGCTGTTACCATAAGCATCCCAAGTTGTGGGATGAGAAGCTTCTTTATGTATAACATGCATACAACAGGGTAGTGCATTTTCCACTTAGAGCTCACCGTTCGAGATATGCTTTGGATATTTACCAAAGGATCTATTGGATATGGTCTTTAGGAGAGATGAATATTCCAGTGAGAAAAATGACAGGGACAAGGCATGGAAGTTCATTCAGAAAATCCAGATGATTCACCAGGAAGTGCAAGGGAAATTGGAGAAAAGTCAAACCCAATACAAGGTTTGACATGACAAGCACCAGGTTGATCACGAATTTCATGTTGGAGACAGGGTGTGACTCCACATCAGCAAAGGCATAATTAAAGGAGAAGGAAAGAAGTTGAGACTAATCCAATATGGTCCTTTTACCATATTAGAGAAGATTGGAGACAATACTTTTGGTCTCGATTTTCCAGCATGCACGCAAATATACTCAGTGGTGAACATTGAAAGCTTGAAGCTTTATGAGCCTCCTTTGATCATGGACACTAAAGAGGTTGGATAAGTTCCTACAATGGATGATTTTGCACCTGAATAATTGGACAAGCTACCTAAAGATATCATTCTTAACATGGGAACTAGGACTTCACGGTGGGGAGACGTGGAGTACCTTCGTATCAGTTTCAAGGGAATGCATCTGAGTAAGGCTCATTAGATTGCAAAGGAAAAAGTGAGCGAGAAATTACCTCACTTGCCAATTAACTAATAAATATTTTGGCGGTCCAAAAGCTCATTAGTAGGTAGGAATGATCTAGGAGGATCCTAAAAGGCCAAAATTTTAAAGTCCTCAAAACATAGGCAAACTACTCTCAAATCGAAGAGCTCTTCATTCTAAATCCAATGGCGCAAAAACCACCTCAATCCGACATCGTATGAAGAAGTTATGACTTGCTTAAGTTTTTCGAAAACATTAAATTTTTTACAGGAAGGACCCACAGGGACACTTGGCATGCTGATGACAACATTACAGAAGTTGATGTTAGCCATACGAGCGAGAGAGAGCCATCCAAAGTGCGACATGTGGTAGTTCACGTCAGTAGCCCAGTCAACCGTACTGACCAATCAACATGTGACATGTGGCAGCCCAATCAACATCGCCATATTTCCTTAAGAAGGCGACAATTTTGACCTTTTCGGTGGTTGGTGGTGGCAAATTTGTTACCTATTTAAAATGCACAGTGATCCCTAAAAACTGGCATGAAAATTGTGTCGGTTTGGTTTATTTTATATTAAAATTCAAACAATATTAGTCGTCGTGACTATATATATAACCATACCAGTGGCAGGTGTCAAACCCGCCCGACGAGTCCACCCATCAGTCTGTCGGCGTCAATCAACATCAACAACAACGCCAAATTTCAAATAATGAGTGGGTTAGGCAGGGGTTCGGCCCCATGGCCTCCGTTGGAGACCAACAAACCCACAAGCGGCCACCACCAATGTTGTTGCAGCACCACTTTGTTAATGTCATCAGCCCAAAAGTATTTAACACCCACTCAACCCAACGCCAAGGGAGGAGCACAACTGATGGGAACTTGACATGCCACTGCCTTCGAAACCCGAAGCCGAACTACGCCCCACTTGGGTACAAATTTTGAGAAAGATTATAAGGAATCTTAGAAGGAATATTATGCATGGAATCTTGTAGGGAATCTAAAATATTCCATAGAGCCCCAAAGGTCACCAACACAGAACAAGGTCATCTTTATCGTATTTTTTCTCGATTTTTTGCCTAGAATCCAACCGTTTAGTCTGTTTCCTCAATAGAGGTCTACATTTTTTGGCCATCCCTAGAAGTAGAGGTATAAGGTGTCATTTTGTAATTTCTTGTAATTTGATTTTGCTACCAATTAATGAAAGAGGCCTCCCCATATTGAGCAAGGCCCAGAGACATAGCCCACACTGGGTGAACTTCATTATCAAGTTGTTTGTGTTTCTTTGATCTCATAGTTGCATTGATTTCCACTTCTTTTATGTGTTTATGTCACCTGGTTACATGCTCTTTTAAAATCCAAATTTGTATGCATCTTTTAAGTAAAATATTTGGATCACTCCTAGTGATGTAGATGCCTATATTTTACATGAACCTCTAGGCTAAATAGCATCTCCATTGATGATATCCAAATAGAGGCCCTAATTCCTGAAACCTATGAGAAATAGGAGAGTTAGCCTTACTACAGAAGATTGCACTTATGTAAAATAGAGAATAAGTCCTTATTGAAGCCCTAAGGGACCATTACTCCAAGCAAAGAAAACTCATAATGAGTGCATCCACCATCCAAGATATGTAGCTAAGGCCCAATGCACTACTTAGATTACCCATGTTTAGGTTGAGTTGATGCGAGCATGTTATGATGAACATGTCCTCTAGTTTGGACCATGAAATTCCCAACAAATGCATTGAAACAATTTCCCTATAACATGTGGGAGGAGAGAGGAAGCCATAAGAAATTCATTAGGGGATCTAACACAATACTATAGTCCCATTAACTAGTCAATTACCTTCTTTCATTATTGATGCAACCTTCTTCCACTGGCCGACTTCATTGTTATTCTTACTCTTGATATGACAGGACCCCATTTGCTCAAATTTCCTTACTAGAGAGTTAATTCTAATGAGAAGTGAATTAAAATGTATACCATATAAGGTACCCTTCCTTATCATAGATCTAATAACTAGCATTGAATATCCTAGCATGACCAAAGATTTCAAGCCTTGTTTTAGTGCTAAGGAGAGACCTTATCATAACACTAATTCTTTCATTGAAGTATTAGGAATATTGCCAAGACTCGATGTCAAATGTGCTATTTTGTTACCTCTAGGATCATGTAGACTCCCAACCTCACTTATCACCCCAAGGTTATTTTGGAAGTGTTGATTTTCTAGTGCAATTAGGGGTAGCACAATATTTCTAAAATTTGAATAATTACTTTTGATGTAGATATTATTTTATCTTATATCAATATATCATTCAACAATTATACTTCAGAAATTAAATAGTAGAACAGTAGAGATCAAAATGCACAAAAGAGAGACAAAATTTTACCCCGAGAAAACCCACTACTGGGAAAACCCTAAAAAACTTTTTGATAGAGAAATTTTTCATGTTAAATAAGAGACACACCTATACCTATGGTTAAACCTAGTCTTCTCCTCCAAGTCAAGTCACCCAAACTGATTTTTCACTTCGTTCTACTTGCCTGATCCAGAAATTTCAGCCTCCCAATGACTATCCAGTAGCCCAAAATTTCGGCCCCGAGAAACTGCCCAGTAATCTAGAAAATTTTGCCCCCCCCTACAACAAAGTGCTCAGAAGTAGTGTGAATCACAGAGAGACTTCCATCCACACGTGCGATTTGATGACAGAGTGAGAAAGAAACTTGACCTTATTTCTTTGTCCTTCTTCGTCCTTCTTGACCTCCTTTACTTGCCCATAAACTATCTTGAGAGAGGAATGTGAATCTGCCAAATGAGGAGCTTGAGATGCCTTTATCTAGTACTATGTCTAGGGTGAATAGATGTGTCTCTTGGCCATGGTCGACTTGACTTGGATGGAAGTTGACTTGTCACTTTCTAGAGCCAAAAATTACATTTCAAAAATTCAAATTTACATCTTTAAAAACTCACAATGGAACTTTGACTCAAGAATTTATAAATATGCTTTACAATTATAAATATAATTACATAAAGTGACCAAAATTTCATTATGAATACCGAACCTAATTACAAATTGAACACTCCCTCTTAACTAGGGAGGTATTCATAATCATTGTCGTAGATGTTCTCATATTGAACAAATTTATCTAACAAAAAAGGTTATCCATTGTTACCATCATCATCATTATTATCAACATTCGTTAGTAGCCGTTTATGAGGTGGTACCAAAACCACGGAAATGTCATTATAAAATTAGGACTCACTCCTCCAGAGTGATCGGTCCTCGAATCCCATGGCCACCACCTAGGCCAAAAATGTTAAGATCCGCAACTAGCAAGCACTCACTCACCCTTCCTAGTGAGCACTCTAGGCCAAGACCTCATTAAACCCCTTTCTGGTTGGTGATCAGGTCTAGATGTTGAACCAGACCTCACTCCAACCTATCTGGTGTGTGATCAAGGTCCAGGACCTCACTCCACCCTTCCAATACGTGATCTAGGTTCTGATGATGAAGGAACTCACTCCACCATTCTTGGTGTGTGATCGGGGTCCAAGACCTCGCTCCACCATTTCTGGTGTGTGATTAGGTTCCTCCTCTAAGAGACACTCATTCAACACTACCTATTTAGCCCTTTGGATCTCTTGGACCCATTCTCCTTTTTTGGAGAATATCCATCCATGTTGTAGATAAATCAACACTCCCTCTAAATGAGGGGTGATCTCCATGAGCCCCAACTTGTCTCTGAAGTACACAAACTTATCCCTCAACAACGACTTGGTCAAAACATCAACTATTTGCTCATTGATGGAGATGTACTCGAGCCTAATTTCTCTTCTCTACACCATGTCATGGATGTAGTGGTACTTGATCTCAATATGCTTTGACCTTGTCATGGAACATATGATTCTATGAAAGCTTCACACAACTTTGATTATCGCAGTGTATCATTGTTGGTTCCAACTCTTGGCCAAATAGTCCTATAAACAACTTTCAAAGCCATACTACTTTAGTACAAGCCTCATTGGCTACGATTTACTCTACTTCAACAATGCTAAGTGTTAATGAAGTTTGCTTCCTTCTCAACAATGATATCATAATGGATCCCAAAATCAAGCATACTCCCGAGGTACTCTTCCTATCTTCAACACTTCCTGCCCTATTTGTGTCTGCATATCCCTAAAGTTGTACATCCATGTTTGCAACACATTTCAAACCATAATTCATTGTAGCATGCAAATATCTCAATATGTTGTTTTCTCTATTCCAATGCTCATGTCTTGGTTCTATTTAGAATTGGATCAAAGTGTTCACAAAAAAGCAAATGTCTTGCCTAGTGTTAACCAAACACATCATCATAGAAATAAACCACCTGTAAATAGATGGATCTACCAAACTGGATTCAAAGCCTCTTAACTTCTTCAGTTTAGTTGCCATGGATTTGCAATCCATCATTCCAAAACTCTGAAGGATATTTATTATACAATTCCCTTGACCAAGGAATACTTCTCCAGGTTTTTTTCGTGCTTTAATCCCAAGTAATAATGCATCAACCCAAGATCCTTCATATCAAAATCAGAAGCTAATCATTTCTTACTAAATGAAAAGAGGCTTGGCACCTGTCAAAAAAAATTCATCAACATATAATAATAGGATCACAAGTGTGTTCTTCACAACCTTAAACTAAAGGTTTGGATCTGCTTCACTTTGGTAAATCCCAATCTTGTCAAATAATTGTTGATACGAGCATACCAAGCTCTTTGATCTTGTTTGAGTCCACACAAGGCCTTCTTCAACCTCCAAACATGAGACTCTTTTCCATATACCTCAAATATTTTAGGTTGCTCTATGTACACCTCTTCCTCAATTACTCCATTGAGGAAAGCAGTCTTTACATCCATTTGGTGTAGTTCCCATCCCATAGAAGCATCAAGTGAAATGATGGATTTAATGGAGGTGTACCTAGAAACTGGAGAAAAAGTCTCATCATAGTTTTCTCCCTTTTTTAGGAAAACCCTCTGGCCATTAATTGTTCCTTGTATTTGTCAATGATCCCATCTGCAACATGCTTAATCTTATATATCTACTTGGAAGTCACTACTGAATTTCCCTTAGGCCTTGGCACAATTTCCCAAACATCATTCCTCATGATAGATTGGTACTTCTCATTCATTGCTTCCTTCCATACTTGTTGACTGGTCGCCTCTTCATAAGTGGGAAGGTTCTTCATCAATGAGTTTTGTCATGAGATCTTCATAGCTGGAGAATCTCTTAGGTTTCTTCATTTTTTTTCATGTACCATCAGGAGTTGTATGTCCTTCTGCCTCTTCTAAAGTGGATTTAAGCCATGTTGGTCTCTTCTTGATCTCTGGAACTATGACTAGTTTTACTGGATCCTGAAGCACTTTTGGCCTTCCAGTACATTCTGTAGAACTCAATCATCCTTCCCTTGAGGCTTCATGCTTTACTTCATCCAAGGAATATACAAAGACTTAATTAGACCTTCAATATGCCACTTTCTCATCGAAGGTGATATATCGATCGATTTCAATCTGGCGTTGCTGTGGAATGTAAATTCTGTAGGCTTTTCAAGATTCACTGTATCCAACAAATATGCCTTTATTTCCTAAAGGTTACAACTTGTTTGTCTTATCCTAGTAACATGAATATATATAGGACAACCAAAGATTATCATATGTCCAACCTTTTTCTTCTTTTTATAGAAGTCTTCTTCAGGAGTCATTCCTTCCATAACTCTGTGAGGACTTTGAATTTGAATGTACACGATTATTCATGATGCTTCACCCCCTAAGATCAACGACAAGTCTAAAGAATGCGTCATGGCCTTGATAGATTCTTCAATGGATAAGTTCTTTTTTTCAGCTACACCATTTTTCTCTGGATTACAAGGGACAATTAGCTCCCTCTTAATCCCAGCATGCTTGCAGAAAGCAACAAGCTCCTTTGAGGTGTATTCTCCTCCATTGTAAAATCTCATAATATTGATCCTTTTACTTGTCAATTTTTTCACTTCAACTTTTAATTCCTTGAACTTGTCGAATACTTCATCTTTCGTCTTCAAGATATATATCCACGTCTTACAAGAGAAGTCATCAATAAATGTCACATAGTACAAGAAGCCACCAAGCGATTTTATGGGCATCCGACCACATACATTGCAATGAAACAAGTCCAAAGATTCCTTATATCTGTTGTCACTATTTGGAAATGGTTTCCTGAAGTTCTTTCCAAGCACACGATCTTTGCATACACCATCATTGTTTACATGTAGTTCACGAACTACTGACACTATTTCACTTAATTCAAGAAATGCTTTGAAATGAAAATATCCATACCTTCGCTGCCATAGCTAACTGGGGTTTATTTGGTAAGGTACTAAATCTTGCTTTGGTTGACTCTGATCCAGGTGGATATTGGTGGCCACCCACCTATTCCACTTAGACCTACAGTTGGTTTCATCTGTTTCCTTGTTTATTGCAACATTTACTATTTTTAGCAGTTTTTCGGGTCCTGAACTTTCGCAATAGTTTTGACCCCCTAAACGACGTTTTTTCCAACAAGGTATCGTGTGCGCCAAATGGAGATAATATGACCAAGTTACGACCCCAGGAAGTTGGCTGCCCAACTAACCCCAACGGGGCCCACAAACTCTTGGCGTTCCATCTCCTGGGGTTAGGTTTTTGGTTGTTTAGGGTTTTCCCTTGTTGTTCAATAATAAATAGGCCCTTGAGCCTCATTGTAACATAGTTCAGAGGCATGTAGCCACCACATCTCTTCTCAGAGATAAGCTACCATCGCCCGAGCTAGTTTATTTTTATTTATGTATGTAAGCATATTTCAATTCTTTGATATTAATGAAATGAAGTTTAATTTCTACTGCATCTCTGTGTATATGGGAATTTCTGTATTTTGTTGTTTTCATGGATAAGTCTGGATCAGTGGTATCAGAGAGGTCTACTCTTTCTCTGTTTTTCTTTACATGTCCCCAACGAGGTTAGGGTATAAGGAGTTAGGGCTCAAAATGTTTGAACCTTTGCAAGACCAACCTCACAAAACCCGATGGTCGCCCATGGCGGAAGAAAAGAAAGATGAGGGACCAAGAGATCCTTTCAAAATATTTCTCGAGGAATCCCTCGAGTGACATAGGAACGAGATGATGGATAACTTTGCCTAGATCCTTCGACGGCTACCCACAAGTGACGCATCTTCATCCAGCAACCATTGTTTAGTCGCCACTCGTTTTAAGGTACAAGTTAACTTTGATATTCTGATATTTGAGGGCTAGATAGATGCAAACATCGTAGATAATGGTTGAGTCTGCTGGAATTATATTTTTCAGTTCATGACTTTTCCAATTGAGAAAATATTACTTTTTCACTTCTCAAAGCCACCCTACACGTCAAGGACTGGTGGGAAAGCTACTAGGAACAAAAGGACGAGAAGGAATCCTCACTATTTTCATCTGCACCCACTTGGAATTTTTTCTGAGATGCCATCAAGGAACAATATTACCCTGTTGGGAGCTATAAAGATAAATACATAAAGTGAACCACGCTATGGCAGGGAAGGGACCAAGATGTGTCAGAATTCACAAATGTTTTCCATACCCTTCACACAAAGCTAGGTATCAAGGATTTTGAGTGGCATTTGGTACTCAAGTACCGTGGCTTTCTACACAAGTACATTCAAGACGAGATGGAGTTCTATTGAAGCCTCGAAAATTGTTGCTTCAACATGGGGGAAAACCACCCGGTCCAGACCTTGGTTGGCAGCTCCTTTTCCATTTGGAGTAGTGGCTCCGACTGGGGATAATGGGACCAGTTTCCCAATCTATTTAATGATTGTGCTAATGGGGTGATATGTGATGTTTTGAAGTAATGTCTGAGCTAGAAGTAATCTAATCTAAACTAACAATCACATGCATTTTATCCTAATTTAAACACTATCTAATTATAACTATACCCAGGATTAAATTGATGTATGCGATCTACAATAATGTCTGAAAGCAATTGATAATAAAGATCATTCAATTGCGATGAGAAATGAATTCGTTTTAACAATAATCATTTCGTATAAAAAGTTAGCCGAAACGATTGTGAAAGATATATTGCATAAGGAATTATTCATGTATTCAGCATAAAATATAGATCATCATCATATAGAAGTGCAATAATGGCAATCAAGATTCAGACTTTCATACATAAACAATTCGAAAAGAAATCATTGCTTAATACATAAGTAAAAAGTATTACGAGATAAAAGTACCATTTATAATACGTCCTACTCATGTGCTTCAGCAATATTGATCTATCTTCAGTCCATTCAACACCATCTAAGAGTACAAAAGTGCAATTTCAGTAGAAGATGCTAAATCAGATAAAAATAAATCATGTTCCATTAATTTCACCAGAACTTCCTCAAAGGGACAGAAGTGCATGTTTTGAAGATTGTTTCTGATAAAATTTCTGGACCCCTCTCTAAATGCATGAGAGGGGTTTAAATACTTAAACTATAAAACTAAAAATAGATTATTACAAAAATAGTTGAGGAGGTTTAAACGACCTGCCTCAAATTATGCAAAAATAAAATCAAAATAGAAATGAACATGGTGACTAGCTATCCTGCATTTGATCCTTTAGATTGCAAATGTCCATCATGGGCTTGAGCTGTGTTGGTTGGCCGACTTCAGCTTTCAACTGTCCAGCGAATATGGCATCGGTCAGTGCTGGCGCCATTTTCTCCGTAGAAGTGGTTAGGCATCGCAGGGTCATCCATTAGCTGTGAGGTTTTACCAAATGTTGTCAATATGCTTCACCATTTAACCTAGTCGTTTGCCTTATTTCTTCTGCTTTTTCTTTTTTTCCGTGTTTCCATTGTAGTTCAAGTTGTTTCGCATTAGGAAGAAAACCTGGAATGGATTCTGCCACAAGGTTGGCACTATGTAAACTTTCATTGACATTTTCTATGACACTTTTTGTTGTTGTTGCCGCATCTGCCATTGCCTTTTTAGCTTCTTTAGGCTGAGAATCCCAGCTCACAAATAAGATTTATTTATGCGACTCTTCTAGTTTAGGCAAGTCGGCTTTTCTCCCATCTTCTGTATTCTACCAGGTAATGAAATCAAAGACCTTTTTAAAGATTTCATCATTTTTAGTCTCATTTCCACGACTTGACTTGTCAATTTTTCACTTGTTTCACAATAAGAGTTCCATTGTGAAATCTTCTGGCACAATAATTCTTTCTAGTGCATCAGTTGGGAGTTAAGACCGAGTGCTTCAGTAACAAACTGATCAATTTTTGGGTCATCTTTGTGTATATTAATTATTGCATGTATTTGTGCTTCCTTCTCAGCTAAGCTGGTTTGATGTTCTATTTGCATCTGCTTGAATTCCCATTGTAGCTTAGTTAACTGTATCTCTGCCTGCTGGTCTGATTTTGCTTGCTGTAATTGTTTCTCAAGCGACATAATTTTATCTTATTTTTCTCTAAGCAACATTTGTAACTCTGTTGCTTTGTCCATGGTCACTGTAGTGTAAGCACCTGCAAACTGTGAGAGTCCAGTAAGATTGGCAGACGGGTTGACGGGTGAGTCTTTCGAAAGAATATCCATTGGTTCATTTTCAGGGGTAGTAGTAGATATAGAGTCCAACTTCCTTTTCTTTATTTGTCTTTTCACCACGGCCTTATGTTTTGGGCTATAAAACACATCTAGAGGGGGAATATCTTCTATTCTCAAAATTATTTCAGAGGTGGGGGTAACAGGGACGTGTTCTACCTCTTGAGTATTTACAGTCTCTTCTGCTATAATTTCTTGAGTTGTTTTCTGTTGTGGAGTTTGCAACTATGGCATTTGTTCCTTTGTGTTGAGCCTTTTATTAAAATTGTCCCATTCTTCCTCTAAATCAATTACCAGGGGTTTTATTGGCTGTGTGGAGGTGGCATGGATTTCAGCCTGCTTGCTGACTGAAGTTTCTTCAGCTATCTTCTATGTAGATTGGGTTGTATCCTTTATCGACTCCATGCTTCTACTTTTCCCATTTTGTGATGACTTCTCTGATTCCCTAGTATATTTCTCTTGGGATTCTGCTCCATAATCAGTTTTAGGATTTTCAGTGGAGTCACCTTCTATACTTACACTGGGAGTAGGCTCCCTTATTGGTTCAATCAATAATTGGTCCAATGGGACCTTTGATAACCTCCTTTCTCTGTAGCTGTAAAAGTTTTCCAGATCTTCATGGTCAAAAAGTAATTGTGCCATATGCTTCACCTCTGTGAAGGTGTTTTTCTGCAAAAAGATGTCATCAAAGGCATCTTCCTCATTACTGAATACTTTTATTTTCACCAAAGTGGTGAAATTTTCGACAGTGCCGAACGGGTCATATTGCCTTCCAGGGAATTTAGGTAATCACAGAGATAACATGTTCTCTGCTTCTTTAAATGCATGCCCTAGGTCGTGTAATGCAAATGCTCCACACTGTAAAGGGAATGTAGGCCAGATGGCCTTTTTTTATTCCTTTAATGTCTTGCTCATCCCTCCCTCACTAGCTATTTGATAGGATACCTCTCTAACCATCAATTTGTCTGGAACATAGTATGGGAGGACATGGGGGGTGGTGATGCTGCCAAAAACGATGATATACGTAAATGTTTCGTCCCCAAACCATCTGGCCACCGGGAGGATATCTACTTCAACTTCTTGGGAAAACTTGGGGGCATCTCAATTATAAAGCCGCTTGTGAATAGGGAGCATAACTCCATGAAAAATATTGAAAAAATGTGGTTGAAAGTTGGATTCCCACATGTCCTTATGGTATATGTGAATGGGAAGTGGATTTCGAATAGTCCATTTCCATCCCATGATAGGGAATTTCGAACTAAAACAAATTGCATCCATTACATAGGCACTCATAAAAAATGGAGGGTAAACCCTCGAAGCAACACTTATTTTCCTTCTATACTCGATAATTGTTTTTGCTAAATTGTTAGACAAAATTTGTGCCCAATTCATTACAGTTGTGTTAACAGCTGCATCTATTAACGGGAACCACTCCGGGGAGAATTTAGTACTATCGGGTTTGCCAAATAGTCTACATAGCATGGTTGCTGCAAAACTATGAGGGGGACAAATAGACGAAGTAATGTACATACCATTTTTGTCTTTCTTGATTTTCTGCTCATTATTTGACCAGGCCCGAGTGAAGTCTGTTGGGTCGTCATTCTCTTTGGAAAACTTCTCAACGAACTGCCTGTTGCAGATGACTTGTGGCTCTGGTACATGGTACATAACCCGTAGGTTGTCTGGGGTAAAAGATCTCATAACCTCTTGGCTTCTTGTCTTGAATTCTCTGTCTAAGATGTTAGCTTCATCAATGACCCATTTAACCATGTCGGTATAAGGGATTATCTTCGGGCGCGTGGCTATGCGGTGTAAAAATGAGCATGACATCTCTAACATGGAAGCGTCTCAAGAAACACGTCCGTCAATTGTAATCTTCGTTTCCAGAATCCTTGGTTGCTCTTCCTCCAGTATATTATACATGGCCTCCCATGTAGAGGTTCCTCCCTCTCTGTTGCATGTAGTATCTATAAACAGAGGAGTCATCTTTGACTTCTCAGAGGTGACTGCCTTGCCTTTCTTCACCATTGTTTTCAATGATTTGCTCTGCGGATTTTCCCTAAAAGTGAAGAACAACAGCTATTGGATACACAAAAGATGATAATGAACATAAAATGAAATAATGCAGATAACTTGTAAAGGTGATAAAAGGAATTTTATTCGAACGCACGTAAGAATATATCATATCATGCTAAATGGCTTTTCACACATAAATGCAGTTATCTCTTACTAAATGCCCACTAATGCTTCGTTATCCCTCAGCTTTAATGCTCATAAATGTATGCATCATAAAACGGGAAGAAAGCTTCTAGGGTGACGAGCCTTTGAACTGCGATGATGGTGATTGGGCGATTTGCGAAGCAATATCACAGATCAAAATATCGCATTATTCATTTTCGCCTTTCTTACCTCATGCTGTGTTTCTGCGAGATGCAAGATGCGAGCCACTCGTTAATCATTTCAAGACGTAGCTACTTGCCAGGTTTTTCTATGTAAAAGACACTTTTTAATGAGTGGCAGACCTAAAACATTTGCTTATGATATATTTAAGGAGTGGGTCCAGGTCTTGATCGCGTTTTGCAATACCGACTGGTGATAAGTTTGCGGTGTTCATTTGAATGCCTAAAATGCGATGCGATAAAGGGTATAACGCCATCGCAATTTCACATCTTGCATGTTTCGAAATAACCTTTTTGAGGCGGGTCCTTTATGAATGGCGACATGCGATGCAAGACTAAGATTTTTGAAGAAAAAGCTTAAGGACCTAGTTTATGTCAAAATTATGATAGTTTCGAGCACAGAGTCGTTTTTCAAACATTTTAGTTGATTTGGAGGGTTAGAAAAGGTCTTTTGATGGTGCTTAATCATGTTGTATGTGAGAAGGTAAGCATTTAGTAGTTCTCTAAAAAGGGGGGGTTGATTGATATCTTGCTTTATTCCAAAAATAAAAGAAATGCCTAAATGCTAAGTTTTGTTTCTTGGATGGATTTTTTAAATTGTCCCCATTTATTAACGTAATATTAACTACCATCATTAATAAATGGGGGGTTGTTGAATAGCACAACAATTGGCGATTCACTTGGAAGAACCAGTTATCTGTAAGAGTTTTTTGGAATTTCTAAAACTTCCAAAATAAAGTTAGTTTTGAAAATAAAATAAGTTACATGGAATATAAGGTAAGTAATACTGCTTTTTATTAATAAAACAACATCTACTTAACTACTGTTCTTTTGATTATTCTTTTCTCATAAAAAGTCAATTTGTCTACATCAGTCTTTACTCGGTTTTTAAAGATAAAAGCAAGGAGTCTCTCCTCAGATCAGTTTTTGGTATACTCAGTTGCATAGGTAGAGCCTCTGCTGCCAGCAGGCGTTCATAGCCTCGACAAGGTTACCTCTTAACCAATAATGATTTAGTATCCCACTTAAATCAGAATGCAATCTTAAAGATAAGCTCGTAATTATACTTATTGCTTTCTTTATTTTCTGAAGTAATTCATTATTCCTTCAATTCTTCATCTTTTATCTCTTAAAGGACAATGCCTTGGTATGGTGACCAGCATTGACAATGTCATTCACTTGATTTGTAACTTAACTGAACATGTTGGCTCGTGATGAGACCCCTTGTCTTTTGATTAATATAATCTTAAGCCATTACCCTGTTTTGATATGTAGTATTGGTAATGTCAGTTAGTTATAATTTTATGATCATGGTAAGACGACTCTTGATGAGACCTCTTATCCTTTAAGTTTAAGTATATTTTAGAATTACACTCTAAAAATGAAAGTTGATTAAGTGGGGAGAATCATTGGCTCCTTAAGAGCTTCTGGACGACAATTGTAGAGTTTTAAAGATGCTTTTCTATGGAGGGACTTTTCTTTGTTATTGATACTTTTCTTGACTGATGTAAAGGAAAAATTTCTTTCTTAAAGCTAAGTTTCATAAAAAATCAGATAATTTAGGCAAAAAACAAGCAATTTCAGAGCGATAGAACTTAACTATATATTTCATATATGAAGATTACTTTCATACCAATCTTTACTTACACAAGCGAAAAGACAAAATTAAAAAGAGATTGTCCTTTGTAAAACCAAAAGTAAATGCTTTTCAATTCGTATTATTCTTTCTAAAAGAAAATTTAACTAAAGGCAATAATATACAGTGAACAAAAGAGATAATCTTCTATGGAAAGTATTTCTTTAGAATCTATCCATTAACAGGTAGAGATTCTCTCTTACCTGATAGATCTTGTAACAGAAAAGTTGATGGGCCTATTTGTTCCACAATCTGAAATGGGCCAAGCCACATTTGTTGGAACTTGGTATGCTTACCTTTCTCTTCGTGGACTTTATCCCATTTTAATACTAGGTCTCTGAGTCGAAAAGACTTTGAAGTTACAGAATTTGAATCAAAGGAGCTTTTGACTAACTGCTGATGATGTGCATGTGTGGGCTTGGCTTTTTCTCTTTCCTTTTCGAGCTTAAGAATTTGTAATTGTCTAACCTGCATAGATGAGGAAGGAGTTTCTTCAATGAATTGAACTAAGGCTAAGGAGGGAATAGCTACATTTGTTGGCAAGACTGCTTCTTTCCCATAGACCAAATTAAAAGGAGAAGTGCCAATGGAGGCTTTCTGAGTTATTCGATCTACCCATAGAGCAAACACTAAAGACTTATGCCAGTTCTTTTGGCTTTGGTCAATAGTTCGTTTAATAATCCTGATGAAATTTTTGTTTGTGGATTTGGCTAACCCATTTCCTTGCGGATAGTAATTGGCAGAATACTTAAGCTTAAAACCTCTTTTAAGAGCAAACTCTGTCATAGCATTGCCTGAAAAATAAGATGCATTATCAAACATCAAAGCAGATGGTAGGCCAAACCTGGTGATGATAAATTGATCTATAAATTCAATAATGTTTTCTGAATTGGCTACCTTGAGTGGAATTTCTTCTACCCATTTGGTGAAATAATCAGTGGCTGTAAGGATATACCTATGCTGTTTAGAAGAATGAGGAACGATCTCACCTATTACGTCCAATCCCCATTGTTCAAATGGTTGGTCAATGTTGACTGGTTGTAATGGTAACGCAGGTTTCCTCTGTCTTCCAGCAACTGTTTGACAAATCTTAAATTTCATTACATAACTGTGTGCATCTTTGAACAGTGTTAGCCAGTAATAGCCGGCATGCAGGATTTTATGTGCTGTAGTATCTCCTCCAAAGTGACCACCAGCTAGTCCATCATGCAGTTCCTGCAACACCTTCTCTACCTCATATTTTTCAAGACATCTAAGTAAAACAGAATCATAATTTATTCTAAACAACACATCTTTGACAATTTGATATTGCCTAGCTTTTAATCTCAAGGCTCTTTTCTTTGTGCAATTTAATTGGGTTGGGGCATATCCATTTTTCAAGTAAAACATGATATCAGCATATCTTGATTCTATTTCGTTAAGGCTTACCTCATAGATTTGTACATCGTCACCTGAATTCTGTAATCCTGATAGATTCGATGCTCCTGCCAACATCCTGCAAAAACCTTGACCTTTTACAATTTTTGTTGGTTTAATTTCTATGTCATATTCTTGCAGAGCTGTCACCCAATTCGCTCTGTTTTCACCTACATCCCTTTGTATTAAAAGATTTCTCACTACTGAGAATGGTACTATTACTTTAGTGTGGGTTTTGAAGAGAAAAGGTCTGAAGTGTTTTATTGACTTGAAAACAGCAAAAGCTTGTTTTTCAACATCTGAGTAATTTAGTTCAGCTCCCTGCAAATTGGAGCTAAAAAAAGAGAATAGGGCTTCAACTTTTTCTTGATTCACTTATGTCAATATGGCTGCATATGATTTCTCAGAAGTGAAAGTATATAAAATGAAATGATTCGAAAAATTCGGCGTTGCTAAAGATGGGCCGTTTATGATTGCTTGTTTTATCAAGCTAAAAGATTCATGTTCCGAATGTCCCTATTTAAACAGAGAATTTTTCTTTATCATGGATTGAAGAGGTAAAACAATTCTTGAGAAGTCAGGGACAAATCTTTAACAAAATTTAATTGACCTAGGAAAGATTGCATTGATTTTTTGTTATGTGGTAAAGGTATTTCAGAAATTTCTCTAATTTTGTCAGGGTCAATATGAATTCCTACTTTGGACACAATTAATCCAAGGAGCTTTCCTGCACTTAATGCGGAAAAATACTTCTTGGGGTTAAGAGAAATTCCATACCTTTGGCAACGTTCAAAGATCTTCTTTAAATCTCTTAGATGATTACTGCATTTTTTGGAATATATCGTTATATCATCCAAGTATATTGATGAGCCCCAATTTTTGGTACAATTTGGGCTCATATTGGCCTACTTACCTTGCTCAACCATTCATCTTTTACCACTTATGCATTCATTTCTTAGTATATTCGTGTTGTTTGTAGGAAGAAGGGCAGGCATTATATCTATGTGACTAATACATGATGATTTCAGGTTTGTGGCATTAAAGAGAGCAAAAGACCACGTAAATGGAGACAAGGAGACAGCAAAGGTGACATTGCGGATTCATAGGGAGGTTGTCCACAGTCTTGATGACCTTCCTCGTGATTTCACCTTAACTCCGAGCTCCAACAACTCTCCCCACCGAGCTTAAAGGCAGCCAACACGTTCTATAGGATCAGCAGTTTACAGCAGTTTTGACTTCCAGTTGGACAGCCAAGCTCCACGAATGGAGGAAGCCAGCTTGATCTTCATTGTGTATAAATATGAAGGCCGTAGCCTTTGTTGGAAGCTTTTTGACCTTCTGAATTACTATTGTAATCTCTGAGCACGAGTTACAGCTCGGTGTTTGTTTGTTTTGTAAGCCAGTTTTGGCATGACATTAGACTTTTGATTATGAATAAAGGCAAGCAGATTTGGATCTAATTCTGAGCTTTTAAGGGAGCTATAGCTGTCAGGTTAGGGCCTAACCTGAGAGCAATAGATCTCCTCTTCTTGTAGTGTTATTTACCTTTCTTTCCAGCATTGTGTTTCCTTGTTTTGATATGCATTTCAAAGAATACAGTTTACTAATTTGATTTCTTTAACAAGATTGAGTAGGATTAGCTTATGGTCAAATTACTTTTAGTTTCTTAGACTAGGATAGGAGGTTTGTAATTCACTGGAGCTCCAAGAAAAAGGTTGTTAGTGCCTACACTGCCATCTCTGTTTAGGGATTGGGGTGCAGTCTTACCAACCACCAAAAAAAACGCAGTCTTTTCTACTTTTATGCAAGCTGCAACACAGTCGGTTTAATCGTGGATCCTTTCATGCATTTTGCTCTTGAGCCATACTTCGTCACTACAGTTCCATGCACTACTTTTCTTCATGATTTACAGCGTTTTTCATTGGTTTAATAGCACAGGTAGCACTGGTTAATGAATTCTCGTTTTTGGTGCAAGACATAAGTAATTTGTTTTATTTACACTGCTCCATATCCTTCTACTTTCTTCTTCTTCTTCCTAACCACGCCTAAATCCATCTACTCGACCTCTATTCAGCTCGTTCACCTTCCAACTCTTCCATTGCCCACGTAGCTTCATCTTTTTGACCTTTCGTTGATCCCATCCTTCTATCCACCAACCACTTCGTGCACTCTTTCTCCGTCCTATTTCTCTGCCCCTGAGTCATCACAAGCTCCATTTCCACCTTACCTATCCACCCATACTGTTCCATCACTTCACCACCACCCAAAACTTCCACTTACAGCACATCCTGTAGAAGTTAGCAGATTTCCTGTAGAATTCCTTAGTTTCCTGTAGGATCCCCTGCAGACATCCTGTAGAAGCCTGCAAACTTGGTTGCCGAGCATCCGAACGTTGTAGACTTCTGTGGACTGATGCTAAGGATCCCCTGGGACCTCTCCTAGCCCCCCTGTCCTTTCCCAAGCTTTCCTTCCTTTCGCACCACCTCTGCACAACCAAACCCTAATAAGAAACAAAATCATCATCACTCCAACCATTTAAGCAAAAATACAAAAACATGTTCTTTTCAATAAAAGTAGTTTAAGTTCATGCATTTCACATCATTAGAAGTAATGGCATCATTTCCAGACACTTGCACTCCCACCATTGCATCATAGAGGTTAAGCTAGTCAGATTAGGGTTAACTAGGGTTTCCATGTTTTGGTTGGCTTTCAGTTCATTTTTGCAAAGTAGATTAATTTCCTATGAGATAGCCTTCGTCCATCATTTAGCAAGCTTCTTCTGAGAGCATATAGAAGTTGGCTTGAGCCCTAGCAGACTTGTGCCAGCTGACCAAGTGACAGCTGCGACAAGAGCTAGTACTTGTGCATACAGCACCGTCGCTTCCAAGTTTGTACGAACTACCGGGTTGATAAAATTAGAGACAGGAAGATCCAGGAGTTGTAGCATTATTGCTACAATACTGGAGCCCACCATCTTTTTGGCGCCGTTGCCGGGGAAGCGTCAGAGTATTGGTGATTGTTGCTATTCTTCTATTTTCTTACTCTTACCTTCTGCTCAGTAGTTTATTTCATTTCCATTCTGCAAAAGTAGCATAGACATTTCCTGCTTTCATAGATTAGCATTTCCTGCTTTCATAGATTAGCATTTCATTTCTGCAAGCGTAGACTAGCATTTCCATTTCTGCAATTTCATTTGAGCAAAGTAGACTAGTTCTTTCCTGCTTTCAATTCAATTCCGCATCTTTATTTCAGTAAGATAGTTAGTTGTAGATCAATCTGTTTCAGTTTTGCAGGTACCAAGAAAAAAAAACAAAAGCAATCAAAAAGAAGTTTTCTCCATTTCATGCCTCGTAGGAACCGAGATAAATCAGGCAAATTCCTACCCAACACCCCCACCACATCACTGAATCACCCTTCTCTCTTCTTTGGTGACAGTGACCCAGAAGAACCTATAGGTGAACATCCTGAGATAGACAAAGATCCTATAGAAGAAGAAGAGTTAGAGACCACTCCATCTGAAGCTATGGCTGACAATAGAAGAGAAGATGAGAGAATAGAAGGTGCCTTCCCCATCCGAGAGACCAATGGAGAGATGAAAATGAAGAACATTAGCCCCTCCGCCTTACCTCACTTCCATGGACTGACTACTGAAGATCCTGATACCTTCCTGTTTGAGTTTGTTGTCCTTTGTAGAACCTATGACTATACTGAAGATGAGCAAAAGCTGAAACTCTTCCCTTCAACTCTTAAGGATGCAGCATTACGCTGGTTCATGGGTTTACCTGGGAATAGTATCACCACTTGGGCTCAGATGCAGCAAGCTTTCAATACCAAGTACAGGGATTACTGTAGGTCCAAGGAAACCAAGGGAGAAATCTTTCGGATGACCATGGGAAATGATGAGTCCCTAGAGGATTACGAGGAGAGGTTCCAACTTAGCTATAAGCGGGCCAGGTGCACACTTGACCCTGAATCCCTCAAGTTGGTCCTGCTCCGAGGAGTCCCTGAAGACCTCTTAGATACCCTTCACATGTTAGCTAGGGGGGGACATTTACCAACTGCCTTATGAGGACATCAAGACGATGTTTAGAAACCACTCTAGGGCAGCTCGGAAACAAGGTAGAGGAAACCTCCTCTCAACTAGTGTCCCTTTCTCCAAACATGAGCTTGCAAATCAATTAGAAGATCTCAAGAGTGAGGTGAGACAGACCATTGCCATGCAGCTGGACACATTCAGGATCCAACAGAAGAAAGAAGAAGCTGAGAGAGCCTTGGCTGTCTTCTGCCCTAGGTGCACAAGGAGACACCCTAAGAACGAATGCCCATTGCATTCGGTTGAAGTGTGTTTCGTTTGTGAGGAGGACCATCCCACAAATCAGTGTCCAACCTTACCTGGGTTTAAAGCCATGTACCAAGGGACAGAAGCCCCCATCGAACCTCTCTATTTCATCAACCAAAGGAGGCCACAAGGATCTAGACCTTATCAGCAGGGATTGCAAGGGGCACCTCAAACTTATTACAGCCCCAACCAATCGACTCCTATGCCTTCCTGGGGTCCCCCTGCTCATCCTTCCTGGTCCATGCCTCCTCCCTGGTCTTATCCACCTCAGTACCCTACTCAACCTACTTCTCATTCATATCATTCGCATGCCCAGCCACAGCCTCAGTGGAATGCACCTCAGTCGGGGTGGAGGCCCCAATACAACACTCCTCCTGCCATTCTGCCTCCACCACCAGTTCAACCTCAGCCTTTACCTCCTGCTCCTCCAAGGCAACCTCAAATGCCTGCTCAACCGAACCCGAACCCCAACAATAGACAGGCCCAGCAGGTATACACTGGGGAAACCTCATGCCCTACCTATGCTGTGGAGATCCAGGAGATCAATCTTCGATCTGGAAAGACTCTTCCAGATCGCCAACCTCCTCCCCCAGAGGATGAGGAAGATAAACAGGAAAGTGAACCAAAGGCTATTCCACCCTTTCCTGAGAGACTAACAGCCACCACACAACCCAACCCAGAGGAGGATGAGCTTTTGGGTGAGCTCAAGCAGTTGTGTGTGAAAATACCACTTCTCCAAGCCATCAAGGATGTGCCAATATACAACAAACTGGTTAAGGAAAAGTGCTTCAAACACCCAGGCAGGCGGAAGAAAGATGCTTCAACCATTAATGTCATAGGACAACTGTCTGACCTTATGCTAGGACAAGTCATCTGCCCAAAGTACTTAGATCCTGGAAGTCCTGTAGTAGATGTCCACATCAATGGCACCATCATACCTCACACCTTGATCGATCTGGGGGCTGCCATTAATGTGATGACCAGGGATACCATGCTCAAACTCAATCTTCAGGGTTCTTTGAGGAAGACCTCGACAGTACTGCAACTAGCAGATCGCTCCACTGTGACTCCCGAAGGGATTGTGGAGGATGTCTTGGTCTCTATTGACTCTTGGGAATACCCTGCAGACTTCCTGGTTCTGCAACCAAAGGCAAAGCTTACGGGATATCCTCTCATTTTGGGAAGGCCTTGGTTAGCTACTGCAGATGCTTACATAAGTTGTCGTGCAGGAAATATGACCATCAAAAATGGTCCTATGTCCAAGCAGCTAGTCCTATACCCTCCTGCCCAACCCTCCTTAGAGCATGACTTACCACTCTGGTTGGAGGAAGGAGAGGAAGACGAGGTGTACTCAGCACCTCTGTGCACCCTAGATACCACTAGAAGAGACCCCCCAACCGAGGATGACTTGATCGAGACCTTGATCCAGAATCCACCTTCCAGTGCACTACCCTTAGAGAAATTGGTGGAGGATGCCCAAGCTAGCACCTTAGTGGATCTTTGTACAACCAACCCTGTTACTCCCAGAGTCAAGAATGTGGAGTTCAGCCCTGAGAGAGCATTGAAGATCAGCTCCTCCCTATCTCCTTCCCAGGAAAAGGAGCTGTGTAGCCTGTTGGCCAGCCACCTAGATGCTTTTGCTTGGAGCTATAAGGAGATGAAAGGAGTCCATCCTTCGGTCTGTACCCATCATATATACATCAAAGAGGATTGTAAACCGGTTAGGCAGCCTCAGAGGAGAATGAATCCAGCTCTTAAGGACATTGTCAAGGAAGAATTGCAAAAACTGTTGGATGCCGGATTCATCTACCCCATCTCAGATAGTGAATGGGTGTCCCCTCTGGTGTTGGTTCCCAAGAAAAATGGGAAATGGAGAATCTGTGTGGACTACCGAGAACTGAACAAAGCTACCAAGAAAGACCATTTCCCTCTACCTTTCATAGATCAAGTGTTGGATGGACTGGCAGGAAAGAAGTTCTTCTCTTTCCTGGATGGGTTTAGCGGGTACAACCAAATCCAAATCAGCTCGGAAGACCAAGATAAGACCACCTTCACTTGTCCTTGGGGTACCTTTGCCTACCGAGTTCTTCCCTTTGGGCTATGCAATGCTCCTGCTACTTTCCAGAGAGCTGTCTTAAGCATCTTCTCGGAGCTGGTCCATGATGCAGTAGAAATCTATATGGATGACTTTACTCCTTATGGGGCCAACTTCCAGGAAGCATTGTCCAATCTGGGAAAAGTCCTAACCAAATGCATTGAGATGAACTTGTCCCTTAGTCCTGAAAAATGTGAATTCCTAATGACTGAAGGGACCGTGCTAGGCCATACCATTTCTTGCCAAGGGTTACAGGTGGATCCTAACAAAATTGCTCTCATCAAGAAGGTTCCACCTCCTCAAAAGGTAAGGGATGTCCGGAGTTTCTTGGGATTAGCAGGATATTACCGGAGATTCATTAAAGACTTCAGCAAGCTAGCCTCGCCATTGTTTGGCCTGTTGGCAAAAGATGTGGAGTTTAAATGGACTGACGATTGTCAGAGGGCTTTAAATGAATTGAAGGACAAGTTGGTGTCAGCCCCAATACTGAGAGGTCCAAACTGGGCCCTACCTTTCCACATCCACACTGATGCCTCGAACAAAGCCATAGGTGCAGCTTTAGGACAAGTTGAGCAAAAACTTCCATATGCCATTTACTTTGTTAGCAAAAACTTGTCCAAAGCTGAGCTGAATTACACTGTAACCGAGAAAGAATTCTTGGCTGTGGTCCATGCACTGAACAAGTTCCGACATTATATCACTGGCTATCAAACATTTGTACATACTGACCATGCTGCAATTAGATATTTAATGAATAAACCAGATGTGAATGCTCGTATTATTAGATGGTTACTTTTATTACAGCAGTTTGATTTGACCATTGTTGACAAACCAGGTAGAGAAAATGTTGTTGCTGACTTTTTATCTAGATTGGATTTGTCTGCAGATGAGGATGGAACAGTGGATGACCAGATGCCCGATGAACATCTGTTTGCTATTTCAGTACTCTCTCCATGGTTTGCTGATATAGCAAACTACCTTGTTTCAGCACAGTTCCCTCCGCACCTATCTTCAAGAGAGAAGAGCAAAATCATCAGAAAAAGTGCCTCATTTACTTGGATCGGGGGCAATCTGTTCAAGCTTGGCCCCGATCAGATCTTAAGGCGTTGTGTAAGGGAGGAGGAAGTCTTTGATATCCTCCTCACTTGTCATGATGGGCCTTGTGGAGGACATTTTGCAGCAAAGAGAACTGCTTTCAAAATCCTGCAGGCAGGCTACTATTGGCCCACACTTCATCAAGATGTCAGAAGATATGTCAGTCAGTGTGACCAATGCCAAAGAATGGGGAAACTGACCCAAAGGGATGAGATGCCTCTCCAACCTCAAGTGACTCTTGAGCCATTTGAGAAGTGGGTTATGGACTTTGTGGGCCCAATCAACCCTCCTTCGAGGCAAAGGTCTTACATCATTGTGTGTACTGACTACTTGACAAAGTGGGCAGAGACTAAAGCAATCAAAGCAGTAACAGAAGAAAAGGTGGCCGAGTTCCTAAGAGAAAACATCTTCTATAAGTTTGGCTACCCAAGAGAGCTGGTCACCGATCAAGGGAGCCAGTTCACATCCAACCTGGTTGAAGATCTACTAGCTCATCACAAGATCAAGCATAGGACTTCCACCCCCTATCACCCTCAGGCAAATGGGCAGGTGGAAGTCACCAATAGAGCATTAGAAGGGATCTTGACTAAGGTGGTGAGCAGCAGCAGAAAGGACTGGGCAGATCGCCTGGTTGAAGCCACATGGGCTTACAACACCACTTGGAAGACCATCACCGGCTTCACACCTTATGAGCTGGTCTATGGGAAGAAAGCTTTGCTGTCCATCGAGTTTGAATACAACACCTTGAGGATGGCAACTCAGCTGGACCTAGATCTCAGCCATGCACAACAAGAAAGGTTATTGCAGTTCAATGGACTGGATGAACACCGAATGCAGGCCCTCCTTCACTCAGAAGTGGTTCAACTTCAGAGAAAGGTGTGGCATGACCAACATCTCCATGACAAGCAATTTCAGCCGGGAGATTGGGCTTTGTTGTATGACTCCAGATACAAAGATTTCAAGGGGAAGCTGAGAACCAGATGGCTAGGGCCATATTCAGTGGAAAAATGTCATGACAATGGATCTGTTCTTATTCGGACCATTGATGAGGAAGCCATCCCCATGCTTGTCAATGGGCATCGATTGAAGATCTACAGGAAGCCCCTCTCAAGACAAGAGTTCATCAAGACTATGGAGGAGGCAGTGTTGGTCATAGAGAAGGGTTCTGCCCCTGCTTTGGGCATACCCTGAAAAATCTAAAAAAAAAAATAATAATAATAATAATAATAAAGATCCTTGAGTGAAAACCTTTCTGAGGCGCCCAAGGCAGGTGGTAGGGGTGAAAACCTCATTGAGGCGCCCCTATTGTCTTTTCAAAAAAAAGGGAGATGGGAAAAAGATCCTTGAGTGAAAACCTCTTTGAGGCGCTTAAGGCAGATGGCAAGGGTGAAAACCTCAATGAGGCGCCCCTGTTATCTTTCAAAAAAAAAAGAAAAAAGAAAAAGAAGAAAAAAACACAAGAAAAAAACAAGGTCGGCAGATTCATTATGTAAAATTGCATGCAGGTGTTCTATGGAGGAGAGGAAGCCTCTCAACTCAAAGCCAAGGGTCCTCATCATGCAGTCAGGACACCTCACCAGCACCCCCTCCAGGAATACTCATTTTTTCCAAGGTATGTGCAATTTTATTACAGCTTGAGTCTTCTACAGGAAGACGCAGATTTTCTACAGGAAGATGCAGATTTTCTACAGGAAGGTGCAGACTCTCTACAGGAAACGCAGCCTTTCTACAGGAAGCTCTGTATTTCTACAGGAAACTTCCTGTAGAAGCCCAGAACGGCCCAGAATTCATTTCATGAAGAGATCTAACGGCTAAGGATCGGTTTGGACGCATGCAAGCCACTGTTATCACCCTTGCACATTGTTGTTATCTTGTTCCACCATCCTTGTCGACATGCAACAAAGTTACCTGCACCAGCAAAGCAGATCGATGAGTTCTCAAGAAAAAGCAAATCGTAAACAAAAAACGCTGGAGATCTCATACCATATCCATCTCAGTCATCCAGAAGCCCCGAGAGCGTGATCGGGAGGCCATCCATCGTCGTGCAGCATGCACCCAAGGAGGAAGAACTGTTACCAGACATCCCGCGGGAGTCCTGTAACAGTTGAGCCCACTAGAGTGTATACTCTTCACAGCGCTGGCCATATGCAGTGAAACGTGAGCGCATGCAACTAAAACATCCCATCCATCGACGGCAGCTCGTGAACATGGACCTCCGGGCCTATGTAAGTTCGCCAGCAGCAGGTAAATCGACTCATCAGCATCCAAAGAGCCGAAACATCGTGTGCAGCCGCGCAGGTAAGTGTCTCGACCCTTCCTTCCATCAGACTGCATGAATGTTACTTTGATTGATTGCTAAGTGTAAAGGTGAATGGGTTGAGCGGCTGTATGGCCATTTGGCCGGCCACGTCGGCCAGTTAATGGTCTAGTTGGATGTGTGGGTGGCGGCCATGACAAAAAGAATGGGCAGCATGCACGTGAGAGCGATCCCGTCGAAGAGAACGAGTTTAACCGAAGAGGCGGTGGCAGATCTGCGGGAATTGGTGCGGCAGCAAGTGAACGCGCAGTTGAATGATGGGCTGACGTCACCCAATGGTCCAGCGGGGACAGCTCACCCCCCGCGCCACGAATTCCGCCGAATTCAAAATCTAATCGGCTAGATTGCACTCATGCATTTATCAACCACCGTTTTGAACTCGAGCGGCTATCCTGATCCTTCTGCAGTGTGATACGCCGAGCCTTTGGCCATCAGAACGATTGAGAAGCACACCCAAGGCGCAGACCGACTGCAATCTCTCCCGAAAATCGCGCGCTGCATTCTACAAGAAAGCTGTCATCCTACAGGAACGCAGTTTTCTACAGGAAAGTGGGTGCCTCACGTAAAAAGGTGGCCAATTAAAAAGGTAACCCTGAACTCTTCATGCAACTGGTTATTAAAGGTGGCAGAATTGTCGTCCACAGTCTGGTCATAGAAAAATGGTGAAATTGTTGTCTGCTGTGCCTATACTGTTATTCTATAGGATGTCAGGGTAATTAAACTGTGTTAAGTTCCTCAGGGATAAGTTTGTGGATTATGTGCATGACATTCTACACTCTGTCTCAGTGAACCAAATTTCTTCCACAATCACCACCTCTAGTCAAGAAAACCATTTTATCATGCCGGGTGGGTTTATTAGACGAGAACCCACTGATTCAACCAAGTTAAGGGAAAACCAGGAAGTGGTGGAGCTCTTCACACGGGTTCAATGGATATCTTTCTGTGATAAGCTGCAGGGTTACGACGATGAAGTGGCCGAAGAATTTTTGCAGGCTCTGAAGCCGAAATCCAAGACACTGGCCACAGTGAACTTCGGGGGTCTAAGCCTCAAGCTCACCCCGCAATATATCAGTCAAATTACTGACCTTCCGATGGGTTTGCCATGGGATAAGGAAGAAAGGAAGTGGAGCCAGCAGGCCAAGAAAGAATTCTTTCCACCTGAGGAGGAATTCTCGGAGGACAAAAATGGGGTGCGAAGAACAAGTTTGTTGCCACCATGGAACGAAGTTAGCCTGCAAATCATGAAGTATATAACCTGTGAAGGTCGTTATAGCATCGTGTACGGGTATCACTTTCGGTTGCTCACTGAATTGAGGCACCGGATTGATCTTCCTGTAGAACAGAAACTGAGCATTCCTTATTTCCTGCTACAGTCCCTAATTGAGTGTGCCACAAAGTTAAAAGAAGGCATACCAAATCAGGTAGCCCACCATGGGTTGATCAAACTGCTTGTGGAGGATGCGCTTCATTCATATAAGGTTCCCCTCTCATGGGAATCATTCATGAATTTGACAAGAGATGGAGACATAAAAATGTTGATTGAAGAAACGGGTTCCTCCAGCAGTGAGGAAAAAGGATCAGTGGCTGAGGGAAAGAGAGAAACAGGCCAGAAGACCCCGACCACAATGCAGAGGAAAGAACAAAAGAAGAAGCATGAGAAAAAGGACGACAAAGAAGAGGACACACCCATCTTGTCAGCAAGAGAAAAGAGGTTGAAGAGCAGAACGGACAAAGCTGAGGTGGTCCACGTCAGCCCAAGTACCTCATCAGCACCTGCAACCAAACCAAAAAGCAAAACCCATGCAGCAAAGCAAGCAAAGGAGGTGACACCCGTGTCTACAAGAAAGCAGAAACAGGCTTCTACAGGAAGCTCGAAAACAGAGAAAGGGTCTTCTACAGGAAGCCCGAAATTGGCAAAAGGGTCTTCTACAGGAAGCCCGAAAATTACCAAAACAGGGGCTTCTACAGGAAGCCCTGAAAAGGTGAAACCCAAGGAGAAGAAGGTGGACATTCTGGCAAGGGAGGCAGCAGCTGTATTAGCTGGCCTCAGCACGCCACCTAAGCAAAAAGGAAAGAGGAAGAGGAAGATCCCTCTACCTTTTGAAGCCAGGAGAAGTAAAAGAATAAACACGGGCAAGCCGCAGCCTCCACCCAGCAGCCAAACCATTTTAGGGGGTGTCCCTACTTCACCCAGTGAAAGATCCCCCTCTAAAACATCGGCCACCCCCAAGAGGGGAAGCCCAAAAATAACTTCCTGGACACAAGGATAGGCCAATCGGCTTCCGAAGCCCGGCTCAAGGAAACAAGAAAGGGGGAGGCAGCGCCACCCTCGTCACCGCCAGGGGCAGAAGAGGCAGGGCCACCAAGAACAGGAAAGGAAAAGCATGCTCCGGGCCCTAGTTCTCGGCCAAGGACAAGGAGCTGGAGCAAGGTTGCTCAAGGATGAGCAAATATTTTAGCTGGGGGGTGATGATGAGCCCCAATTTTTGGTACAATTTGGGCTCATATTGGCCTACTTACCTTGCTCAACCATTCATCTTTTACCACTTATGCATTCATTTCTTAGTATATTCGTGTTGTTTGTAGGAAGAAGGGCAGGCATTATATCTATGTGACTAATACATGATGATTTCAGGTTTGTGGCATTAAAGAGAGCAAAAGACCACGTAAATGGAGACAAGGAGACAGCAAAGGTGACATTGCGGATTCATAGGGAGGTTGTCCACAGTCTTGATGACCTTCCTCGTGATTTTCACCTTAACTCCGAGCTCCAACAGCTCTCCCCACCGAGCTTAAAGGCAGCCAACACGTTCTACAGGATCAGCAGTTTACAGCAGTTTTGACTTCCAGTTGGACAGCCAAGCTCCACGAATGGAGGAAGCCAGCTTGATCTTCATTGTGTATAAATATGAAGGCCGTAGCCTTTGTTGGAAGCTTTTTGACCTTCTGAATTACTATTGTAATCTCTGAGCACGAGTTACAGCTCGGTGTTTGTTTGTTTTGTAAGCCAGTTTTGGCATGACATTAGACTTTTGATTATGAATAAAGGCAAGCAGATTTGGATCTAATTCTGAGCTTTTAAGGGAGCTATAGCTCTCAGGTTAGGGCCCAACCTGAGAGCAATAGATCTCCTCTTCTTGTAGTGTTATTTACCTTTCTTTCCAGCATTGTGTTTCCTTGTTTTGATATGCATTTCAAAGAATACAGTTTGCTGATTTGATTTCTTTAACAAGATTGAGTAGGATTAGCTTATGGTCAAATTACTTTCAGTTGCTTAGACTAGGATAGGAGGTTTGTAATTCACTGGAGCTCCAAGAAAAAGGTTGTTAGTGCCTACACTGCCATCTCTGTTTAGGGATTGGGGTGCAGTCTTACCAACCACCAAAAAAAACGCAGTCTTTTCTACTTTTATGCAAGCTGCAACACAGTCGGTTTAATCGTGGATCCTTTCATGCATTTTGCTCTTGAGCCATACTTCGTCACTACAGTTCCATGCACTACTTTTCTTCATGATTTACAGCGTTGTTCATTGGTTTAATAGCACAGGTAGCACTGGTTAATGAATTCTCATTTTTGGTGCAAGACATAAGTAATTTGTTTTATTTACACTGCTCCATATCCTTCTACTTTCTTCTTCTTCTTCCTAACCACGCCTAAAGCCATCTACTCGACCTCTGTTCAGCTCGTTCACCTTCCAACTCTTCCATTGCCCACGTAGCTTCATCTTTTTGACCTTTCGTTGATCCCATCCTTCTATCCACCAACCACTTCGTGCACTCTTTCTCCGTCCTATTTCTCTGCCCCTGAGTCATCACAAGCTCCATCTCCACCTTACCTATCCACCCATACTGTTCCATCACTTCACCATCACCCAAAACTTCCACTTACAGCACATCCTGTAGAAGTTAGCAGATTTCCTGTAGAATTCCTTAGTTTCCTGTAGGATCCCCTGCAGACATCCTGTAGAAGCCTGCAAACTTGGTTGCCGAGCATCCGAACGTTGTAGACTTCTGTGGACTGATGCTAAGGATCCCCTGGGACCTCTCCTAGCCCCCCTGTCCTTTCCCAAGCTTTCCTTCCTTTCGCACCACCTCTGCACAACCAAACCCTAATAAGAAACAAAATCATCATCACTCCAACCATTTAAGCAAAAATACAAAAACATGTTCTTTTCAATAAAAGTAGTTTAAGTTCATGCATTTCACATCATTAGAAGTAATGGCATCATTTCCAGACACTTGCACTCCCACCATTGCATCATAGAGGTTAAGCTAGTCAGATTAGGGTTAACTAGGGTTTCCATGTTTTGGTTGGCTTTCAATTCATTTTTGCAAAGTAGATTAATTTCCTCTGAGATAGCCTTCGTCCATCATTTAGCAAGCTTCTTTTGAGAGCATATAGAAGTTGGCTTGAGCCCTAGCGGACTTGTGCCAGCTGACCAAGTGACAGCTGCGACAAGAGCTAGTACTTGTGCATACAGCACCGTCGCTTCCAAGTTTGTACGAACTACCGGGTTGATAAAATTAGAGACAGGAAGCTCCAGGAGTTGTAGCATTATTGCTACAATACTGGAGCCCACCATATATTACTATTGATTTGTTTACTAAACCTTTGAAGGCTATGTCCATAGCTCTCTGGAAAGTGGCACTGGCATTGATCAATCCAAATGGCATCTTCTGATAAGCGTAAGTGCCCCTTTTTGTTCTGAATGTAGTTTTCAGCTGGTCACCTGGATGTACTAAGACTTTATTATAACCTGAGAATCCATCCAGGAAAGACATTAGCTCTGAGCCTGCTACTTATTGCAAAATCTATTCCATAGGGGGTATGGGAAATTATCCTTTTGGCAGGCTTTATTGAGGTTGTGGAAACTATACATATCTGAATATCGTCGTTCTTTTTTCTAACTGGGACAAGATTGGAAACCAACCGGGAATGTCTGACAGGAAAAATAATTTTGGATTTCAGCAATTTATTCAACTCAGATTTAATTTGACTTTCTAAATTAAGATGGATCTTCCTCAATTTCTGTTGAATAGGTCTTTCGTCGGATATCATGGGAATAGTATGTTGAATAATAGAGGTTTCGTATGTCTTAAGATCTTCATAGTTCCATGCGAAGACAGTCTTGTATATTTTCAACAATCCTATAAAAGATGCTTTTTTCGTCTAACGTAAGTCCGAGACCTAAATTAATATTTTGAGGTTTTAGATCAGTCCCAAGATTGATCAATTCAAACCTCAGAGTTGAACTCTGAAGCTTTTAATTGGTGGATCGTTTAAATCTGTCTTTGAGTTCATATAAATCTGCCAACTTAACTACAGATTTTGGTATAGCATCAATGGTTGTTTCTTGTTTAAGTTGGTTATCATGCTGGTCTTCATCAACTATCTAGTCATCGTAAGAGCCTTCTGAGGTCAGGAAGCTTATGATATCCAGATCGTTATTAAAGACTCTCCAGTTGGTGATATTATCAGGAATAGAAGGCCTAAAAATTAATTCAATGGAAAATCGATCTAGGCTATAATCCTCTGGTGGGATAAGCTTGGAAGCGACATTGGCTAGAAGATCAGCACTAGCATTCTGGAGTCTTGGAATAAGGGAAATATTAAATGTTGTAAAGTGAAAAGTCAGGTCTTGGACTAATGACTGATAGTGTTTCAAATGTCTTGACAAACAGTGTATAGTATTTCTCACCTGTTTTATGACAATCTCCGAATACTTGGAGGTATTTAACGTTAAGGCCAATTGCCTTTTACAAACCTTGAACTAGTGCTTCATATTCAATGGTGTTGTTTGTGCAATCAAATTCAAGTTTGCATGCTAACATAGTCTTTTCCCCCTCTGGGTTGACTAAGATGCAACCTGCTCCTGCTCCATCATTGGATTTAGATCCATCAAAAAATAATTTCCAAAATAAAGATCTAACTACAGGTTTATCTACAAAATTTACACATTTAGAAGTGTCTGTTTGGGAAAAAATTTCAACTTGAGATACAACAGAGTTTTCTAAGAAAGGTGAAGTGTGAGCATTGAAATTACCTAGAAATGATTCTACAGAATAGTGTCTAATTATATTTTTGCTATACGCAACTGGTTCATTTTCTCCTTCTAATTCTGTTACTATGTACTTTTGATGTTTCTCGCGATCAACTCTTATTTGATTTGGCTTGCCATTATAAGGAAGCCACATGTGAGACCAGTCAGTTGCAAAATAACCATGAAGGTTTTCTCACTAGTCTCTACTAAGGATTAAGCCATAGAACTCGGTAATGTCAGCCACAAGTATGTCAATGATTTGGCAAACTTTAGGGTTTGATGAAAGTCTGATTGTTACTTGGTTAAGTTCCCCAACAACTTCGACTTTAAAGCGATCTACCTGAACTATTTGCACAGCAAATTTCTGAGGCTGAACATTCAACTTTGCACAAACTGTTCTGGGTAAGATGTTAGATAAAGCTCCAAAACCAACTAGACAGTTGTGTAATTTTTTATTAAATACTTCAAAAGTAAGGAGAAATGGTGGAGTGTGGGATTTTGATCTTCCCCTAATTAGAGCGATATCGGTTGGATCAATCTTGTTCAAATAAGTGCTAGGGGGTCTTCCCATTTCCTGGGCAGCTTGTGAGATCACGGCAGCAGGAAGCGGCGCAGTAGGTACTACTTTAAGTTCTTTAAGAAGTAACTTCTGCTGATGCTTCAATTTACTAAGCTCATGAAAGGTGATGTTTGCCCTAGTTTTCTTCATATCATCAATAATATTATATTCC
Organism: Pinus tabuliformis; assembly: GCA_031772625.1. Lineage (NCBI taxonomy): Eukaryota > Viridiplantae > Streptophyta > Pinopsida > Pinales > Pinaceae > Pinus > Pinus tabuliformis. The sequence goes on from CM062812.1 coordinate 281,668,415, forward strand.
ATTTCATCAGAAACTATCAAAGTTTTAGATGAAGGAGAAGGATCCAATTGAGTAGGTGTAGTTTGAGTGGATTTTGGTACAGATTTCTTACCTATTGCTTTGTCCCTAGGGGTGGCATTGAAGCTTTCTATTTTGGATTTTTTTGTGACAATTCAACAGGGTTTTTACTTCGGGTAGCGACAAGTAATGCTTCTTGAGTTTCTTCATTGGGAAGTATAAAATCCCACATTCCTTGTAATTTTTCCACTTCTTCATCGTCCGTTTGTTCTTTGTTTGTTGAAACTTCATCCTCCTCTCCATCTGATTCAGCATTTGATATAGCATTTGGAGGTTTAGGATCAGCAGGGGAATTCCTTTTAAATGGTCTAAAAGGTTTCTTAGAGGAAGTCTCTACTACTTGTTTTTTAATATCAACCATTTCGTTAGACATGGTCTTGAGGACTTTCTGTAACCCTTCAAGATCAAAAGGATCTTTTGGTGGTTTCTTCTTAGAGTCATCCCTAAAGGTTACTTTCTTATATTTCCATTCTTCTAATGCGTTTTTCTTTTCCACAGCTAGAATGTGTTTCTCCACAGCTATTTCCTCTTTCATATTTTCGGCCAAAGTTGGTTTGGCAGCTCTATCAACGAAGATAGTTGTGTTTGACAGTAGAGCAGAAATATACCACTCATTTTGGACCTCATCGCTAGGCTTAGATTTCGTTGGTATCTTATTCAATAATTTATTGAAGCGAGAGTTGAAGTCCTTAATGGGTTCTTTTGGTTCGGCTTTCAAGTTGGAGAGATCATTGATTAGGGTAGTTGTAGATCTATCATCTCCAAATTTAGTTAAAAATTGCTCTTGAAAAGCATCCCAACTATTAATAGAACCTGATGGTAACAAAAAGTACCATGATCCTGCTGCTCCCTGTAAAGTATATGGGAATAATCTTACAACTACATCTTCTTCCACTACTTCATTCAAGTTAATGGACAATATGAAATTATTTATATGTTCCTCAGCTAATAGGCCATTATCATGATTGAATTCGGGCAACCATTTCTCTGGGTGTGCTGGTAATTAATGTAAAGGCCCAACCATCCTAACAGCCCCTGGGTTTGTCCATGACCTTGGAGGATTCTGTGCCATTGCTGGTATGTGGGTAGGGGAAGGTGTAGCAGTGGTTGAAGTTGATTGGGTAGAGGAAGATCTAGCTCCTGTACCTGTGTGAATCACGATCTGGAGTGGCGAGGTGGATGACTGATCTTGTGAGGGTATAGATGGAATGAATGAAGATGATGATAGAACCACGTTGTGAGATTCGGATGGTGTTTTCTTAGCTTTCTTACAGCTTGGCAGAGGAAATTCGAACAAAGTAATTCTAAACTTTTCCCTCTGTGCTCTAGTTAACCATTGAGATGGGGTGAGCTAAGAGGTAACACTATCCTAGGATAACTCAAATTCTTCTTGGGATAGTGAAATCCCCTGTAATTTATGAATCAAAGGTTGAACTTCAGGGGCTTCAGTAGAAGAAGAATGATCTGACTTGTTTGGGATTTCAGCAACGGATTGTATAATTTTCTATGCAACTTCTCGCTTAGGATCAGGGGATTTGGAAGGCTTTCGAGAAGTTGGAGGTGATGGTGAGGGAGTTTTACTCTTATAATGGCCTGTTAATTTGGATGTACTTTCCATTCACAGTCAAGCCCTCCTTCTAATGCCAAAATGTTGAAGCCTTGAAAATCATTTCTTCAACATGGGGGAAAACCACCCGGTCCAGACCTTGGTTGGCAGCAACTTTTCTGTTTGGAGTAGTGGCTCTGACTGGGGATAATGGGACCAATTTCCAAATCTATTTAATGATTGTGCTAATGGGGTGATATGTGATGTTTTGAAGTAATGTCTGAGCTAGAAGTAATCTAATCTAAACTAACAATCACATGCATTTTATCCTAATTTAAACGCTATCTAATTATAACTATACCCAGGATTAAATTGATGTATGTGATCTACAATAATGTCTGAAAGCAATTAATAATAAAGATCATTCAATTGTGATGAGAAATGAATTCGTTTTAACAATAATCATTTCGTATATGTAGAAATTTTGAATAATATGACACATATTCAACAGAGATTATCCTGATCATGTACTATTGCGGAATACATACACAATACATAAGCTCCTCTACGCTGATCATCAATATAGCAGCATCAATAACAATAAAACATCAAGATCATTCACACATTAACACAGTATGTAACCCGGGGAAAGCATCTCGCTAAAAACCCCAACTATATATATATTAATGATTGAGACCATGTAACATTACAAAGTACAATGCTTATCACAAGCAATCCAGTACCAGATCCACCTGTTACACACAATACAGCTCAGATCTGATCTCCAAATCTATTCCACTGCTTGCCTGCCTCCACTGCTCAATACCTGCTCAAGAATGAATGAGAATGGTTTACCAAACTCGTATTTCACCTCCAAAGGATCACTCACACTGTGTTAGACGTGAGTAGAGGCTATAATACTGGGAAAATACATGAGCAAATTCATTGGCATACTCAATCCCTTGATTGTGCAAATCCTCATGCACAACTATAGTCACAACTGATAGCAATCTGATTCTCTAACACCTGTCCCTGCTGAACTGAACATGCACTGACATGCAACTGAGTTAACTGATGTATTCATTAGTTGCATTATGAGTTAATAATTAGTTTAACAACTCATCATTAGTATATTTGCAGTTAGACTAACTACAACTAGTTTAACCAAGTCAAACTGAACACAACTCCATCAACTCCACAATCAACTCCACAATCAACTCCACCAAACTCAACTGATTGAGTTCTAACTGAAGTCATGCATGCAACAACTCAACTGACTCATAAGAAAAGCGTACTTCCTTCTGACAGCTACATGGGCCACATTTGTAGCTCAAACTGAAGTGCTCCAAGAGAATAAGATCAAGTTTATAGTCCAAATATTATTATGAGACAATAATATTTGACTTTTCTATTTTGGACAGCCAGTCTAAAAATAGACTTTGATCACTCCTGCTGTGATCACTCCTGCTGTGGTCACTCCTACTATGATCACTCCTGCTGTGGTCACTCCTGCTGTGATCATCCCTGCTGTGGTCACTCCTGCTATGATCATCCCTGCTGGGATCCAAAAATAGAACTTGCGCCATAATTTGCCTGCGAGCCCACTTAGTGAAGGCGACTCTTTTCACTAAGCTCCATCATCTTGTTGCAATCTCAACACTCCCTCTCGACAAGATATGGATTATCAGCAACCCCTATCCTGCCTCGATGGTACTCGAATTTGCTCCTGGTGAGAGCCTTCGTCAGAATATCAGCATCCTGATCCTCCGTTGGAATGTATGAAAGCAACATGATCCTCCGCTGCACACAATCTCTGATATGATGGTACCTGATGTCCTTGCTGCCATATACTCGGCCTCTTGAGCTCCCTGCCCAATCTGCATCCTCCTGTCTGTACCAAGATCCATATCCCGATGTGCCTCTCAAGTAGCGCAATACATGCTTGCCCGCCTTCCAGAAGAGCTTGGTAGGCTTAACCATAGCTTGTGAAAGCTGGTTAACTGCATAGCATATATCGGGTCGTGTATTAACCAAATACATCAGCGACCCCACCAACTATCGATAAACAGTGGCATCCACTTCTTCTCCCGAAGTGGCATCCTCCTTCCTCCAACCTCCAGGAAGAGGAGTATCAACAGGCTTGCAGCCATGCATGTTGAACTTCTCCAGTATCTCCAGAGCATACTTGCCCTGAGAAACAAACAGTCCACCACTGCGCTGCCATATTTCCAATCCTAGGAAATAGTGAAGGAGGCCCAAATCCTTCATCTCAAACTCTGTAGCAAGATCCTTCTTGCATGACAGTATCAACAGCTCATCACCCGTTAGAATCAAATCATCAACATATAGTACAATGATAAGCAACTTACCCTCCACCACAATCTGGTATAGGTTAGGATCCGCCTCGCTCTTGGAGAATCCAAGTCCTGTGAAATAGCTGTCTATCTGTGTGTACCAAGCACGTGGTGCTTGCTTCAACCCATACAGCACTCTCTTCAGCCTGCACACATGCGACTCGCTGCTGAAGACCTCAAAGCCTTCGGGCTGCACAATGTACACCTCCTCCTCAATGACTCCATTGAGGAACGCAATCTTCACATCCATCTGATGAATGTGCCATCCCATCTGCGCTGAGAGAGCAAGAATCGTCCGTATGGAAGAATACCTTGCGACAGGTGCAAAGGTCTCCTCATAATCAATCCCCTCTATCTGTGAAAAGCCTCGGGCAACAAATCTTGCCTTGTACTTCTCCACACTCCCGTCAGCTGCCTGCTTAACTTTGTAGATCCATCTCGAACCCACCACTGATTTCCCTTCCGGTCTAGGAACAATCTCCCATGCACTGTTTCTGACAATAGAATCATACTCTTCCACCATGGCGTCTACCCATGCAGGGTCCTCCACAGCTTCCTCGAAAGAGGATGGCTCAGTCACAACACACTTGCTCATAAGAGCCATGTATCCAGTGTACCGATCAGGTGACTGTCTCTGCCTGCGTTGGGCTGTAGGTGGTCCTACAACTTTCTCTGCATCTTGAGCCAGTCGCTCAGCTTCTGTCAAGCGCTTTCGCCCTCTGATGGTTGGCGCTGCATGAGTGGTCTCTTCCACTCCATGAACCTCGTCCTGTGGCTGATCCACGTCCTGAAGCTCATCCTTAGGAACTAATAGCTCCTCATCTGCATGTAAGTGTAGCTCCCTCTCAAGCGAACACTTCATGGCTTTCTCCTCCTGAAATTTTATATCCCGTCGCACGACAGTTTTACCACTGTCTGGCAAATACACACGATAGTTGTGGGGCGTATCAGTGTACCCCACAAATATCCCAACCTCTGCGGTCGGCTCCAACTTCTTCCTGGCATCCTTCGTCATATGCACGTAAATGTTAGCACCAAAAATCCTCAAATGAGAAAGATCAGGCTTCTTACCAGAATAAGCCTCCTCGGGTGTACTCATGCCAAGTATCCTATGAGGACAACGGTTCTGCACATAAACTGTTGTATTGCATGCTTCCGCCCACAAGTGAAGGGGTAGGCCCTGATCATGCAACATTGCCTGTGCAGCACCCACAATCGTTCTATTCTTCCGCTCAGTTACCCTGTTCTGCTGTGGGTTATGGGGAGCTATGAGCTCTCTACGAATCCCTTCTGCCTTGCAGAAATCCTTGAACTCGTCCGAGATGTATTCACCACCATTATCGCTCCTAAGAGCCTTCACCTTCTTCCCCGACTCCTTCTCGACCAGTGCTTTGAATTCACAGAACTTTGAATATGTCTCGCTCTTCTTCTGCGTGAAGAAGATCCAGCACTTACGAGAGAAATCATCAACAAAAATCACATAATACCTGTGTTTTGCTGTCGAAGCAACTAAGAAAGGTCCACACACGTCTGTGTGAATTCTCTCAAGGATCGTCGTGGCGCGACTATCCTTCTCGTGAAAGGTGGCTTTCACAAACTTCCCCAAAGTACACCCCTTGCACTGATCTGACTGTGCAAGTGTGCCTTTAGGAAGCCCTGTAGTGATGTGTTGCAGTATCTTCAAGGCTCCATGGTGAAGGTGACCCAATCTCCTGTGCCACAACTCACCATCATCCCGGCTCACCAATCCTTCTGCCTTGCCTGCCATTGTTGCGCATCCATCTACATGCAACTGATAAAGGTTCCTCACTCGAACCCCTATCTTCCGGGTCTCACCAGTTGTCTTGCTGTGCAGGAAAGCCTTTCCCTCGCTGAAAACAACATCATACCCCTTGTCTTCCAACATCGCCACTGAGATAAGATTCTTCTTCAATCCTGGAACATGCATGACTTCCTTCAATACGAAGGGTTTACCAGACTCCCTCTCAAAGGAAATGGTACCGATACCGGTCGCACTGTATCTACCATCATCGCCCATCTCGCTGTGCACTCCAAGATCTTTGTCCTCCATATCAGAGAACAAATCTCTATCTCCCGTCATGTGAAAAGACGCACCACTATCCAAGAACCACACCGATCCCATCACACTTGAAACCAAGCATGCGATCAATGAAAAATCAAGCTCAAACTGTGAGGCTAGAGCCTCTCCTACTGAAGATCCAGCAGCCTGCTTGTTCTTCTTCTGCGGACAATTAGTGGCATAGTGTCCATGTTGGTGACAGTGAAAACACTTCACCTTGGACATATCCTGCTTCTTGCCTTTCGCACCAGATTGAGAAGCTTTCTTGCTCTTCCCTTTCTTTTCTTTGGCAGCCAAAGTGAAATTCTCTTCATCAGCTCCCTTTGACGAAGTTCCGACCCTGGTACTCCGCATGATCTCCTCCTACACAAGATCTGACCATAGTCTTTCCCATCCTGGCAATTTCTCCCAACCATTGACAGAGTCCTGATAGGAATGATAACTCTTCGGAAGACCAAGGAGAGCCAAGCTCACCAAGTCCTCATCATCGACAGTAACCCCCACACTTCCCAGCTCATCTCAACACTGAGTGAACTTCGTGAGATACTTGGGCATACTGTCACCCTTCTCGCATTTGATGTTTCTGAGTTTATCTTTGAGCGCCAGCTTCCTCTGATCGCTCTTGCTTTGGAATAATTCTGTTAATGATTTCCACATCAAATATGGAGTAGCCTTTCCATGGAGGCTGGACACAATGTGATCCTTTACACCCTCCAACAGAATCCTTCGACATTTTGTGGTCTTCTTTTGCCAAGCATCAGCTTGAGTAGCATCAGTAGGCTTTGGGACATCCGTATCTATGAACTCCTTCAGCCTGTTATCATCCAATACTGCCTCCATCCTGTCCTTCCATGCAATATAGTTTGAGCTACCCTCAAGAGCATACTCCAATCGCAATCCGTTGAAAGACATTGCTGCGTTGCCACCAAGAAAACACTGTTGCAAATTCAAATTCCACCAGCAACCAACTCAACCGCCTCAGATCTAAGATTCGTGAGAACACAATATTTCTCGTACAGAGATTGACTGTATGGGCATTCACCGGATATCTCACCTTCCAAAAGAAGGATGAATCCAGAGGCTACCTGGCCCGATTACAGACTCTGCCTGAAGAAATAGAATGTAAACACTTCCTGAATAGTAGATCTAATGATCAACAGCTCCGATACCATGTAGAAATTTTGAATAATATGACACATATTCAACAGAGATTATCCTGATCATGTACTATTGCGGAATACATACACAATACATAAGCTCCTCTACGTTGATCATCAATATAGCAGCATCAATAACAATAAAACATCAAGAGCATTCACACATTAACACAGTATGTAACCCGGGAAAGCATCTCGCTAAAAACCCCAACTATCTGTATATTAATGATTGAGACCATGTAACATTACAAAGTACAATGCTTATCACAAGCAATCCAATACCAGCTCCACCTGTTACACACAATACAGCTCAGATCTGATCTCCAAATCTATTCCACTGCTTGCCTGCCTCCACTGCTCAATACCTGCTCAAGAATGAATGAGAATGGTTTACCAAACTCGTATTTCACCTCCAAAGAATCACTCACACTGTGTTAGACGTGAGCAGAGGCTATAATACTGGGCAAATACATGAGCAAACTCATTGGCATACTCGATCCCTTGATTGTGCAAATCCTCATGCACAACTATAGTCACAACTGATAGCAATCTGATTCTTTAACACCTGTCCCTGCTGAACTGAACATGCACTGACATGCAACTGAGTTAACTGATGTATTCATTAGTTGCATTATGAGTTAATAATTAGTTTAACAACTCATCATTAGTCTATTTGCAGTTAGACTAACTACAACTAGTTTAACCAAGTCAAACTGAACACAACTCCATCAACTCCACAATCAACTCCACCAAACTCAACTGATTGAGTTCTAACTGAAGTCATGCATGCAACAACTCAACTGACTCATAAGAAAAGCGTACTTCCTTCTGACAGCTGCATGGGCCACATCTGTAGCTCAAACTGAAGTGCTCCAAGAGAATAAGATCAAGTTTATAGTCCAAATATTATTATGAGACAATAATATTTGACTTTTCTATTTTGGACAGCCAGTCTAAAAATAGACTTTGATCACTCCTGTTGTGATCACTCCTGCTGTGGTCACTCCTACTGTGATCACTCCTGCTGTGGTCACTCCTGCTGTGATCATCCCTGCTGTGGTCACTCCTGCTGTGATCATCCCTGCTGGGATCCAAAAATAGAACTTGCGCCATAATTTTCCTGCGGGCCCACTTAGTGAAGGCGACTCTTTTCACTAAGCTCCATCATCTTGTTGCAATCTCAACAGTATAAAAATTTAGCCGAAATGATTGTGAAAGATATATCGCATAAGGAATTATTCATGTATTCAGCATAAAATATAGATCATCATCATACAGAAGTGCAATAATGGAAATCAAGATTCAGACTTTCATACATAAACAATTCGAAAACAAATCATTGCTTAATACATAAATAAAAAGGATTACGAGATAAAAGTACCATTTATAATACATCCTACTCATTTGCTTCAGCGATATTGATCTATCTTCAGTGCATTTAACACCATCTAAGAGTACAAAAGTGCAATTTCAGTAGAAGATGATAAAGCAGATAAAAATAAATCTTGTTCCATTAATTTCACCAGAACTTCCTCAAAGGGACAAAAGTGCATGTTTTGTAGATTGTTTCTGATAATATTTCTGTACCCCTCTCTAAATTCATGAGAGGGGTTTAAATACTTAAACTATAAAACTAAAAATATATTATTACAAAAATAGTTAAGGAGGTTTAAACTACCTGCCTCAAATTATGCAAAAATAAAATCAAAATAGAAATAAACATGTGACTAGTTATCGTGCATTTGATCTTTCAGATCACAAATGTCCATCATGGGCTTGAGTTGTGTTGGTTGGCCAACTTCAGCTTTCAATTGTCCAACGAATACTGCATCGGTCAGTGTTGACGCCATTTTCTCCATAGAAGTGGTTAGGCATCGCAGGGTCATCCATTGGCTGTGAGGTTTTACCAAATGTTACCAATATGCTTCACAGTTTAACCTGGTCGTTTGCCTTATTTCTTCTGCTTTTTCTTCTGTTGCCTATTTCCATTGTAGTTCAAGCTGTTTCACATTAGGAAGAAAACCTGGAATGGATTTTTCCACAAGGTTGGCACTATGTAAATTTTCATTGAAATTTTTTATGACATTGTTTATTGTTGCTGCCGCGTCTACCATTGTCTTTTCTGCTTCTTTAAGCCAAGAAACCCAGCTCGCGAATAAGATTTCTTTATGCGAATCTTCTAGTTTAGGCAAGTCGGATTTTCTCCCATATTTTGTATTCTGCCAGGTGATGAAATCGGAGACCTTTTTAAAGATCTCATCATATTCAAGTCTCATTTCCATGAGTTGACTTGTCAATTTGTCGATTGTTTCGCAATAAGAGTTCCATTACGAAATCTTCTAGCACAACAATTATTTCTAGTGCATCAGCTGGGAGTTAATACCAAGTGCTTCGGTAACAAACTGATCAATTTTTGGATCATCTTTGTGTAGATCAGTTATTTCCTATATTTGTGCTTCCTTCTCAGCTAAGCTGGTTCGATGTTCTATTTGCATCTGCTCGAATTCCCGTTGTAGCTTAGCTAACTGTATCTCTGCCTGCTGGTCAGATTTTGCTTGCTATAATTATTGCTCAAGAGGCATAATTTTATCTTAATTTTTTCTAAGCAACATTTGTACCTCTGTTGCTTTGTCCATGGTCATTGTAGCGTAGGCACCTGCAAACTGTGAGAGTCTAGTAAGATTGGTAGACGGGTCGACGGGTGAGTCTTTCCAGAGAACATCCATTGGTTCATTTTTAGGGGTAGTAGCAGCTGTAGAGTCCAACTTCCTTTTCTTTCTTTGTCTTTTCACCACAGCCTTATGTTGTAGGCTATAAAACACATCTAGAGGGGGAATCTCTTCTATTCTCAAAACTATTTCATAGGTGGGGGTAACAGGGATGTGTTCTACCTCTTGAGTATTTATAGTCTCTTCTGCTGTAATTTCCTGAGTTGTTTTCTGTTGTGGAGTTTGCAACTATGGCATTTGTTCCTCTGTGTTGAGCCTTTTATTAAAATTGTCTCATTCTCCCTCTAAATCAATTACCAGGGGTTTTATTAGCTGTGTGGAGGTGGCATAGATTTTAGCCTGCTTGCTGACTGAAGTTTCTTCAACTATCTTCTGTGTAGATTGGGTTGTATCCTTTACCAACTCCATGCTTCTATTTTTCCCATTTTGTGATGACTTCTCTGATTACTTGGTAGATTTCTCTTGGGATTTTGCTCCAGAATCGGTTTTAGGATTTTTAGCGGAGTCACCTTCTATACTTACACTGGGAGTAGGCTCCCTTATTGGTTCAATCAATAATTGTTCCAATGGGACCTTTGCTAACCTCCTTTCTCTGTAACTGTAAAAATTTTCCAGATCTTCACGGTCAAAAAGTAATTGTGCCATATGCTTCACCTCTATGAAGGTGTTTTTCTGCAAAAAGATGTCATCAAAGGCATCTTCCTCATTATTGAATACTTTTATTTTCACCAAAGGGGTGAAATTTTCGACAGTGCCAAACGGGTCATATTCCCTTCCGGGGAATTTAGGTAATCACGGAGATAACATGTTATCTGCTTCTTTAAATGCATGCCTAGGTCGTGTAATGAAAATGCTCCACACTGTAAAGGAATGTAGGCAAGATGACCTTTTTTTATTCCTTTAATGTCTTGCTCATCCCTCCCTCACTAGCTGTTTGATAGGATGTCTCTCTAGCCATCAATTTTTCTGGAACATAGTATGGGAGGACATGGGGGGAGGTGATGCTGCCAAAAACCCTTATATATGTAAATTTTTCCTCCCCAAACCATTTGGCCACCGGGAGGATATCTACTTCAGCTTCTTGGGAAAACCTAGGGGCATCTCGATTATAAAGCCGCTTGTGAATAGGGAGCATAACTCCATGAAAAATCTTGAAAAAATGTGGTTGAAAGTTGGATTCCCACATGTCCTTATGGTATATGTGAATGGGAAGTGTATTTCGAATAGTCCATTTCCATCCCATGATAGGGAATTTTGAACTAAAACAAATTGCATTCATTGCATAGGTGCTCATAAAAAATGGAGGGCAAACCCTCAAAGCAACACTTATTTTCCTTCTATACTCGATAATTGTTTTTGCTAAATTGTTAGACAAAATTTGTGCCCAATTCATTACAGTTGCATTAACAGTTGCATCTATTAACGGAAACCACTATGGGGAGAATTTAGTACTATCAGGTTTTCCAAATAGTCTACATAGCATGGTTGTTGCAAAACTATGAGGGGGACAAATAGACGAAGTAGTGTACATACCGTTTTTGTCTTTCTTGATTTTGTCCTCATTATTTGACCAGGCCCGGGTGCAGTCTGTTGGGTCGTCGTTCTCTTTGGCAAACTTCTCAATGAATTGCCTATTGTAGATGACTTGTGGCTCTAGTAGGTGGTACATAAGTCGTAGGTTGTCTGGGGTAAAAGATCCCATAACCTCTTGGCTTCTTGTCTTGAATTCTCTATCTGAGATGTCGGCTTCATCAATAACCCATTTAACCATGTCGATATAAGGGATTATCTTCGGGCGCGCAGCTATGCGGTGCAAAAATGAGCATGTTGTCTCTAACATGGAAGCGTCTGAGGAATCACGTCCGTCAACTGTAATCTTCGTTTCCAGAATCCTTGGTTGCTCTTCCTCCAATATATTATACATGGTCTCTCATCTAGAGGTTCCTCCCTCTCTGTTGCATGTACTATTCATAAACAGAGGAGTCATCTCTGACTTCTCTAAGGCGACTTTCTTGCCTTTCTTCACCATTGTTTTCAATGATTTGCTCTGTGGATTTTCCCTGAAAGTGAAGAACAACAACTATCGGATACACAAAAGATGATAATGAATGTAAAATGAAATAATGCAGATAACTTGTAAAGGTGATAAAAGGAATTTTATTCGAATGCACGTAAGAAGATATCATATCACGCTAAATGGCTTTTCACACATAAATGCAGTTATCTCTTACTAAATGCCCACTAATGCTTCGTTATCCCTTAGCTTTAATGCTCATAAATGTTTGCATCGTAAAACAGGAAGAAAGCTTCTAGGGTGGCGAGCCTTTGAACTGCGATGATGGCGATTATGTGATTTGCAAAGAAATATCGCAGATCGCAATATCGCATTATTCATTTTCGCCTTTCTTACCTCCTGCTGTGTTTTTGCAAGATGCAAGCCACTCGTTAATCATTTCAAGACATAGCTACTTGCCAGGTTTTTCTATGTAAAAGACCATTTTTAATGAGTGACGGGCCTAAAACATCTGCTTATGATATATTCAAGGAGTGGGTCCAAGTCTTGATCGCGTTTCACAATATCGGCTAGTGGTAAGTTTGTTGTGTTTGTTTGAATGCCCGAAATGCAATACGATAAAGGTTATAACGCCATCGCAATTCGCATCTCGCATGTTTCAAAATAACCTTTTTGAGGCGGGTCCTTTATGAATGGCAACATGTGATGCGAGACTAAACTTTTTGAAGAAAAAGCTTAAGGGCCTAGTTTATGTCAGAATTAGGATAGTTTCGAGCATAGAGTCCTTTTTCAATCATTTTACTTGATTTGGAGGGTTAGAAAGGTCTTTTGATGGTGCTTAATCATGCTGTATGTGGGAAGGTAAGCATTTAGTAGTTCTCTAAAAAGGGGGGTTTGATTGATATCTTGCTTTATTCCAAAAATAAAAGAAATGCCTAATTGCTAAGTTTTGTTTTTTGGATGGATTATTTAAAGGGTCCCCATTTATTAACGTAATATTAACTACCATCATTAATAAATGGGGGTTGTTGAATATCACAACAAGTTCCTATACATCTCCTCGCTCGATACAGTGTACCAATACATTGTCAAGATTGAGCAGAAGTTTAAACAAAAGAAGCGAGACTTTGTATCTATGAATTTGAGGCAAGGAAAAGGTTCCCCCAAACCACAGAGCAAAGGACAAGGCCAGGGCGGGGCGAACCAGGACAACCCGCTGAAGCCGCAAGAAAGAACAACACCACAAAGTCAAAGAAGGACACAGGAAAATGGTGTGACTTCCATTAGATCTCCACTCTCAACACAAGTGAGTGTCAGGCCAAGCAGTCACTGGTGGTCGAGCTGAAGGCTTCCAAATCAAACACATGTTCCAACTCGGAGTTAGAACCTGAAAAGGGGAGTGACAAAGGGAACAAGATAATTAACGTGGATACCAGTACCACTGTGGCAACCACTAAGATCCATAAGAATGAGCCTAAAGATCCAGAGGAGGGGGAACGCCTCTTCCACTCATAAATGTCGGTGAAGGGTTCTCCACTATAGTTCGTTATTGACAATGGGAGCCAAAAGAACCTCGTTTCAGCATAGGTCATGAAGTGGCTGATCCTACCGACTACAACACATCCATAGTCATACACCATCGGGTGGCTTCACCAAGGACGAGCTCTCCACCTCAGCCAGTAGTGTCGCCTTCCCTACAGCATCAAGACCTTCACGGATGAGGTATTATGTGATGTTGCTCCTCTTGAAGTTTATGATGTATTATCAGGAAAACCATACTTGTGGAAGCAACATGTTGTATATGAGTCTAGACCTCACTCTGTGATTATTACTTTGGGCAATAAGTTGTACAGGATACCGAAGATAGCCCCGCCTATCGCCATCTCTTTGATCACTTCAAAGAAATGCGATAAGATCATTTCCTAGACCAAGAAATTTGTTTTCCTTATCATTCACCCTCAGGGCAAGAAGAAGGTTGTGGCCACGAATTCCAAACAAGGCTCCTCTGCACAGAAGCAACAAATGGACAAGGTTGTGGAGGAGTACAGGACATTTTCGCCTCACCGACAAGAGTACCTCTACACTATCAGTTCAAGCACTCCATCGATCTGACCTTGGGTGCACCACTACCCAATGGATTGATCTATCGAAGCTCTGTTTTAGAGAACAATGAGATCAAGAGGCAGATTTAGGATTTGTTGTAGAAAGGGAACATCAAGCCAAGCTCATCACCATGTGGAAGCCTGATCGTATTGGCACAGAAGAAGATCGGGACTTGGAGACGTTGTATTGACTATTGGGCATTGAACAAGATCACTGTCTAGAATAGGTGCCCAATCCCACGGATTGATGACCTTCTGGACCAACTCAAGGGGGGGAAATATTTAGCAAGATTGACTTGAAGTCGGTTATCACTAGGTGCCTATCGAACCCTCCGATGTGTGGAAGACTGCCTTCAAATTCAAGGATGGCCTTTTTGAATGGCTGGCCATGCCTTTCGGGTTGACAAATGCCCCTGAAAACTTCATGAGATTAAGACAGATGCCTTCGACTATGTTATTGGTGCAGTTCATATAGACACAAGGGAAGTTGCATAACGATCACCATTGGAAATAGTCCACATACCTGCAACAGTTCCATTTGAACATTAAGTATAAGAAGGGCAGCACCAAAAATGTTGCAGACCACCTCAGTCGACCACCAGTCATGGCGCTGATCACTGTGCTTGACTCTTGTGGGCATGAGACTTCGGGGTGGCCGCATCTTTACAAGAGCAATCCAAAATTCGACAACACATACCAGACACTCCTAGAAGGTAAGCAAGTTCCAAATTTTCACCTTCAGGATGCACTATTATGCCACATGGGACACATCTGTGTTCCTTAAAGTGAGCGTGCCAAGATGATTTGGGAGGCACACTACAGTCGGGCCACTTTACATTTAGGAGTAGAGAAAATAGTGGCAGTACTGCAGAAGAATTTTTATTGGCCGAACCTTCATCAAGATGTTGGGAAGTACATTAGATCTTGCACCGCCTACGCCATTGTAAAACCAACCATCAAGAAGCAAGGCCTATATACTCCTCTACCTACTCCTAGTCAACCTTGGGAATCCATCTCCATGGATTACATGTTGGGCCTTCCTTCAATTAAGCACAAAAACTACTGCGTTTTCATGGTCATCGACAGATTCTGTAAGATAGACATTGTGGCGGCCTACAAGAAGAGTATCGCAATAGAGGCCACTACTAATCTCTTCTTTGAGCGAGTGTGGGTACACATTGGGATCCCATAGTTCATTATATCATATCGGGACAATAGATTCCTAAGTGTATTTTGGTCAAGTCTCTGGTCAATGCTAGATAGGAATCTTACTAAGTAAACGACTTTCCACCCTGAAACGGATGGCTAAATAGAGGTCGTCAACAGGATGATCGTACACATTCTACCCATGTACAACTCGAAGCATCCACACACATGGGATGAAAGCCTATGTCCATCACAACTTTAACAAATCTCTCCATAGTTCAATGAGCCACAACCCCTTTTAGGTAGGGTTGGTGTTTCAACCACTATGTCCTATTGATGTGGCCATACCATTTGCAGCTACTCAAGCAGATTCATCTCACATCTAGTCCGAAGCCGATAGGGCTAACAAATTCATTGAGTGCATTTAACACATCCCCTAACAAGTCCATGATATATTGGACATAGGCAATGTTAAGTATTAGCAGTGCCATGATCAACATCAAGTGTCGCACAAGTTCCAGGTGGGTGACAAAGTTTAGCTACATTTGCAGAAGGAGTGTCTCGCTGGACCCCACCGCAAGCATCGCCTGCTCCGATATGGGTCATGTTATCACCCCAAGAAACTCTCCTAGGTTGTATATCAGAGATGCTCACGAACATTAAAAACTCAACAAAAATGTTGGAAATAGGTGGATGAATGGAAGAGATGATGCATATTCAAGCCAGATAACCACTTCTACTATGCTTAACCCCAGACATGGGTGAACACCCCCAGACTACAAGGCTTTAGACCACTGATTACTCACAGTTTAAGGAATAGGTGAGCATGAATGATACTGACCACACCAGCAGATGCACAGGACCCTGTCATGGCCGGCTGCAACCAGTTTAAAGGTCTGTAAATCTATTTCCTAATGCACAGATAGAATGACAGCTCTCTGGCATTAAAACAACAGAAACCTGCATACACATTCAATAATACTTACTAGATTCTAACACAGAGGTGGGATGACAGCCCCTCTGATGCTAAACATCAAGAGCATATGAAAAATGCATAACAGGCACAGCCTGGAAGAAAGAAGAAGTGGAAAGTGAGCAATTGACAGCAAAAGAAGCTTGCATTAGCTGAAAATGAAGACCAGACGCTGCAGGTATCACAGTAGTTACAGTCTCCAGAAGTTGAAATTTACATCAAAACAATATCCATAAACCCTCATTACATCTTGTTTTTGGGTATATATGGAGGTTGATTACAAAAATATCTGCTATCCTATGCATGGAGGGGTCATAATGGACCACCAACCACCTTAATACTCTGATATGGGTCTCTGATACAATCTATTGCTTTAATGAACAAATCGACCTTTCTGCTGCTCGGTCGTCCTTCTTTCAGTAGATGGAGTGTAATGTGTATAAGGCTCCATGACTGACTAATGCCTTTAACTGCTCTTTCCTGTACTTTTCTTCCTCGGCCATATTGCTCTTGAATTCAGTTGTTGAAGGATAAATGCATAGGGTATTGGTAGATGGCCGCCATTGTCCTTCGGAAGCACGACTCAGTCAAAGGTGGCGAAGACTTCATGGTAGGTGTACGAGTGGGCAGAAGACGAACATCAACCATTGGATCGCAGTAATCAATGGCATAGGCTACTAGATAAGGAGTATCGGGAGGACACGTGGATGGACAAACGAGGGTCGTCGGATCGTGGGCGGGTAGATCCGACGGCTGACAGGTGGATAACAAACGCGCGGGGATCATACGGGACGGCGGTAAGCGGTTTCCCCGCACCTCTTATTGGAGGTGGGCAGTATTCGTACGCGACCGCGCGATCAAATAAAATTGCGACGTGTGGCGGATGGGACAGGCGGGAAATCGCCGCGATCGCGAGTTAACGAGCGGGTAGGTTTCGGCGGCGGGAGGAGCAACTACCGTTAGATCTAGAGATGGACGATCGGACGGTGGGGAGATGAATGAGGTTTAACACGCAGGAAAAGGCTGTAGTGGTGCGGGAACCATTGAATCAGGGTGTTCAACAGCTGCAATTGCGGCGGAGGGTTTACAAAGGCACGTAAAGATATGAGTGGAGTCACGTGGTTAAGCGCCGGGGGCTTAAGGAAAAGGGGCTTATGGGTTTAACTTTGCGCCCAAGGACCTGAGGGAAAGCGAGTTTGTACAGGGATTTGGAGGCAAAACGGAGGTAGGGGAGTCTATAAGAGCATCGGCAAAGTTAAGGGGAATGGGCGGAATAACTGCATCAAATCCCTTTTTGATCATAAACAACCCGATCAGGCCTGCATTTGACCTTCAAATGGTAAAACTAATAGCAGAGCTAACACTGGCTCCTTCTAGGGATGGGATCCTCCCTGTGAGGTCTCAAGAACCTGCAATCAATGCCTTCCTGATGAAAAGAAATTAGCCAAAATTCCTAGTGTTCCATTAGGCATGGAGTCTACTTTGCCTACACAAAACTGATGAAAACAAAATATTTACAACTTTTAAGGACATAGACCTTAAACAACATAATTTTTTAGAAAACGCCCATTAACTGGGCCATAAAAAACTGTCTCTCCTCCCATACTTTTCAGTATGAAGGTGTTGTTCCCTTGAATCTGAAAATGATGAAAAGGCCTGTCCAGAAATCATCAAATTTCCCATGGTTGCCTTTCTTTTCCTTCAATGCATCCCATTTCAGAACCAAGTCTCCAACCTGAAAATTATCTGTTTTTTTCCCTTTGTCAAAGGCTTGCTTGATCTTCTTCTGATGTGCTGCAGCCCTTACAACCAGCTGTTCTCTGATATGATGTACCTCTACTAAATCAGTGATCCTTTTTGCCATGTCTTCCTCCTCATTCTGCTCTTCTTGAAGGAATTTTACCACAGGAAGATTTAACTGAATTGGAAACACAGCTTCAGTGCCATATACTAGCTTGAAAGGAGAATTCCATGTGGATTTCTTAATGGTCACTCTGTCAACCCACAGCGCATACTTGAGCTTAGTATCCCAATTCTTTTTATTGTCCTCCAGCAACTTTTTAATTATCCTGATCAGATTTTTATTAGAGGATTCTGCTAGACCATTTCCTTGAGGATAATATTGAATGGAATGAACCAGTTTAATACCCATTGAATCACACATTTCCACCAATTATTTTTCCCTGAAGGCTGTTGCATTATCTGTGACAAGTTCATGTGGACAACCAAATCTGCTAAAGATATTCTCTGTCAAAAACTTCATGACCACATTATGATCAGCCTTCCTGGTAGGGATTGCTTCAATCCACTTGGTAAAATAATCAGTGGCTACTAATATCCATCTGTGCTGGCCACTGGAATGTGGATTGATCTCTCCAATGAAATCCAAGCCCCACCGCTGAAAAGGTCCTTTTGCATGTATTGGTTTTAGGGGCAAGGACTTCAACTGTTGTTTTCCTTCAAATCTTTGGCACCTGTCACAAGATTTAACAAATGAAAATACATCGGAAAATAAGGAGAGCCAATAATACCCAGCTTTGAGGATATTGTGGGCTATATTCTTCTAATAATGGTGCCCTCACACATGCTGGAATGAAATTGCTGCATGACTTCTATTGACTGTTCTTTTTCCAGACACCTCAAAAGCACTCCAGATGGATCCCTCCAATAGAGCAGATTTTCATTAATGCAATATTTAGTTGCCCTAAGCTTTATAGTTCTGGATTGACTTTGAGTAAGGTCTGAAGGGATTTCTAGCTTCAGCAAGAAATTAATTATTACAGAATACCAATCACAAGAAGCTAGATTTTCGGCCACTGACTGCTTTCTGTCTGGTTCAGCTGCTTCCTCTTCTTTATCTGTCTGACCAATTTCTGCAATTGTGCACAGGAAATCAATATCCAATGATCTGCAATTTTCTTCAGCCAATAATTTGGCAAGACCCTGACCTCTGACCAGCTTGGTGGGCTTCAATTCTATATTAAATTCAATCAATTTTGCAATCCATTTAGCCCTTCTTCCATCAGCATTAGGTTGTGCCAAAACATCTTTTATAGCAGCCGAAGGTACATATGCAATTATCTTAGAATGCAGAATGTAAACTTTGAAAGCTTTCAAGGATTTGATAAGAGCATATGCTTGTTTTTCGATAATATCATACCTCAGTTCAACATCCCTCAAAAATTTGCTGAAAAATGCCACCGGATGCTCTGAACCTCCTTCATCTGCTTGCAATAAAACTGCTGCAATGGTGTCTTCAGAGACAAATGAGAATACATGGAACTCCTTGCTGTAATTTGGACTTATTAAAGTGGGAGCTTCCATAATAGCTTTTTTAATAGACTCAAATGATTTTCTTGCTATATCAGTCCATTTGATTTCTGCCCCTTTCTTCAACATGGAGGTAATATGCTTCACATATTCAACAAAATTCGGGATAAACCTCCTTACAAAGTTAATCTTGCCCAGAAAGGACTGAATATCCTTCTTTGATCTTGGGACAGACAAGGCTTGTATTGCTTTTACTCTTTCTGGGTCAATTCGGACACCTGCAGTAGAAACAACATGTCCTAACATCTTGCCTTCTTCTAAAGCAAATTGTGACTTTTTAGGATTGACTGAAATCCCAAACCTTCTGCACTTCAAAAACACTTTTTTCAAATGCTGCAAATGATTTTGATGGCTACTGGAGTATACTATTATGTCATCAAGGTAGATAAGGACAAATTTATCCTTCTCTCCTACAAATGCTATATCCATAGCTCTCTGAAAGGTTGCTCCAGCATTCATCAATCCAAAAGGCATCTTGGCATACATAAAAGTGCCCCAAGGAGTGGTAAATGCAGTCTTCTCTTGGTCATCTGGATGCACAACAATTTGATTAAACCCTGAAAATCCGTCCAGGAAAGACATCACTTTGGCTCCTGAGACCTTCTGCAGTAGATGCTCCATCTTGGGTAAAGGATAGTTATCTTTCTTGGAGCATTTGTTTAAGTTTCGGAAATCAACACACAGTCTGATTTCTCCACTTTTCTTCCTCACCACTACTAGATTGGCTACCCATTTGGAATATCTAAGAGGAACTATAATCTTGGCAGCCAGCAATTTTTTAATTTCTTTTTCAATTAGAGGAAGAAGCATAGGATTTATTGGTCTCAGCTTCTGTTTGAAAGGAATGGTGTCTTTCTCCAGAGGGATTTTATGCTGGATTATCTTCTTATCATACGTTTTCATATCACTATACTCCCAGGCAAACACGTCAGCAAATTACTTCATTAAATTGCAGTATTCAAAACTTTGGTCAGCAGACAATTGAGTGGACAAATTTACATATCTTGGCTAACCTGGACTCCCTATATCATGCTTACAGACTGCAGATTGGTCTTCTTTTTGGGCAGCCTTGTAAGGTACATCATTTTGGTCAAACAGTGTTTCTAGAGGAATTAAACCCTTAGGAATATGATTGTTGGGAAGCTGGACAATGCTATTTTTACCAATTTTATATCTAAGCTGGGATTTGGGGCTTTCTAACAAGGCTTCATTATCTTGGTCAATTTGCATTTCAGAAAACTCATCAATGACTTGTAGAAACCTATTTATCTCATCATCATCATCAAAAACTTTCCAATGTTGGACATTATCAGGCAAGGATGGTCTGTACTTCATTTGGACTTCATAAATAATTTTGGGAGGCATGGGAGGGATAAACAGGCTAGCAGACACAGCAAGGGAATCAGCAAGTTGTTTTTTGGCTCTGGGGATATATGAAATACAGAAATAATCAAAAGAATCTCTGATTCTCCATACCTCATCTCTATATGCTTTCAGCCTTGGGTGCTTTGCCTGAAATGTTTTATTTACTCGCTGAATGATCAAATCAGCATCTCCAAATACCTTTATGCTTATGATTCCTCTGTCTTTTGCTGCATTAAGGCCCAATAGCAAAGCCTCATACTCTGCTATATTGTTTGTGACTTGGAAAACCAGCTTAAAAGACAGCTGAATACTTTCTTGTTTTGGAGATACTAGCAACACCCCTGCTCCTGCAGTCTCCCTGGAACATGCTCCATCAAAGAACATCTCCTAAACCTGACTTCCTTGCTCTTCTTTGGCCTAAATTGTTGGTTTCCTGATCTGCAATGAGGCCTTCTGAGATTCTTCTATTTGGAGAATACATGCTCCAAAATCGGTGTCCACAGCATAGATGGGATTATTAGTAGGATTCTTCTCATCACTAATGATATATGCCAACTGTGCTTCTCTGTACAATCTCTTGCTTTCTCCTCCAAAAACTAGGATTGTTGCATAAGATGGATCATTCTGTAATGTCCCACCTAGTCTCTTAATCCACCCTCTGGACAGCAGCATGCCAAACTTAGGAGGGACATCTGCGACCACAATATCCATCATCATACTATTCATGGGCAGCTGAGTTAGGGTAATGTCTAGATCTTTGATCAATCCCAGACATTTCACCTTCCTTGAATCAAAAGAAAATAAATCATGATAAGGTCTAGTGATGTCAAGGCCTAACTCTTCCATGACAACTTTAGGCATTAAATTGTGGCTGGCCCCTGTATCTAGCAGGCAGTTGTGGAGGATTTTTTCATGCATGGTCAAGGAGACATAAAAAGATGGAGAATTATTATCAGCAGGTTCAATCATGGGGCTGAGCACAATGGCAAGCTTGTCATCTTGCAAATTGACAAAGTCAGTGGAGGTTTGTGTGGTTTCCAGCTCAAGAGCTTCAAAGATAGGCTTTCTAAACATTTCACTCTTCACCAACTTTATCAGGGGCACAGATATTTTCAATTTTTGAACTTCTGACTCAAAGCTGAAAGAAGAAGATAACTTATCAGAACCATTTACCTCTTGAATTGGTGCTTTGAGGATGACTGGATCAGCTGCTGGTCTTCTCTGTTTGATATTCTGTGACTCTGTTTGGACAGTAGCTCTTTGGGCAGGATTCTCCTTGACATTTTTTTCATTTGACCTCAGATTATATCTTTGCTGCTCCTGAGTTTGTATAACAACCTCTCTGTCCCACTCCTGACTGTCTTGTGTCTGCAGCAAAGATTCTTCATAAGCAGTCAATGTCAAAAATGCAGCATTGCCTTTATCTTCCATGCAGTGAATTTCATCCTCCTCTTCAAATTGTTCCTCCTCCATGACTACATTTTGGAAAGGAGCTTTAACTTTCTGTTCCTCATTTGGTTCTTCACCCCTCTAAATGATTTGTAACTGCTCATTTGCTCTTCTGAATGGATTGGGATTTCTTGGAGCAAATGTGTTCTGTTGCCTTGTTTTTCCTGAATTCTACTCAACCTTCAGCTTAGAAATTTCAGCAGCCAATGACTCTATCATCTTAGTCATTTTATCTAATTTAGGCTCTGAAGATGATGCAGAGGAAGTAGAAGCCTGACCTCTCTGCCTCCTTTTGTCAGCTTGACTTTTTAACTTTTCTGCAGCCATAATATTAGACTCTACTTCTAGGGCTGCATCCTGCATGTCTGCCAGAGTAGCACATCTCCTTTCTCTCAACGATAGGCAGAAATCAGAGTCAATAGCATTGGCATAAGTGAGTTTAGCAGAGTTGGGGGTAGGCTTTACCTCAGCTGGTATCTTACTATACATACGATTGAATCTTTTATTAAAATCAGGCAATGATTCCCCATTTTCCCTCTTCAGGTTACCAAACTCAGTATGGTAATATAGCAAGTCCTTTTTATCTCCCCAGTGCTTCAAAAATGCATCATCTAAGGCTTCAATATCTGTTATAGATCTCTGGGGTAATTCTATGAACCACTTCCTAGCCTCACCATCAAGGCTCTGTACAAAAACTCTCATCCACACACCATTTTCACTTATATCTAAGTTATCAGCATAACTATAAAAAGCTTCAAGGTGTTCTTCTGCTGTTACTCCCTCTGTGCTAGTGAATTTAGGCATATACTTCTGATATTCTCCCACAGGCATAGGATTCAAAGGAACAGGCAAGACCAAAGGTCCATATCTGGCAGCTACAATTCTTTCTATCTTCGTGGGTGCTTGCTGGCCTGCCATGATTGAGATATGTGGAAGGATACTGGCAGATTGAATGGTAGGAAGTAATTTGATGGATGGCAGAGACAAAGGGATGTTTTGGACTGTATGGTAAGCCTTTTTTGGACTGAGATTCAAAGGGGAACTAGATGGACAAGGGGCTGACTTAATCTCTGAAGGAATTTCCTTATTAACAGTGCTAGGCTCTAAATCTTCAAACTATATATCTTCAGCAATAACTTTATCTTTCAGAGATGCATGCGATTTCTTAGGCTTACCTAATCCTGATGCCCCTTTCTGTGATGCTTTCTTTGATTTGACAGTCCTCTCAAGGTCAGGCACTGGTTCAGCTAGTGATTTCTGAGGATTTCTTCGAGTATGTCTCACAAACTGAGCCAAAACTTCAATGTGGAGTCGCCAAATGTTGGTCTTCCTCCATTGGAGTCGCTAGATAGATGATTACAACCAGAATATGTGCCCAGACCTTGTCTATCATCAAAATCTGGAACTGTGTCGTTATCCTAGGGAAGCTGAGCTTCAATCTCCTCTCCCTGGCAACGGCGCCAATTAATGTTATCACCCCAAGAAACTATCCTAGGTTGTATATCAGAGATGCTCGGGAACATTACAAACTCAACAAAAATGTTGGAAATAGGTGGATGAATGGAAGAGATGATGCATATTCAAGCCAGATAACCACTTCTACTATGCTTAACCCCAGACATGGGTGAACACCCCCTGACTACAAGGCTTTAGACCACCGATTACTCACAGTTTAAGGAATAGGTGAGCATGAAGAATATTGACCACACCAGCAGATGCACAGGACCCTGTCATGGCCGGCTGCAACCAGTTTAAAGGTCTGTAAATCTATTTCCTAATGCACAGACAGGATGACAGTTCTCTAGCATTAAAACAACAGAAACCTGCATACACATTCAATAATACTTACTAGATTCTAACACAGAGGTGGGATGACAACCCCTCTAATGCTAAACATCAAGAGCATATGAAAAATGCATAACAGGCACAGCCTGGAACAAAGAAGAAGTGGAAAGTGAGCAATTGACAGCAAAAGAAGCTTGCATTAGCTGAAAATGAAGACCAGACGCTGCAGGTATCATAGTAGTTATAGTCTCCAGAAGTTGAAATTTACATCAAAACAATATCCATAAACCCTCATTACATCTTGTTTTTTGGTATATATGGAGGTTGATTACAAAAATATATGTTATCCTATGCGTGGAGGGGTCATAATGGACCACCAACCACCTTAATACTCTGATATGGGTCTCTGATACAATTTGTTGCTTTAATGAACAAATCGACCTTTCTGTTGCTCGACCGTCCTTCTCTGAGCAGATGGAGTGTAATGTGTATAAGGCTCCATGATTGATTAATGCCTTTAACTGCTCTTTCCTGTACTTTTCTTCCTCCGCCATTTTGCTCTTGAATTTAGTTGTTGAAGGATAAATGCACAGGGTACTGGTAGATGGTCGCCATTGTCCTTCGAAAGCACGGCTCAGTCAAAGGTGGCGAAGACTTCATGGCGGGTGTACGAGTGGGCGGAAGACAAACATCAACTGTTGGATCGCACTAATCAACGGCGTAGGGTGCTAGATAAGGAGTATCGGGAGGACACGTGGACAGACAAACAAGGGCCGTCAGATCGTGGGCGGGTAGATTCGACGGCTGACAGGTGGCTAACAAGCGCGGGCGATAACGCGCGAGGATCGTAAGAGACGGAGGTAAGCGGTTTCCCCACACCGCTTATCGGAGGTGGGCGGTATTCGTACGCGACCGCGCGATCAAATAAAATTGCGACGCATGGCGGATGGGACAGGCGGGAAAGCGCCGTGATCGCGGGTTAACGAGCGGGTAGGTTTCAGTGGCGTGAGGAGCGACTACCGTTAGATATGGAGATGGACGATCGGATGGTGGGGAGATGAATGAGGTTTAACGTGCGGGAAAAACGTTGTAGCGGCGCGGGAACCGTTGGATCAGGGCATTCAACGACTGCGATTGCGGCGGAGAGTTTACAAAGGCACGCAAAGATATGAGCGGAGTCACGTGGTTGAACGCCCGGGGCTTAAGGAAAAGGGGCTTATGGGTTTAACTTTGCGCCCAGGGACCTGAGGGAAAGCGAGTTTGTACAGAGCTTTGGAGGCAAAACGGAGGTAGGGGAGTCTATAAGAGCATTGACAGAGTGAAGGGGAATGGGCGCAATAACTACATCAAATCCATTTTTAATCATAAACAACCCGATCAGGCCTGCATTTGACCTTCAAATGGTAAAAGTAATAGCAGAGCTAACAGGTCATACACCATCACCAAGGTTGTATGGGACAATGCCTTCGAGCTCATCATTCCACCGTTCCTTGGTCTACATCTAGTGTTCAATGTAAACCGCCTTCGACCATACTTTCCACCTTTGTTGGACACATCCGACATTGCAGAACAACTCACACCAATAGAGCTAAACCCAGACTGCATGGAAAAATCCACAACTAATCATATCATGGACATGTAGATCAAGAAAACTTGCCAACAAAGGATCTAACTATATCGAGTTGTCAAAAGAGACCAACTCCTTCACCAGGGCAAGTGGTTCACTAGGGACCAAGTTCAACAAAAATTTCCTCACCTCATGGAGGTTCTGCACGCAATGGGGACCATTACTTCCTAAGTAGGGAGGACTGATCTAGGTGGATATTGGTGGCCACCCGCCTATTCCACGTAGACCTCTAGTTGGGTTCATTTGTTTCTTTGTTTATTGCAGCATTTACTATTTTTAGCAGTTTTTCGGGACCTGAAATTTCATAGCAGTTTTGACCCCCTAAACGATGTTTTTTTGAGGTACGCAACAAGCTCGTAGTCATAGTCATTCTATAGTCGTAGGAAGGGTCCTATCACAAATCTTGTAGTACTCAGATATATCTTTCCAACAAGGTATCATGTGCACCAAACAGAGATAATATGATCGAGTTACAACCCCAGGAAGTTGGTTGCCCAACTAACCCCAACAGGGCCCACAAACTCTTGGCATTCCATCTCTTTGGGCTAGGGTTTTGGTTGTTTAGGTTTTTCCCTTGTTGTTTAATAATAAATACACCCTTGAGCCTCATTGTAACATAGTTCAGAGGCATGTAGTCGCCACATCTCTTCTTAGAGATAAGCTATCATTGCCCGAGCTAGTTTATTTTTATTTCTGTATGTAAGCATATTTTAGTTCTTTGATATTAATGAAATGAAGTTTTATTTCTGCTGCATCTCTATGTATATGGGTATTTCTGTATTTTTTTGTCTTCCTGCCTAAGTCTAGATTAGAATCACATGTGCATACAGTCTACCATCAAGAATCCCAATAACCCTAGCATCATCTATACTAGAGCCCTTAGACCAAACAAGTACTTTGTCATCCACAAAAGCAACCCTATCTCCTTTATCTTCTAAACAAGAAACGAAGACAATATTCTTTTTCAAACTTGGTACATAAAGGACATTGTTGAGATGAATGTTGTTACCAGATTCCAACTCTATGGATGCCCTCCCAATTCCTTTGACTGCATAGTTGTTGTTGTCTCCCAATTCAACCCTATGAGACAACTTTTTTTCCATTATGCTTGTAAGATTCCTACACTGTCCATTCATGTGTCTTGATACACCACTATCTACCAACCACATGTCATCATCATCTCCAAAGGAACCTATCAAAGCATAAAAGCAGAAGAAATCACTTTTATTTTTTAAACCTAGAAGGAACCTATCACTTTTGTTTTTGGTTCACATCTATTACATCAAAGTTCATCATGTGACTTGTAAGAATTGAATTTGGGTGGGGAGTATCTAAATCCTTACTCCCAACCACCCAGAAGGGGAGTATCTAAATCCTTACTCCAACCACCCAGAATAACCCCAATTAACATATAAATATTTTATTATATAAAGTTTAAAATATAAAGTAACTAATGTACAAATAAATATGCATACTTACTTTTAGTATAAAAGTTTAAATATAAGTGATTTATGTATAAATAAATATGGAAAAAATATTATATATATATATATATATATAAAGTAAACCACTTTACTTTATATCTATATTTATATTATTTTCAAAGTTAATTTATGAGTATCCTTTTAATATGAATACTTTAATGTATTATTTTTAATTTAATTAATAATTACTCAACCATAAAAATGATGTTATATTTAATTTTTTTGTTTGTTTGTTAGGTAATGTGAGTCCTAAGATGACATGCTTTACTTGTGGCTTGAGTAACCACAACCAGGGGCATCTAAACTAGGGTTGGGCCACACTAGCCCTTAACATTGTTGGATTTTTGCATATGGAGTGTCTTAACAAAACATTATGTCATCATCGTCTATTCTATGCCCCTTGGACTTTTAAAATTAATTTTGTTTATATATACATTTTTTAAATTTATTTTAAACTTAAAAGTATATGCATTACAAAATTATCTTTCAAACTAAATAAATATAAAGTAAATTGTAATATAGATAAAAAAGTAAAGACCTTATATTTTTTTCAAGGTAAAACTTTGCTTCATTATTATTCACATAGAATAAAATAAAGCACATACATATTCAGATTAGCTCCATAAACATAAAACTTACATGTAATTGTCCATAAAAAGACAATATAAATAATAACATAGGTCCAAAAAACAAGTTGAAACTTGTCCCATGAAATAAACTCCCATCAATCTAAACTAAATAAGCAAGTGACTCAAAAAGAGCTCCCTTTGAAATTACAAACCACTGCCAAGAACAAAGACTCGGGATTTCCTATGTCCATCAGCATGCTCAAAAAAGAAAATATGGAACCCAAAATACTATATACTCACCATAGGTTTGAATTACAACACTGAAAAATTGAAGACTATGACTTAAAAAAGAGTAAATGTGCTCACATTTTGAAGAACATTGCCATAAAATTCTTCATAAAATAGATACCCTTTGCCTAAGTATAGTGCTATTTTGGATAAAGAATCCGCTA
This sequence comes from Pinus tabuliformis, assembly GCA_031772625.1. Classification (NCBI taxonomy): domain Eukaryota; kingdom Viridiplantae; phylum Streptophyta; class Pinopsida; order Pinales; family Pinaceae; genus Pinus; species Pinus tabuliformis. Next base: position 281,696,634 of record CM062812.1, read on the forward strand.
TTATGTTCAAATCACGGTGAATATGATGAAAATTGATAATGTGGAGACTCTCCTTCATCTCCAGAATCCTTGATTTCTAGTAGTCCAAATTTAAGATGTCAAGCTAAGTTATACCTATCAACCAATCTATCATACATTTGGAATCACCAAGAGTTTGAAAACATCTTATTTTTTTTTAAGTTAGCAAGAGACATAAGTGCCCAGTAAGAAATCATTTCAACATTTTTATCTGTTCCTTTTTCAATACCAATTCTACACTAATAGGACTTGTTTCCCGGGAGTTTGATAAGACCACCAACCCCACATTTTTTCCCTTGAGTTGCACAATCAAAGAAACCAACTGGATAACATTGTAATGGCCTAGGGAATTTGATCCATCTCTCGCTTTTTTTCTTTTTGTTTCAGATTATACTCTGTAAAAAGAGCCACAATCTTGGGAGTTTGAATATTAGTATTAATAGTTGTGTTTTGGAAAATAATCAGGTTTCTTAAGATCTATATTCCTCATACCACAAAGATAGGAAGGGTGTAATGATTCCTAATCTTAAAATTCCAATGATGTAAAACCTCCTCAAAAGTGGTTAGTCCTACCTTCTCTTTAATTCCTATAACCTGTAGGATTGAGTTCCATAAATCTCGTACAAAGTTTCTTCATGGGTCTTATAGAGCCTACACAAATTTGGGCAAGGTAAACCTCTTTTCTGCAGGCTTTCCCAGATTAAGATTTTATTTTGTAATTGTAGTCCAATGAAACATCTCAATTTTTTTTTTATGTTCCAGGTCCAAATAAAATTGGTCTACCAACAAACACTTTGTTCCATAACTGAAATAGCAATAATTTCATAAGCAAGCTTTGTTCTCACCTTACTAGAAGAGTTGTCCTAGCTCCAAACTAGTGAATCATTTTTTCATTTAAGAAGATACCATTATTGTATAACCCCTTTACAAAGTTATTCCATTCATCAGCTAGCTTCCCCTCCAGCCCTAAAAACATCCATTTGGGTTTCGAAAACTTAATAGTTTTTTTGAAATTTTATAGCAACTTGCTCCTCCAATTAACAAATATTTACCGCCTAACACATGTTTTACATCCCTAATTTTCCAAACCAACCATCCAAATAGAAAAGGAAAAGAATCCATTGAGGCCTTCTAGACAATATAACTCCTAATAATCAATTTAACAATAAATTTTCTAAACTAGTCATATGCCCACAAATTTCTAAAATACTTATCCTACAAAAATTGACTTCATAATCCTTCACTAAAAATTCCTCTCTACACATTTTTCATTACTAAAGACTTATCGAACCAAACCAACCCAGGTTATTAAAACCCAACCACCCAGGTTATTAAAACCCCAGCTTCCAAGCTTTTGGCCTAGACAAAGATTCCTATTCCTAGTTAACTAGATGAACCCCTTCCTTGGTTTTCCTTCAAACAACTTAGGTCTTTTATTTTGCTCAAAATGGATTTAGGAATCTTTGACAATGATAACCAAAATAATGGAATGTTTTTCGGTATAGATTTCACTGGTAACAACCAACGCAAGGTGTGGATATTGTAATTTTACACGTAAGACTGCCTCAAAGTTGAATTGGGTGATGTGTCTGCACATCTTCATTTCTACGTAAAGAATCTACCCGTCCGTGTGTCGTTACCCACAACTCTCAGCTTTAAGAACACGTCGGATAGCCTTTTTACTGGATGGAAAAGAGAGGCTTTTAAGGTTCCCTCTGTGCCGAAAGAAATTTGGATTCCACTTTATATTTTCATACATAAACAACCCAAATAAATATCAACTCATCTATATCGTTTCTGTTTCAGTTTGAAAATATGTCAACAGCAGCCATTGAAGATATGTTAGATGCACAGAAACATGAAGAAGCAACGGGACAATCTGTCCATGACCATGCTCTGCAACTTCTATTTGAGGAAGCAATGGAAGAATCTGTCCGTGACAATGCTCTGCAACTTCTATTGGAGGAAGTGGTGTGTGCATGTCCACGGCAGCCACTCCAGGCTCAAGAGGCACAGACACTATACGGATTTGCAGGGGCCCACTCTTGTTCAGATTCAAGTGCAAGCTCTTCCACTGTTCCCTCCGAGGTGAGTTATTCATTCTTCATAGCCATGGAGGAATGCAATTTTTTTTCCTTTTTTGGAACCGAGACAAGTTTGTGGGTATCGTTTCTGCTTGTTTTGTCCGCAGGATTCCTCGCCTAATAATGAGAGCGGGATTGGGAAGGAAGGGATGGAGGGAAATGCAAATTCCCCTGTTATGAAACAACTGTGTGGAATCTGTTTAGAAGAAAAATACCCTTCTGAATTTTTTGATAACAGGGTTTGCTCGCACATGTTTTGTTGTACTTGCATAACCTGCATATCAGTAATAAACTGCAAGAAAATTCGGTGTCCATTGCTTGCCCTGAGCCCAACTGCAGCGAGCATCTGATGCCTGAACAGTGTGTAGAGGTCCTTCCAAAACAAACTTTTGAGCAGTGGAGTTTGGTATTGGTGGAAGCCGGTTTCCCCCTTCTCAGAAGGTGTATTGCCCTTTTCAGAATTGTTCAGCACTCTTGTTGAAGGATGCTGTGCCTGATGAAGTAGCATGCTCAAGTGAGGCAGCTGCTACTGTTAGTAAAGAATCAGAATGCCCTCAATGCAGAGGGTTATTCTGTGTTAACTGCGGTGTGCCATGGCATGCGGGTTTAGATTGTTCTGAATTGCAGAAATTGTCAGATTCTGAGAAAGAGGAAGGTGACCTGATGCTATTCAAGCTTGCCAAAGAGAACGGATGGCAACGGTGTGCAAACTGCAAACATATTATTGAAAGAAACTTGGGATGCTGTCACATGACTTGCAGGTCAGTAAGCTGGTAAAATGGATTCATAGTCAATAAACATAATTAGGGATGTTGTGAATTATATTTTGATATATATAGTTGTTTTCTAATTGGAGAAAACGGGGTGGTCCTCATCTTATTTGCTGCAGTTGATAAATCTAACCCTTCCAATCTGAAAAAGGGAGATTACTAGTCTTCTCCTCAGGTTACAGTGTCATATGACATAAATTAAGCATGGTTTAACTCTTTTAAGTTTTTGAGGTTTTTTTGGATTTTTTTTTTCCAATTTGTTAAAATCTGGTAGAATCATCAATTTGATTTATAAATTTAGCAAAATCTAGATATCCAAGAGGTCTTTTTTGGTATGAGGTTTTTCAGAGTATAAATTGAAA